>CM060866.1:29503285-29964285 GCA_030737845.1 Acorus calamus
GTGTCGTCTTGAGGCAGATTGTGAACCGCTTCTCCCTTGCCTTCTTTTGGTGTTTTGAGGATGAGAAGGAAATCTTGGCGCCCGAAGAAGTCGTGGGAGATGGAAACTTGAGGATGTATAGACCTTTTTTGTGCTCAGATTATGTGAAGTTCAGGGAGAACAGCGAAAAGGGAAGGTTCGAGAGAGTGGGGTTTACTGTTAATGATTTTGCATTGTCTGAGGTTTCAAATTCAACCAATTTATCAAAACAATCCTGAAAGTTTAAGCCTTTGTGAAATCTTGTGTCGTTAGTCCTCAGGTATGTTTTGTATAGGAGATCCTGAAAAAAATAAATTGTCAGATGAACTGTATGTACTTGAGAAATCAGTTTATAAAGTTGGGTGGTGGCTTGAAAACATTCTATTTTAGATGTTTTGGTGTTCAGTGGGGTTGGGGGGGGGGGAGTATTATTTTTTTATTTGAATCTATAGTATATGCTTTTGGGGGTACATTGCAACTTGGATTTGGTCAAATAGATTCCTTTGTTTGCTTGCCCATTTGATTCATTAGTTGCTCAGTTTGTGGCTTTAAGTACAATGCTTGATTTTTAAATCGAAACTTGAGGCATTATTATATATTGAATGTGTGAAGGAGAGGGGGACCTGGGAAGAAGTTAAGCCTCAGAACATGCTTGTGTTTGTTCTCATTTCTTAAGCAGCTTTAGCAAGACATCTAGTGGAGGCATCACATCTATGAAATGCAACATTAGCATGTTTTAGGGGCACATTATGTGAAACTATATTAACAAATATGAACGCCAAGCACATCCAAAAACCCGCCGAAAAACATGGCCTATGTTGCATTAACAAATCATATTTTCCATTGCAATACTTATTACAAATCATATTTTTAGTCCCTCCCAAGGATTAAAAAGAAAATCAAATAGTTGGATGTCCATTTATATATGTGTTATAATTTGGTCTTATTTTAGGTTGATAACTCTAATCCAGAAGAATAATCTCTCCTTTCATAGAAATCCAATTATCATAGGTTTTGTAAAAGGGAGAAGCCAAAAAAGTCAAGGAATGATCATAAAGCATCATTTATATAGATGTTCTAGCTAAAGGAGAATGAAAAGAATTGCCAAATTGGATCTTAGTCTTATCCCATGAGGACATGAGGTATATAGTGCGTATACGTTCATGTGAAGGTACATTCATTATTTACATGCTTTCATATTAAGGTATATATATACGGAGGCTAAAAATGGGGATGCATGTATCTTTGTTCATATTAATATCAACATGTTTATTTGACCAGACTAATGAGTCCTATTAGGCTTATGAAGTACAAGCCAAGGCCATTCCCATTGGCAAGGTTACTATATGATGATCAAATATTCCTCTATCAGCAGGCCTTAAATCCAAGACCCATCACTAAAGAGGAGTACCACTCCCTCAAATCTTCCCATTTTTCATATAATCCAAGATAAAAGCCCTACAGGATCCATACCCTATATGATGTTCTAACTTGAAAGAAATGTCCTTACTTTTTCTTGAAGCTTGGACAAATAATAATCATGTTGAAGCAACCATTGCTAAAAGGACCACTCAATCCACTCAGGCTGTTTCCATTTACAATATTCACTGTAGGTCAATGAAGTGCTTCAGGCACTGATGCACCACTAGGCCACTTGCAAATTAAAATAATTCCAAGTGGGTATATTCAATTTTGCTTTCTCTGATACATGCATGTTGTCCATTCTGTTCAAAGCCTAAGCATGGACTTTTCAGGGGTCAAAGACTACATGGGACTGCCATTACTGATTTTCAAATTGAGCCACTTGGGCTTGTTTTTTTCCGGGGTGAAGTTAGAGGTGTAAAATGAGCCGTGTTAGCACGTGCCGGCACATTATTAGTATGACACGGTATGACATGTTAAGATAGGATCGTGTCGAGTCAGCCGTATAATACGTGGGTAGTTTTTCTGCATACGGCACGGCATGACAATTCACACTAGACGAAACATATAATATAATATGTTGAATACATGTTTTATCTCATTCTTTTATCAAGTACATATAATGCTTTTGTGTGTATATAAGTGTAGTTAATGCATTTCTATATTTTTTGTGTGTATAATATTAAGAAAAGTAAGTTAGTGTGTGCGCGCATTGCGGCTCAGCTTAGCGGCCCAGCATGTCAAAGTTAACGGGCCGGCCCAGCACGACCTGTTAGCCCGTTTTCTTAATGGGCCGGCCCAACACGATCCATTAGACCGTTTCCTTGATGGGCCAGGCCGGCATGGTTTTACACCTCTAGGTGAAGTATATTAATACCAAAGTTATGGCAGTATCTTTAGACCTTGTTTTGGAACAATTGTCAAAAATAGCTTTTTCTTAAAAGCTACTCTCAATCAACTTTATCATAAAAACTGTTTTATTGACTCTTGTGTCCAATAATAATCAAAAGCTGAAGTTCAATAATACCAATTTGGAACGTGATTATTTGAAAAATTAATTTTGAAAAAGATAAATCAGTCTGCCAATTGATTCCTCTATCTGTCGTGGCAAATCTAGAACCCACAAAGATAGAATGTGACTTGTTTTAAATAGAAGTATTATAATCACTGATCTATGATTTGAGCAACATAAACATGTTTGTGAAGGAACATATCATCATGAACAACATCATGAATACAACTAGACCTTGAGGAGCTGGTGCATCTCTATCAGATGATGCCAGTCTTTTGTTTATGTGAGGTGTCAAACATGAATCTGTGTTGCTTAGGATTTCAAAAGTCTTAATTATCCAAAAAATAAACAAGCAGATTAGGGGGTGGGGGTGTTTTCCGGTTGAGAAAGATAACGATCCTTTTCACCATGAAGCAAAGAAATCGCAAACTCCAGCACGAACCTTGCAAGATTGTCTCTTGAGTAATGTATAGAAGCATCAACTCTGCTAATTTCTATATTTCAATATATATTTTATGTATTTCTTTTGTTTTTTCTCACTGATTGTTTTTTATGCAGGTTTACATTTTGGATGTAAATGTAACTCTTAAAAAACAAGTTCATCAATGACCTGGATATAAGCTTAGCTTCGATGGTTTATCTTCCCACCTGTTTTTACGAAGGAACTGTTGAATGTTGAATTTATATTAAAAGGCAGATGTAGATTGTTTTAAGAACATATATGCCAACAACAGAACTTACAAATTTGACTCTAGAGAAATTTATGGCATTCAACAGCATTACAAACATTTCCAAGATCAAGTATGATGCATGATTGGCATTTACAAGAGCGATGCAACATTCTTGATGAATTTATAGCCATAAAACCAATCTAATGATCTGCCAAGAAAAGAAGGAACTTCACTGCCTTCGAATCCTAGGACTCTGAAAATCCTTTTAGCTAATAAATTAACATCGATTTTTAAAACCAGTTCAAACTTCCCACTGAATTCAACTGTAAAATAATCACTTCATTAATCCTTGAATAAGGGATTACGTGTAAAAAAATCTTGCCTAACTTTATGCGAACCTTGCTACCATCAAGCATTATATGCTACTAAATCATCTTCTCCACATATCAAAGTAGTAAAATGGATAGAAATGCGCTAATAAAAATATAGACCATTAAATCTTGGAGATAAAATTCACTCAAATAGTGAAAAATTAGAGAGCTTCCACGAGCTTTAAAGTATTTTCTACAATACATGAAGCATATTTTACAAAGTTAGAGCAATTCTATGGTAAACTAGTAAGCATGAACCTCTTCAACACTTACTGACAAGTCTCTGAAGTGCCTGTTCGATCACGCTTGGAATCGCCAATCCCGAACCCATGTGCTGCATTCAAGTATTAACCAAGTCAATATATCAGTATTACCAGAAATGGGAATGTACCAATGGACAGCAAAAGCAAAAAATTTAACCTTGGATATTAGTGTGAGAGAGAGGATCCCCTCAGCAGTGGATGACTGAACAGATCGAGCATCGAGGTGAAGTTTCCTTATAGCATCCATGATATCGATCAGCAGACAATCTCTCCATGGACAGTGCATCTCAATCAATATTTCCTTATCACTTACAATAACATTCACATCAACAGAACCATCCTTTGTTGAAGTCCGATGATTGCCAGCTTTATCTCCATCAATTTCACAAGCCTTCCTCTTGTTAAACGGACGCCTTTTTTCAGTCGTGTTATCTTTGTTACCATAATTATCAGATGTTCTCTCTGCCATATCTGGGTATTTCCTTCTCCCGCCTCTCCCCCACTCCCTGCAAGATTCCAACTCTTCCACCCTCCTCTCGAGCTCTTTCAGATACTCTATCGTGTCGCCAAGAATGGATGCCTTATCAACCTGCATAAATAGGCAATGTAATGACAAAGAAGTTATTAAATTTTTCCAAACTATAGAAAACCTCAAACAAAAGTCTAGTAGCAAAACTTTGTGAAATCTAATGCCCCATATGGAATCAATTGTTTTTTTTCTTTCAGATAATCGATTCCAAATGGGTTTTTAAAATTTGGCTTTTAGTTTCACATTTTAGCTTTTGTGTTAAAAGTCAACAAACTATTTTTATGAAAAACTGATTGAGAGTAGCTTTTATGAAAAAACTGTATACTATAGCAGTTTGATGTACCTTACTGATGGAGGGAACTAGAGACTTGAGAACGATGAACTTCTCGTTCAATTTTTCTCTTCGCCTCCTCTCAGACAGAACGTGGTTCACGCTGGTGTCATCTCCTGGTTTTATGACCCTGTCCTTGAGGCTAGGTTCTTCCACAGATTTTGGTGAGCCAACAGCACGCGTACATGCAACTTCAAGCAAAACCTTCTTCAATAGTTTCTGCGGGAAACCAATTTTGTTTGGAGTCTTTGGGACTTTCTTCCATTGAGAAAAGCTTGAGTTAGGATTGTTGAGGACTAATGGCATATTGACTAGCTGATCAGAGTTTCTGAAAATGAAAGAAAGAGTCCTCCTAAAGTGTAACTCATTAGTCCCCAGATCCAACTCACTGAGCTTTGTGTGATTGCTCTCTTGGATGTTGTCCACGAGTGACTACTTGATCTCTTAAACTCTGGAGACTTCGATACACAGTTGCTTGAGTTTGTAGAGACATGAATACCATTGTTGAGCAAGTCACCCATGACCTTCAAACCTTGAATGGGAGGTGTGACATTTGGACCATTATCAAGTAATTCATCGACAAACTGCCAACTCTGAACTTGAGAAGTGATGTTTGGCTCGTCCACCATGAAAGAGTCATCTGTCTGTTGAATCGCATAATTATCATTGGAGCTGTCTTGTGGGGAACCGACTGACAGTTCCTTGCAGATGTCTGCATGCAATATTTCAAGACTGTCATTTTCAAGCTCGGCTTCTCCAGTGGCCACACAGGACTGAAGGGAAGCCGGTATAGTTGGGGCAGATTTGATTATCTCTTGTTCTTGACATGTGTAGTCCTCATCCTTCTCTACTTTGCTGGGGCTGGATATTGACCGCTCGGCACATATGGACTCTGGGGCTTCCCAGAAGGAAGTTGTAACCTGTTGGAGAAGATCGGGGTCCTCTGGTACCTAGAGATCATCGAGAAACATATGTTTATAGACAAATTATATTGATTTAAAAGTTTAAAAAGTTGACAAACAACATAGGATGATTTTAAAAATAGTTAGCCAAATTATTTTGATTTATAGATTAATAGACAACTCTCACAATATAATTAAATATCCTGTATGGATATCTGACTAAGTGACAACCATATACAATAGGATCTACATCATAAGATATTGGAAAGCTAAAAGCTTGTCATATATTGCTAGTGATGTGTAACTTCATGCAAGATGAGGGATTACTGGGATGTATTTCTATCTATCTATTGGAGTGTCAGAAGGAATCTGATAGAAATATTACCAGATCTGTTGTTCCGAGTTCCAGCACGCCACCCATAAAGGGAAAACAGACTACAGTCTGCAAAACAAAGGGTGATTTGAGTCACAAAATTTTGATTAACAGTCAACTAAACTTCTAGAATGCTAAAGTGCAAGAAATTTGTGACGCCACTTAGGTAGCATAGATGTGAAGTAGTAAAAGGCCAACATTTGAAATTTATCATATACATTCATATAAAGAGAATACTTGATTCAATGCAACAACAATTGGAAGATTTCATTCACAAAAACCATGAACAGAATAGTAGGCATAAAGGAACTGGTATCAGCACCCCAGTAAAACTCAACCACTAACCCCTATCCAACCAAATCTTACACACCATATGCACAATGTATTAAACTTTATCTAGAATAACTAGATCGTACCTGAATAGATGCACTCTGAAGGCGTCAAACGAGAAAACCGAAGTAGAAAAGCCAAAATCAAGCAAAAAAAGTGTCAGATTTTCTCCCTTCCTCATTATAAGAAACAAAATTGCATTGAACTGAATGTGGGCATTCAACTAAATACAGACCTTCGCTAGAAGAGAACGTGTGAAGACTTTGCTATCGGCACATGGAGCATTGCTTAGCCATATATGCTGATTGTTTTCTAGGGCCGTTCCTGGCAACCTGAGGATCACCAAGAAGAAAAATCTCTCAGGAGAAGAACACAGGACCATTTATAAATAAGAAGCCAAACATATGTGTGTACATATATATAATCCATTAAGGACTAATCTGATGAAAACATCATAATGTGTTAAATTTTTGGTACATATGATAACGTGGTTAGGCAAAGTGAATGAAAATATCTGTATAAAACAGATAAAAATGTGCCAATAATTTGGAAGCAGAATATGCCAATGCTCCATTTGGCAACAATTTTCAAAAAGAGTTTTTCCATAAAAACTGCTCTCAACCAGATTTTCCATAAGAGCTATTTTTTTTCACTTTTAACATGTAAAAACCCGGAGAATTAGTACTTGCCTCGAAGGGTTTGGGATACCTCCGATAGCCAAAAAAAAAAGAGTAAAAAAAAGAGAGTAAAAACCAAAACCCAAAATCAAAAGCTACAATTTAAAAATACATGTATGAATTCGATTTTCCAAATTGATTTTGCATAAGCATAATCAATTTGATAATTAGTTCTAGACGGGGCCTAAGAGATATCTATAATGTTGCAAGATCAAAGAAAAATAATAACTAAATGTATTCTCTTTACGATCAGAAACTCGCAGAAGTGAATCCTAAGCATAGCAATGAGGAAATTTTGTCGATACCAAAAAAATACCCTATTAGTCAAGACCGCAACTAGATGTAGTACCAAAACCGGTAAATGATATCTATCACATGTAAGACATCCAAACTATCCACATAAAAGAGTGAGTGATGCTAGATCAGTACCCTTGGCCAGGACCGAATGTGAAGGACATGCAAACCATGTAATACCACTCCAAGTCAGTGAGATCTTCGGGAGATAATGAAGCGGAGGGCCTCTTCGCCAGCTGATTGTTCTCTCCTGCTGAGAGAGACATGAATAGATCACGGAGTTGTTCGCTCCTTTGCAGTCCTGCTTGGTCAGTGTTCAGTTCCACATTTTGAACTGTCTTCCTCGTCTTTATGTCACCATTATAGTACCCATCGTTCCATCGTAGTGTCCTAAGCAGTTGAAGAAAAAACCTTCTCAGATGGAGATCAAAAACATGGTTGTTTGAAAGAAGAAAAAAATGTGGTACATGGATTACATGATGTAATCATTTTCTCATGTTGTACTAAATTGGTTTTGTGATGAAAAAACATGACTCTTTAGATCTTCTGTTACTGAATCTTGTTATTGTAGCACATTATATGTGTAATTTACATGATGCATTTATAGGCATGGGTAGAAGGAAAAATGCAGAGCTAGAGGTACCAAAAAAAATTCACAACTGGGTATACCAAAACCTGAAAGAAAGATCATCTTCATATGGTTATATTAGATGTTAGCTTCTAATTACACTTTTGTCTCCTCTTGTTTTGTATATAAAAAAGGGGAATAAAGATGTGTCTAAAGCATCCCCAACTCAGAGCAGTTAAAAGAACACAAAAAATTGTTCAATGAAATCCAGATTACTTCTATCTGTGAAAGAGTTGATCAATAGTATGTTAGAATTAAATAACAGTTGCATTAAATTCTTACAAGCAAAAAAAGAATGAAAAACTTAAATTCACCACATTACATTTTCTTCTGAAAAAACTCATGCAAAACTTAATGAAAAAAAATTAAACAAACTTACATTAAAAAGGAAAACAAATCATAGACAACAAAGAGTGAATAAAATTCTAGAGAAAAAAAATTATGGAATTGTTTTTGGTACCCATTTTGTCTAGTTGAGATGGACCAGAAAATGCCATAGCTCCACCTAATGCACCCGACAGCAGCTGCCAATTGTTTCCTGAACTGAATTTCTGTCACTCCCTCCTCATTTTGGAGACCAGTAGCCATTGCTCTACTCATAGACTGGTCTTCCTCCCTAATTTAGACAAGCAAAACAGAACCTACTCTCCTTCAATAGAGAAGAATGAAATGGGGGTGTTTTGATGTGACTTCCTTGTATGCTCAGGCTGTTTTTTTACCAGACCCACAGAGACCAGGACACAATCTGTCAAAATGAATTACCCAATACTAATTTACAAGAGATTAAATTTTTTTTACCACAAAGATGAGGATTTTGGAGTTTAGCAGACAACATATCCCATTAAAATATCGTGTTCTTCCTGCCTCTGTTCAGCTTTTTGTATGTAATAACTGACAAACAGTTGGCACTACCCAAATAAACATGAATTACTGCTATTCAAGAAGATGGGTCTATGAATTTGGACAAATATTTAAAAAAAAAACATTGGGTCTATGAATTTGGACAAATATTTAAAAAAAAAACATACACACATCTAACCAAATTAAATAATAGGACTTGATAAGAGAACACACACACCCACAAAAAAAATGACACAAGACTTTAGAGAGCTAGAGAAAATTTGGATTGACAGATTCTTTTGAGAACTGAAAACAAAACCCAGATCAGGAAACCAAGAACAAATATGGGGCTCTCTTTGAAAAGCAAAAAATTTGTTAAAATGGACCTAGAACGCAAAACTTTGGTCAAGGGAAGACTCAAACAACTTCCATGGCAGAGGAATTTAAAAGCCCAGCGTCGAAAGCCTCCTCTTTGATATCGGTATGCAGAGCTTCCTCTCCAATCCCTCTCTTTCTGAAGTGATGGAGAAAGAGAGAATATGGATAATAAAAAGAGAGAGTTTGATGGATTAGCAAATTCTGTTGTCCACGTTTTCTTTTAGTTATTGATGAATCTCATGTACATATTAATAAATGATGGGAGTTATTAATATTATTTGGAGTCAAAATTTTTTGCAATGATAAGGGTTTGTTGGACACATCATCATCATCATCATTTGAATTAGTATCTCCATCACTATCAGTTTCAAATTTCCAAAAGAGACGTACAGATCGATAGTTGATTATTTTATTTGAATTCAATAAAAGGTGCGTGAGAGAGATTGAATATATTTAGCCATCGCTGGCGTCGGCATTAATTGAATGTATGAAGATGGACTTTTATACGAATTGCAGTAGTTTATTGTTAAAAAAAAAAATAGATATTTGTTATATATATTCATTTCTGATCATCAAATTACAAGCTTCTAATGAGATTGGTGAAAGAAAAGGGGAGGGAAACCAAAGAGAAAAACAGAAAAGACAAGAAAAGTCAGCGTACAGGGGCGGAGCTAGGGGGGGGGGGGGGGGGCGGGCTGGGCCCGGGCCCCCCAAGCCACCATCAACATATACACATATAAATGTGTGATTAATTGGGGAATGAAATGTTGAAAAGGGTGTTTTGCATATAAGACTCTCATGAAAACTTACATTGTCAATAACCATCATTTAATTCTATTCTCTCCAATACCCATAAAAGAGTTTTAATTTTACATCAAGACCCATTTGAGGGGTATATTTGGACAACAATTTTTTTCAATTTTACAAGAATATCATCCAGAAAAGGGATATTGTTGAAAATAATAATTCACCAAGGTTAATTTGATAAAATAAGATATGTTCAGGGTATATGCAAAAAATCCTAATTGAAATGAGTGGATTTGAAATTGAAAATTGTTATGTGTAGTCCTATTTGCATCTTAATTAACATGCATACATTTGATTTTTAAAAAAATGAATATTCATATAATAAAGTATATTAATCTTTTATGGAAATGAAATTCGTATCATATGAAATAAATACATAATTTATGTTTTTTGCAATAGTGCATACAAAGATAATTGAATATATATCACGTTAACTTATTTTATATACTACACTAGACGTGGAAAATGAAAATAAGGCTATAAAATTGATTTGGTGTATGAGCGCCCATTAAGATTTAGAGTCGTGGGTCTTTAAAAAAAATTGTAAAAAATTTTGTTTTCACATGACTATCAGTATATGATTTTGAGACGTTGAAAATCACTTATTTGAATGGTTTAATGATTTTTTTTTTGTTTATTTTGATTTTTTGTTATTGTTATATTGAGTCTCTAAGATTTTTTTAGAAGTTAGATTAAAAATATCTTTCTAAAATATAAGCCTAAAAATATCCTTATATGTTTTTGTGATAAATAATTTTCTTCATATTCATAATTTAATTTTTGAAGCTTTATTTTTTCTATTTTTCATGACAGAGTAATGAGATTTCAATATTTTTTCTAGATCTTTTATAAATTATCCTAGATCTGACCCCCTTACTCTAATTCCTGGCTCCGCCCTGAGCGTCGGCGCAGTAGTTTATTGTTAAATACAGTAAAACACATATATCATCAGACATGATTTATATTTATTGTTAAATTTTTTTACATTTATTAAAAATAAATTCATTCAACTTCAAATAAAAAATATATGTCTTTCATCAAAAATCCATCTCGATAATGATGATTACTATTTAAAAAGCTAAAAACATATGTTATTGTATTTTGGACTGTAAAAAAAAAAGAGTAATACTTTTTTTTTATAAAATTTGAACCATATGTACTTTTATAAAATTCGAACTATATATTCGAATGAATTGTATATATAGATTTATTTATACAATAAGTAAAAAAAACTTAATGAGATATATACATTTTTATAGTGAGTGCAAATGGTTAACGAGGTATATGACGCTATAAATAAAACTCTAAAATATGTTGAGTATAAGAAAATGTTACATTCAATCTATTTTACAGTCTCAAACACAATCTGCTCGTGTCTTTTTAAAAAAAATCATATAACGTAACTCACCTAATAGATGTATGTAGTTCTATAAAAGGTAAATTATATACTAAAATGAATGATATTATTTAGAGAAAATGTAAAAAAAAATTTCAATAAAGTATATACCTTATTATGGTGAGAGGAGGGAGAGATGTATGGGACTACTTTTGGGATTATAAAAAAGACCAGGATATAACAACGTTTTTTTATATATTGTTGTTGAGTGTATTACATGCAATCTTTGTTATGTGTGTTTAGTTAAATTAAAATATGTAATTTTTATTCTTTTATAGTGAGTTCATTTAATTTACTAGAGAAAATACTTATTTTTAATTAGATAATATTACATTAATTTAAAAAAAATTAAAACGCATAAAAAATGCACTCTAAACCAGGCCGCTAAGTAATATCATTATTTGTTATTTGGTACAAATGCATAGCCCTTGCATGTACTCCAACGTGCAACACTGGGCATACTTAATTAATAATAAATATATGTATATATATTCTGAATTGTATATGTATTTATAAAATAAAAAAATTTATTTGTTTTATTGAACAATGCTTCCTATCAATATAATAGTAGATTTAGGAAAACGTTGTTTGATTATTGAAATGAGCGTTGTTACATACAAGTTTTTTTTATAGCTTCAAATACAATCTTATATATTTCGTTAATCACCCAATGAGATATATACTTTCTTAGACGAGGTATATATCTTGATAAAAAAAATGTATTTATTACAATGAGTTAATTCAATTCAAAATGGAATAACATACATCTTTTATTAAAAATAATGTTTACTGATTTTAAAAAATTAAAACATATGATTGCCTGACCAAAAAATTGTCCATGGGAATATAACATTTTCTTATTGAAATTTCTTCTCCAAACTTTGATGCTTAGTAAATGAAAAAAAAATTGAAAAATCAATATAACTATCTAAAAAGTTAGCTGAATTAGTTTTAATCCCTATAAAATTGAAAAATCAACAAAGGTCCCTATATTATTAGAAAATTATCGTTCAATCCCTACTGTCACCCTAATTAATCAGGTACATGGTTAATCCTTACTACATATTAAAAGTTACTAAAATGCTCTTACCCTTTATTTTAGAAAAATCGATATAGCTCCCTAAAAATCTATGAAAATCAGAAAATGTCCATATAAAATCAGTCAATCTTCTCAGGTCCCTATCTTATTAAACAATATTTATTTTAGTCCTTACCGTAATCGAAACTAACTAGATTTATGGTTAACTCTAATCAAACATAATAAATTATTGTAATAACATTTTAAAATTTATATAATAAATTAATGTAATATACTAACCAGATTTATTGTAGACTTTAAGAGGATTTATTAATTTTACATGTATATTTTTGTAATACACTAACCATATAAAATTGACGGGGTATTTTTATCAACAAAATAATTAAATTAGATTTTTTATATTTTATAAAAACTTATTTAAATGTATTTATTAAAATAAATTAATTCAAGGACTAAATCCACTAAACATTAAACATACTGCTTTTTGTATGCTTGTGATGATTTTTTTATTTTAAAGGATTAAAATGATTCAGTTAACTTTAGGCCCCCGTTTGGAATGGGGATAGTTTTTATTCTAGGGTATAGATTTATCCAAGCATAAATGAGTATAAATAAGGATAAAGTGATTTTGTGTTTGGTTGTATTTTGAATTATTCTCATTGGTAAACGTAAGAATAAATGTTTTGTTGTTTAGGTAAAATGTGAATAAAGTATGGATAATGATTTATAAAAGGTAAAAAAGTAATGATAGTTGATTTGACAGGTGATTTATAAGAGGTGATGACAGTTGATTTGACAGTGGACCCACATATTCTTTAGATGGAATAACCTAAGATAACTTTTATTCTAGGGGTTGATTGGAATTCCTATACCACTTTATCAAGGTTTATTCTGGCATAATTTATCTGGGGTTATCCGGGGTAAACAAACACCCCCAAATACTTATCCGAGGTTATCCGGGGTTATCCGGGGGGTTATACTCGTTCCAAACGGGGCATAGGAGTTGCATCGATTTTTTTTAAAAAAAAGTAATAAAAAAAAAAACAAAAAAAACAATCACGTGAAACTGAATCAATGAGCCTTGGTGGGGTGAATTTTTTTATTATTATTGTCATCATCATCAAAGACTCCAAGTCAAATGTACTCAGAGCCACCAAATAAGAACAACGAACAGCTAGGGCCTGCGCAGAACTTTATGAATTTTCAGTTAGTTATTATCATCTCTAGCCCGTTTGGTTGCTTAAAAAGTTAAAATCATACAATTAAATGGAATAGTTTTTTATAGAATCAAAAGTTGAATTCTTTTTAATTTTTTTTTTAAAATCCATGCTTTGAAAAGCTAAAAAAAATGATTTTTTTATCAGAATCGATTTTTTTTAATTGAAAATCAACTTTTTCTACCAAACATTAAACTCCTTTTAAATATTAATTCCTAAATTAACAAAAAAAACATCTAAAAAAAGTCAAGGTCTAAAATCATATTAAAAAATAATTTTATTTCAAAAATTACTTTTCAATATGTGTTTCCAAACGGACCCTCAGTGAGTATAATTGAAACAATAGTTTTCACATCAACAACTCAGAAGAAAAGAAAAAAAAAACTGATTCAATCGATAAAAACATGGATCATGTGGTGTTATGTTTAGTATATTTAAAATGATATAGATATTCTAATATCATTAACAGTAAAGATCTTTATTGTTTTTTGAAACACAGTTTTTAACTTTTGCAGCTTTATGCACACTTTTTCATAGTGTAATGATAATGTTTTGAGGGTAAAATGATGATGACTGTTTTATGAAACACATATTTGGAGACACAGTTTAGAGATAAAATATAGTAATGATGATATATTTTTATTAACATGTTTGATAACAGATTTTAGCTTTTAAATGATGATGTATTTAATTTGACCTGACCTTTAAAGTTAAAAGCTGTTTTTTTTTTTTTTGCCAAACACAACCTTAAATAAAGTTTATTTTAAATAAACTCAATTGTTTAAGCTCGTTTGCGTTTCCAAACGCTAGTCATCGAAATTTTAAAATGACTTTAAAAATAATTTTGATTACGGGTAATCACAAAACCTTGAAAGTGGCTTAACTCTGTACCCAAAAAAATGTCTTTTAGTGTCTGTTTAACAACAAAAAATAAAAACAGCTTTTAGCTTTTGGGGTCACATCAAATCAAATACATCATCATTTAAAAGCTAAAAGCTAAAAGCTGTTATCAAACATGTCAATTTAAATACATCATCATTATTAGATTTTATCTTTAAACTGCACCTCAAAATCTTTGTTTTATAAAACAGACATCATTATTACATCATCAAATCATTATCATTACACTCTCAAAAGATGTGCATAAAGTTACAAAAGCTAGAAACCGATTTTCAAACTGTATTTTCAAAGGCAAAATAATATAAAAGCAGCTTTTAGCTTTAAAGATCATGTTAAAATATATACATAATCATTTAAAAGCTAAAAACTGTTATCAAACATGTCAACTTAAATACATCATCATCACTAAATTTTATCTCTAAAATCGCGTCTCGAAATCTGTGTTCCATAAAGCATCTATCATCATTACACCCTTAAAACATCATCATTCCACTCTCAAAACATCATTATTCACCATTAAAAGATATGCATAAAACTGTAAAAGCTAAAAATTAATTTTTAAACAGTGTTTTCAAACGCGACTATAAGTGAAAAATAACTTAACTCGCTGTGAAAGTGCTAAAGAATATAAGTAATATAATTAGTGCAAGTACAACTATTGCTTATTTATATATATATATATATATATCTAATGAAACGTAATAATTGGAGAGATTGATCGTACCCAGTTATAAATTATTTTAACTTTTTCTTTGGTTGATGAAGACCAGTACTACTGGCAAATGATCCCACAAATCCCGTGAGGTTTAAAAGCAATTTTACATTGGCCATAATTGATTGAAACTTGAAAGACAAAAAAAAAAAGAGGTGCAGCTCACGTGGGTGTGTTCCTAATGGTGATGACAACAAATTTATTGTTTTCTTGATAGACTGCAATTTATTGTATCCTGGATTGAGAACATTTTTGTGTTGGGGCTACAAGGATATATTTTTTAAATTTTTTTATTTGTTAAGATGTAATGTATTTTATTTATGTTCGGTTTTGAAACCTACTAGACTCTTCTCTAATATGTTTGTTACACGGACTTTGATTGTTATTTCCGTTTAGGCTCTTTCTTCTTAATAGAAGGGTGTATGTCTACCGTTTATTTAATTTTTTTTTTATTGTTTTTGTTACACCAAAAACAAGAACCAATTCTTTTTTAAAAGATATAACATAACAAACTAATTTTCGTAACAAATGAAAAATTTTATGAAAAAATCAATATAACTATCTGAAAAGTTAGCTAAATTAATTTTAATTCTTGTAAAATTGAAAAATTGTCTCAAATCCTTATGTTATTAGAAAAATATTATTTCAATCTCAACTGTCAACATAACTAATCAGTTATATAGTTAACTCTAATTACACATTAAAAGTTATCTGATTGTCATCACCCCTTATTTTTGAAAAATTAATATAACTCCTTTGAAACTTATGAAATTGGAAAAGACCCCTATAAAATCAGTAAATCTCCTCAGATTCATATCTTATTAAACAATATTGATTTTAGTTCCTACCGTAATCAAAATTAACCAGATTTGTGGTTGACTCTAACCATATATGATAAATTATATAATACCCTTTTAAAATTTACTTGATAAATTACTGTAGTCCACTAACCAGATTTGTGATTAACTTTAAGGGGATTTATTGATTTTACATGGACCATTTTGAATTTTCATAAAATTCAAGAGTTATATCGATTTTTTCCTTTTTTTTTATCATTGGTGAGTGCATGAGAATATTCAGGAAAAGTCAGTTGCATTTTTTTCATCACAAGGACTAAATCAAAATTTTCATATTTTATAGGAACTTATTTGAATGTATTTATATTTATTGAAGTAATTTAACTCAAGGACTAAATCTGTTAATCATACATACTTTCTGGGGGGCCTATTATGATTTTTTCAATTTTTTAAAGATCAAAACTAATTTAGCTAACTTTTCAGTGAACTGTATCAATTTTTTTCCAAATTTTTATCATAAAACAGAAACCTATATATATACTCATAAAAAAATACATGAACATGATAAGAGCATTCAGGGCGGCCCTGAAAAATGGCCAGTACGGTGGGGGATATAGGCTAAACTTTAAATTAGACCTTCATTAGACAATTTTTAGTGATTACCACCGTATAAAATTTTTTAAGAACTTTAAAAAAAATCGAACAATTGATATGATAAAAGCAAATCCCAATAAAATAGGAATAAAGAGAAATAAATATAATACATCTAGATTAAATAATAAATAAAATAATTCCTAATAAAATAACAACATATTGAATAAATAAAAAACAAAATACAAGAAGATTCAAGAAGGAAGAAATGGATAAGTTTTAAAAAATATGATAAAAATTTAAAAACAAGATAGATAAAAAATTTCAATATAACAAAAAATGATTTTTTTTTTTTTTTTTGGGATTCAGTTTCATTGTCTGCGACATGATATTCATCATGTGTACATTTATGACGTTATAAATATGGTAACAATACAAAGTATTGAACTATATTCTATATGTATTCAGTGATTGGTATGAAATATATATACAAAAACTCTATACCGAGTGTAAAGGCTGCGTGACAATCAAAATCAGCTTTTCAATAATTAAGATTCTAAAAAATCATTCAAACTAATTGAAAATCCAAATTCCAGATGTAATAAAATTGCAAAACTGATTATGCAGGAATCTGCGATTGCAAAACTGATTCCACAGGAAGCTCATTTTCTCAGTTTTTTTACTCCGTTTGGAAACACAGATTGAAAAGTAGATTTTGGAATAAAGCTGTTTTTTAAGATGATTTTAGACCTTGACTTTTTTGGGATGTTTTTTTTTTTAATTCAGGAATCAATATTTGAAAGGAGTTTAATGTTTGGTAGAAAAAGTTGTTTTTCAATTAAAAAAATCGATTCCGACAAAAAATCGTTGTTTTTGAGATTTTAAAAACATGGATTTCGATAGAGAAATTAAAAGGAATCCAGCTTTTGATTCCGCCGGAATCCGACCCGTTTGGTTGCACGATTTTGAGATTTTAGCTTTTCAAAAAGCGGAATCCGCCCAAACATCGTTACCAAACGGAGCCGAAATCGCAGCTTTTGGATACTATTTGCCTGCAATCACAGTCGCTGGATTTAAAACTGCAATTGCAAAACTGTTTGATTGCACGATTGTAAATGCAGCTTCCTGCAATCGCAAACGTTGCGCAATCGTGCAACCAAATACATAGTTTGACAAAATAAAACTATGTTCGAACTATAAAATAATTAAAACAATTAATTTTTCAACATTAATTATGGTCAGCATGGGCATGGATCACATTAACTGCATAAGATATCTTAGGACAGTTAAAGAGTTTCCTCCAGTAAACATAGAAACAATGTCCTCCACTGTTTGGTGCAGTGGTAAAAGGACATCCCCACTTGGTGGGGTTGTGGTTTCAGCATGTGAAAAATGTGGTAACAACCTTTGGGCTGTTCCTGGGTTCGTCATTGTTGGTTTGTTGTAATCGCTCTGCGAGGCCTATGTGCAAATAAAATAATGAAAAAAAACTAGGAAAAAATCATTATGCCCCCCTTGCAAACAGCCTGATATCCATATAAACCCCTGACTTTTTTGAAAATTTATGTAACCCCCTGCTAACACATGAAAATCTAAATAACATCTTCTGTCAGACAAGATAACCACATGTTGGCTAACCTTAAACCTCACATTGAAAATTACCATTTTGTTCCCGTATGAAAACGTGTAACTATTCCCTTTCTCTCCAGAGCTTTATTTTAGTATTATGCCAGTAGATAATTAATCTTATATCTACATCTTCTTTTGTATCCTTTTAATTTTATGTGGATCATATTTATCGTGATATAGTTTTTTTTGTTGGAATGAAGAATAACACAAAATTTATTAACCGGAGAAAGGTTGAAGAATGTGGGTTTATACGCTGGGAGGGGTAAAATCATCGTCTAAAAGGTTTTTTTGAATAATTCACATAATGTACGGAGTTAATAACATACAGTTTTTCAAATATTCGAATAATATTTTAAAAAAATTTAATCCAAGGGACTATTTGGAATTTTATATGTGTTTGCATAAGGTTATATGGATATTCAACAAAGTCAGGGGGGTTACATGGATATTTTCAAAGGTTGGCGTGATTTTACCCAAAAAATAAAAACAGAAAAAAATGAAAAAATTGATATAACTTCCTTGAAAAGTTAGCTAAATCGGTTTTAATTCTTATAAAATTGAAAAATTATCATCACAGATCCCTAGAAAGTATGTGCAGTTAACGGATTTAGTCATTGATAAATACATTCAAATAAGTCCCTACAAAACATGAAATATTAATTTTAGTAATTTTGATTATAAAAATGTCCCTGCCTTTTCCTAAAAATTCTTTTGCTATCATATATTCACTAACGGTAAAAAAAAAATCTATATAACTCCTTGAAAACTTATGAAAATCGAAAAATGTATTTGTAAATTCAGTAAATTAAAGTTAACGACAAATCTGGTTAGTGTATTATAATATTTTATCAAGTAAAATTTATAATGGTATTACAGTAATTTATCATATATGGTTAGAGTCAACCACATATCTATTAATTTTGATTACTGTAGGGAGATGAAATAAATAGTGTAATAAGATAGGGGCTGAGAGGATTTATCGATTTTATAAGGACATTTTCTAATTTTCATAAACTTCAAGGGAGCTATATCGAATTTTCAAATATAAGGGGTGAATATATTTTGGTAACAATTAATGTGTAGTTAGGGCTGTTGGGATAACAGGGATTGAAACAATATTTTTTTAATATCATAGGGAACTATGACAATTTTTTAAATTTTACAGGGACTAGAACTCATTTAGCTAACTTTGTAGGGAGTTACAGTGACGGTTCTATATATTTTTATAGTTATCATATTTTTTTACCAAAAACATAATTTTTTTTTTGAAAATAAAATAACGATCTACATTAAAAAAAAACTATTAAAGAAAGATCGATGATTTTCAATATGTAAACCTTTGCAATTTGAGGGTTTTAAGTATATAAGCTGACCCAGACAACGTCAACTAATGGGATGGTGGGATCAACAATCTACATTAATAAAAAATAAACTATCAAAGAAAGAAAGGAGATTGATAATTTTCAATACGTAAACTTTTACAACTTGGTGGTTTTAAATATAAATGTTGGGTCAGACAATATCAACTAATTAGAGTGCGTTTGGTTGCGCGATTGCGCAGCGTTTACGATTGCAGGAAGCTGCGTTTACAATCGTGCAACCAAACAGTTTTGTAATCGTAGTTTTAAATCCAGCGATTGCAGGCAAATAGTGTTCAAAAGCTGTGATTTCAAAAAGCTAAGAAAGTGAGCTTTCTGTAAAATCAGTTTTACAATCGTAGATTCCTACAGAATCAGTATTGCAATCGCACAATGAAATGCATCCTAATTAGTTGTCATAGTTTGAAAAAATAACAACAATAGTTATATTGATGTTTTATATGATTGAATGAATAGTCAAACGTCACACGCTGGTCTTTTATGACTCGTGCAAGAATCTTCACATTAAAAAATAATAATAAAAAGAGAGACTAATTGAAATGCACGTGCTCAATGCATTGTCATTTAAAATGGGGCGCTTTATTTTATCGACTAGGACAAAGTTACAGTCACACACGTCCAGTATGATAATTTAAAGACTTATTTTTGGGTACAAGTGAATATAAATATCTTGTTAGATAAAAATATAAATGAATATAAAATAATTTTGTAGTTAATTATGTTTTAAATTATTCTTGTTAAAAAATATAATAATAAAATTTGGGTTTTTTATTTTTAAGTTCCCATAAGCTATATGATTTAGTGATCGATTCATCACTTCTTCATATTTCGGTTTAAGTTTCCATATTTAAATAATATGTTTCTTTTTAGTCTCTTACAGACACTAAAAAGAAAACTAAATAATTTAAGGATAGATCTCTCCCAAGGACTAATAAGAAACATACCCTTTAAATCTATGGACTTAAACTAAAATATGAAGAAGTGATGAATCGATCAATAAATCATATAGTTCACATGGGCTAAAAAATAAAAAACCTATAAAACATTTGTTGTTTAGGTAAAATGTGAATAAAGTGTGGATAAAGATTTGTAAAATGTGAAACATTAATGATAGTTGAATTGACATGTGATTTATAAGAGTTGATGTCAGTTGATTTGACAGTGGATTCACATATTATTTGCGTGGAATAATCTGGAATAACTTTAATTCCAGATATTGATCGGAATCCATATATCATTTTATACTAGTTTATTCTGACATAGTTTATCCTCGAGTATTCCTTCATTTTTCAATGAGGTATTTTTGAATCTTTACGGACTCATTTTTCAAGGATGATAATTAATGTATTTTTGAGTCTTTACAAGCTTATGTGTCGGCCCTAACTTTCACATGAACTTAAATGGAATTATCAATGTTTGCAGGGTTGTAGATGTCTTTAACCCTTAATTGTAATAAGAAACTCAACCATATTAAAATATAAAAAATTAATTCATCTTAAGATTCAGATTTCAATCCAGACGAGGACTGCACAACCTACCCTCTTTTTTTGGTTTTCAACTTGACAAAAGTCCACTTATTCACAAAGGAATCCAATTCCAATTGCAGCAGATCGATGAAGTGAATTGTAAGGCTAAATTGCCCAAATACTCCTGCAGTACTCCTGCAGCAAACATCTAATTTTTTTCTACTCTCATCCCATTAATTTTCTTAGCCCTACAAAGTCGTAGTTTTCCTCTGTAAATGCATATATGTTTTCTGTAACTTGAAGAACATAAAATATAATTTCTGTAAATATTATCTATAAATGTAGTAATATGTCATGTAAAAATGGTAACTTGCAAAACACTAGAGAAACAAACATTAATGCATAACATTAATATATATGTGGTTTTTATATTATTATGAAGTATACATTTGTTGGTATTTGATTTATTTGAGTGTTTGACTAATTATTGCATATCTAATATAGTTTGAACTACGATTTTTTTCTAATGATGTACGTTTGTTAACTCGAAGGTGTAACAGTGGATTCGATTTCAATTAAAATGACATGGAGATGATAAAGAAAATACAATATCTTAGTTCATTAGAGTAGGAAAAGAACATCGGAATGCAAACATTCGATGAATTCAAGTGCTTTAATGTATTTATTGTGATAATATATATTTAAGTGTTATGCATTAACGTATGTTTCTCTAGTGTTTTGCAAGTTAACATTTTTATATAACATGCATAATAATGCACTTATAGATAATACTTACAAAAATTACATTTTGTGTTATGAAAGTTACAGAAAACATATATGCACTTACAAATGAAAAACTGTGATTTTATTGGGCTGGAGAAATTAAAGTAATGAGGATAAAAAAATTAAGTGTTTATTACAGAGATACATAATTTTTTTTAAACATTGGCTGCTGGGATACGTGGGTAATTCACCCAAATTTTAAACATTGGCACGAGTAACAGTGCTTGTACTTCCACAAAGACTTGATCAATTTTGCACACATTTGTCACACAATCAAAGGGCATTGTCATACTTGTTACTTATTTACACTTTTGCTGTCATTTTTGCAAATACTTGAGTATAAAAGCCACCTAATCTATAATAATAATAAAAATAATTACACATTTAATTAATTAAATTATATATTTTATTGTTACAAAATTTTGTAAGTTGTTAAACAAATTAATTGTTGAATGTGATTTAATAAAATCATATTTTCATGTAGTTTTATTTTCTTTGTATTATAACTTTGAGTTTTGTAAAGAAAATTTTCAAATAATCTCACATTGATTAAATGGTTTAGATTAGAGTAGTATATAAGGGAAGACATGACACACATGTTGTTGATGTATAACAAGTGCAAATGCATTTGAGTTTGCACGTGCATCACATATGTGCGTGCACGTGCATAATTTTATTTATTCTTAGCACTTAGCACTAAATGTTTTAATGATGCATTAATTTTAAATATTTTGTGTGATGCATTATATATGTAAAATCCCTGATTCATTAAAGACCGTATTGGATTTAAATTCGAAATTCGAATTTAATTGCTAGATAGTTATAACTGTCTCTAATTATTGAGAAGATTTTGGTCTTTAAAAAGAGGGATATCAAATCTGCAGAACATGTTATTCAAGAAGGGGAGAAAGCTTATCAAGAGATTATTTAGGAGAGAGGATTTTAGGGAACCCATGAGGTGTCCACATGGGTAATGTGGAATGCCATTTTTCTAATTATCACGTGAGAAGTTAAAACAAAATGTGAACATAAGTTACATAAGAAATTAAGATCATAAATGGACGGCTAATAATTAGTAGTATGTGACTTATTAGTAAAATATTGGGTGAATTGTTCAAATGTCCCTCGACTAAGGGTCTAATTATTTTTCTGTCCTCGGATTTTTTTTTTATTTAATCTTGAAATTTGGTCCTTTTTTTTTTGCCATTGACTTTTCATAATATCCGAACTATCCTTTATAGACAGAGTTACAAAAATACAGAAATATAATATGATACATACATAAATCATATACATAGTTACATATATTTAATAGTTATTTACAAAAAATATCAACGTATGCAAAATGTTTAAACACAAAATGATTATATATACATGTTCAGTGTCATTACAATAGATTCATGAACTGTAATTCATTTAACTATTATTTGTAAGTGAATTCAATGTACACAAAATTGTTGTAGATATAATCCTAAAGTTTCGTTAAAATAGATACATCAATTGTTTGAATTATAACATTTTCTTTCTATCCTAGTGAAATCAATTGTCTCTCCCTTACTTCTCTTGATGTCCTCTTGGGTGAAATAAAACCCATTAAAAGATCATCGAACTAGACATTCAACGTAATTCATAACGAAGAACACGTTGTCTAAGATTATATCAAAAATACAACAATCAGTCAAACACTTAAATAAATTTTCATTTAGCAATATGAATAAAATTAATAATAGCATAAATCCGAACTGAAAATATACAAGCAATTGTAATATTTTCATGGAAGTATTTCTTGATCCATGTACTTAACAATTACATAAATTAAAACATTACATAACCAATTACAAAAAGTGTCAATATAATTAGCTTAAGGACATATAATTTTATAAAATATAATAACTAATTATAGTAATTTAATATCAATTTACATATATATAAATGACCCATTGCAGAAACTTTATAAACAATTATAGAATGTAATCAATTATTTACATGAATATTAACATAACAACAATGCAACATAAACTACATCATTACGAAATGTATGCCAATGTAACAACTACAACATAACAACTATCAATGTAATACCGAATTACAACAGAAACTATCATTTACATAACAATTACAACAAAAACTATCAATGTAATGCCCAATGACATAAACTACTATTTACATAACAAAAATGTAATATCATATATCATTCTTATAACAATAACAATAGAAATTACAAAAACTATAATTTACAGAACAGATATGTAATATTATATATGGAACTAAACTAAAGACATACAAATTACATAAATGTATTGACCACTTATATAAATGTAATGATCAATTACAAAAATATAATACCAATTTACAAATGACGGTAGTTTAGATATAAAAAATGAGGTGACATAGATCAGTGACAAAAAAAAAATAGAACCAGATTTTAAGGATAAATAAAAAATAAAAAATGTTCAGGGGTAGACTAAAAATTAAATCCTTGATGAATGGGCATTTGAACGATTCACCCTAAAATATCTTGGGAGTCTAAAGAAGCCATTAACCTCTCCAATGCAAAAACATTGTTTATACCTCTGAAACACGTATAGATAATATTATTTTTTTGGACGGTCAAGTCCACGTAAATTATGGTACCAAATTGACTTAAAAAGTAGTTCAATAATCACATTGAGGAAATCTGGTGCATGTGACATTGCCGCCCCCTAGCTAGAGATCTAGTAGTATAGTATATATAATGAACATTATTTTGCCACTAACATAATCATGTGCACCCATAACGGAGAAAAGCTTTGTCCCTAGTGTAAGATTTTCATGAAAAATGCGGATTAATTAAATTTTAATGAAAATGTTGGGGCCAGTGTTACTGACATTGGACCTTTTTAATTTTCATTTTTATATATATAAAAAAAGGTTCCACCAAATCCTAGTTCTATATAACCCAAATGTCACATTAGGCTAAAAGAAGATTTCGGATCTATCAGACTTTCTTTATAAACCGTCTTACTGAATTAATATATATACTACATAAACATATATAGTTTTAATGCACGCATACATGTATTTTCGGCTTCTGAGTATATCTAATATAAATTGCATGCATGCAACATGACCTATCAAAAGAAAGATTCAACAGAATTTAAGATGGCATTCGTGTTTGCTTGTATCTTGATATTTTTATAAATTAATGGCAGTCACAATTACACTTCACACATTAATACCTTATTAATGGTAGGTAATGCCAAGTCCAAAGAATACTTAATTTTCTTAATTAGTATATGTCAGTTGTCATTATATTCCCCGGTTAGTTATGTTTTTAATTTGGCCGCTCATACAGCGATGAATGTGGTCCTTACCAGATTTTTCTAAGATATGATGGTCAAATGGGATACACATTTCTTTAATGTTAGGCACAGGTATTTCTTGCAACCCCTAACATGTTGTGTATTAATTATATTATTTGTTTAATAAAATACATAACGTTACAATAATAAAGTATCTATTTGAAAAAAAACTCACTTTTTTGTATTTCAGCAGTCTGATATATACTAGTCTAATTTAATATGTATTAAATTTGAGTAAAATGAGCTAGGTATGTGGCGTATGCCAAAAGCATACAAAAATGATAACGCCCACACATGTAAATTTAGATGGATATCACCCATTTGAAACTCTCTAGTCATCTAAAAAATTATGTGGTTTGTCTAGGAATTCAAAGCACCATTTTTCTGATTTTCAGAGTGGTCAGCCTACAAAATTAGAAGAATTAAAGGAAATGTAAAATTGTAATCGCTTTACTGTAAAGTTAAAATGAGAGTTTTTTTTTTTTTAGTGGTAGACCTCTTAATGGAATGGTCGAGACGCATCCTCTCTCAAAGGAATGTCGAGAGTTCAAGTTCCAACTTATCAAACAAAAATAATAATAAAAATTAAGAGCTTTTTTTATTTTTACAGAAAAAGAAAATTTGTTGATGGTAGGTGTTTGAGGCTGCTTTTTTATATATATATTTTTGGTCTACCCCTAGTGCAGTGTTCACATTAATTAATAGCTGTACAACCTTCCTATTCTATCTATGCACATGAAAAGCATGTTCCACCAACTCAACGGGCTAGGATTATATATGGATACAAGTAGCCCATTATGTGCAATAATACATCAGGAGACATCATATCACTTATGCTTAGATTATGACTTTACGGCTGAATATTGGACTTATATTCATCATTGCTTACAACCGCCAGCAGCAATTAAATGTGCTAAACAGTGGAGGGACCTTTTATCTAAAGAAAAAAATGGGGAAGAACAAACTCGGGAAAATATAGAATGATAATATTTTTCCTAGTAATGTGGTTAGTTTGGAAAGCGCGTAATGCGAAGTTATTTTAGGAGCAACTATCAATCCGAAGCTGGTGGCAATTCGGGCTATGTCATTGTCATGTACTATCTTACCGCAGTGGTAGGGCCAGCGATTAAGGCATATGCCTAGAGCCCTCATTTAAGGAGGGCTCCAAGAACCACACGTTTGGTGGAATAAAAAAAATGGACGACGATGAGATGTCCACTTTTCCTATGGTAAATTAGTTTATCTTAATTAACACACTTTTCTTCTAAAATCAAGCCTAAAATTTCTCTTCTCAAATTTCTCCAACCATAATAATAATATCTTCCGCCCTCTCCATATTTTTATTTCAAGACGATCTCTCTGCCCCACATATATCTTATTCTCTCTCTCTACCTCCAATTGGTTAAATTAAATTGTACTCAAAGAGTGAGAGATGGCAAGTGCTTCAGCTCGAAAATTGTGCTCATAAAATAGGTGAACAAACAACTTTGAATCAGTTCATGTAGATCTTTTTGTACCCCCTGGATCACAGAAATTTCAAACCCTGAGAGATGGCAAGTGCTTCAGCTCGAATGGTCGGACCATAACCAACCAAAATATGCAGCACCAATTATTCGGAGATCATTTTGGTGTACCACCACAAAGCCAGCACCCACAGCACTTGTTCGCATATCCGCGCTGCCATCCGTGATAAGAAAAACCTATTGTGATGTTTCAGTAGGTATAGCTACCTGAGACCGCGAGTCTGACTTACAATATGCCTCTTTAATTGGAGACTGGATTTGCCACTGCAACTTTGAGAGAAGGCAAATAAACTCCTTAGCCAATGGTTCGATCCCACCCCCTTGGGAGGGGAGGTGGGATGTCCATCCACTGTGCATGGCTGGTTCTGAGAATTTATATTTTTTATTAGGCCCTAGACGCAGAATATTTAAAATGGGGCCCCATGCATATTCACAAATTTTTTTAAATTTGTTTAAATATTATATATCATCATTTTATTAAAAACTACAAATATTATAAAATGATACATGATGTTTTATAATAATTTAAAGGTCTAAAATCAACAAAAAAATAATAAAATAAATTTTAGTGGAATGAAAAAGTTATAAAAATCATAAAAATGTCGTCCCCCACAATTACAAGCCTACTGGGAACAATGGAATAAAAACTCACCCTCGGGTGAAATATTACATATGTCTAAAGTTCCACATGAAGGAGTTGAGGCTCCGGAAGCACTGGCAAGGTATGCTCGTGGTGCACAGGAAGTTAAGATCACAGAAAATCTTCAGGACTCAACTATTAGGAGCATTGTACAACAGAATTTTGTGAGCATCAAAGAATGTATAGCATGGGTTAATAGAATTCAACCAGACAATACTAGTCTGAGTGTATAGGTTGTTTTGGTGTATACCCATTTTGTAACTACTATGTACCCTATATCTTATTTGGGGCCTGTATACCAAAAAAAAAAAAAAAAAAACTGGACGGGCTAGAATATAATTTATAAATTTTATCTTTATTCAAATTTATCACAATAATGACAAAACGAGATAAATGTTGTTTTAACATTTAATTGAAGTAAACAATTCTCATTTCCATTTTAAATTTATGATAATGATACACATTTTATCTCAATTATTTTTTATAACAAATTATACAAGTTCTTATTTTCTATTTATCATCACATTTATCTCTTTATCCCATGAGTATCTTTAAAAAAAAGCCAATGTAAATATAACCTCCTCCGTCTTGAGAAAACACAATGACATACTATAACCATGATTCATGCCCCAATGACAGTCAAATTTTTTTTTGTAAAAGGATACGTCCAGCCTCTATTGCAACCCTAATTACAGTGCACCCTGATTTTTTTTTAAAAAAAATTATACTCTCTAAATGAAGTGCATGTTGTTAAATAAAATAAAGTATATACTGAGATACATCAGTGTATTTTTTTTAAATTAAAAAAAAAAACTTACGTCATATACTATGATAGCGTAGTTTATACTGCGTTATCATAGCATATATGGTTACAAAACGGACTACGTGTATCAACACTTTTTTTTAGGAAAGGCCCACAAAGGGCGTATATCATACGATTGGGCTCAAGGCCCATGTAAACAGCCCACCAAGGCAAACTTCCCAGAAGGGTGTACACCAAAACATTCTATATCGTTACAGGATTCGTTCATGCGAAAATGTTTGTCTACTAAACAGGACTCTTTCAGATTGTTAGTTGATGAGTGGCTACTAGCCACTGATGATTATCTCCAAGTCAGCTGAGGAGATAACAACTTTTGGTTTGTTGGTTTCAACAGACCCTTGTAAACCAAAAAAAAAAAAAAAAAAAAACCTGGGATAATTATTTAAAGGAAAAAAATCCATATAACCCCCTGTAAACTTGACTAAAATCCATATAACATCTTGAGTTTTCTTAAAATTCATATAATCCCCTGAAAACACAGTAAATCCAAATAACTCCCAGCATAAAATTTACGTTTATAGGTTATGAATATTTTATGAATATTATGTTTGGTTAACCTTGATAGAAAACACAGTATATCAAAAAAGCCCTATAATGCATTAAAAATGTGAAAAATCATATGTAAATGATGATTTTACCCTTCCGAATAAAATTTTATAATGTATACAAAGAGGATAAAATCATCATTTTTATAGGGTTTTTTGTATTTTTAACACATTGCAGAATTTGTTTAGTATATTATGTTTTCAATTAAGGTTAACCAAATGAAATATTCACAAAATATTCATCATCTATCAACGAAAATTTTACTCAGGGGGTTATTTAGATTTACTAGGTGTTTTCAAGGGGTTATATGGATTTTAAGAAAAATCAGAGGGTTATATGGATTTCAGTCTGATTTTAGGGGGTTGTATGGATTTATCCCTTACTTAAAACAAGTGCATCTCAACCACACGACCAGCAATTGGTGGTACAAGGGCAGCCTAGTTGCCAACCATAAAAATAGGGGATAAAAAAGGAAAATGATACATTCAATCCCCTTTGCAGCCCAATTATAGTCACACTGATTTTCTTTTCTTTTTTTAAATCATGCACTCTCCAAATGAAATGTATGATATTATATGAAATGAAATATATACTGAGATACATTAGTGTATTTTTTTCAAGTTTAAAAAATGATAAAAAAAAAACTTTACGCCGTATACTATGATAGAACATCATACACTATGATAGAACATCATACACTATGATAACACAATATTTTATATTACATTATCATAATGTATAGAAATGTAAAATAAGTTACAAAACAGACTAAGTGTATCAACACCGCTCGATAAACAAAGAGGTCCATGTCTGTCAACAACTCACTGTGTGAATCTTCTTCTGTGTTTTTACATGGTTAAAGTGTGTTAGGATAAAGATTTAAGGGTGAATTGTTCAAATGCTCCTTGACTAAAAACCTTTTTTTTCTACCCTTAGACTTTTTTTATTTTTTTATTTACCCTTGCAGTCTGGTCCTATTTTTTCTTCACCCCTCACCAGTGCAACATCATACTTTCATACCTAAACTACCCCACCGTATTTTTTAGTTTACAGTTGCATTATGTACAGTTACATAATATATTCCACTAATTATATAAACTTTGGACATATTTACTGATATATCATTCTGTATGTGTGAACTTATCTTTTCAACGCCTATCTATACAAGCTAGGGAGAATGATCAACTATTTATCATGACCTACTACATGCTTAAGTGCAAAAATGAAATAATTAGTGAAGTGAATACGTTTTTTCTTGTCCTACATGCTTAAGTGCAAAAATGAAATAATTAGTTAAGTGAATACGTTTTTTCTTGTCCTCAACATTGTTTGCATTAGCACTTGGTGATCTTAGACTTTGTAGAGAAGTGTTTCCTATCATACAACTCGGTACCTCATGTTTGTTATAATAAACATATGCTTGACTAGGTAACATGGGTCAATAACAATAAATGAATCTATTTTAATGACATTTTGGGAATGTATCTATAACCATTTTGTGTACATTGAATGTATTTACATATGATAATGATATGATTTATAATTCATGAATCTATTATATCTACAACTGTTTTGTGTTTAACCATCTTTATGTACACTGAACACTATATGTAGATAACTATTAAACATCTGGAACTATTTATATAATTTTTGTATATATCATATCATATTTCAGTATTTTGTAACTTTGTCTGTAATGGTATTTAGGGTATTATAAAAAGCTAGGGAAAAAAAGAACAACACTGCAAGGATAAATAAAAAATAAAAAAAGATTCAACCCCCAAAATAAAACAAAATCTAATAAATATACAATATAAATATTTCAACCCCCAAAATGTATGCACTTCATCTCATGCATAAAATCAAAAGTTGCAGCCATGCATATAATCTGGGTGTTCATTCAGACAAAGATCCAACCCAAAGCTGGGTGTTCATTGAGATTATAGTACATAATTTCATCATACATGATGAATTAAATTTCTGGCTTAAAAGTGAAAGGGTTAACGAATAAAAAAGGATACAAATTTCATGCTGAACCTTACCGTGCCTTCATTTCTTCATTTAATCTGTAAACACAAAATACAGTTCACATAGTGCTTTAAAATGACAGGCAACCACATTTCCCAAATGCACAGTGATAAAAGAAAGGACTGCATTAACTTTTTGGAAAGAAAGAAAAAAAGACTGGAATAGCATATTCTATGATCACAATGAATGGTCTTATTATCCACCTAACCAGGTGGAGTGATAAATAAACAGACCTGATTCTAAACATCTGTCAAACTATAGTGAGATGTCTTTAACCCTCTAGTCAACAGTAATTCTTCTTCTACATCCCTGTCTTCAAAAAAAAAAAAAAATCTAACACAATTTTCCCAAGCTAAGTTTGCCATCAGATTTGATAATCTGACCATAATAGAGGATGAAGCAAGAAGGATTATAATCTGGAGAGAGTGAGAGACAACACTCAACTTGTCCATGTGTTCCTTTTTTACCTAAAGAATTATTGGTGAGGCTATATGGAACATGTACATTATACAATTTGTTCAATGAAACTAAAGAATAAAATAAAAAATAAAAGCAATAATGTGTGGCAAACGTGTCAAAAATAGCTCACGGGGTGAAGAACAGAAGCAAGATAAATTAGATTACATAACAGATTGGATATCTTAAGATTTAGCAGGCAGTTTTGATACAATTATGCATTTTACGGTCACATGTTTTATAATTTTTATTCTGCCATAATAAAGCTATACGACCGACAAAAGTGTAATACATTCATATTTTTACATGGGAAGAACTACATATATGGTTACTGTCTCAGAGGAGGTGATGAACATGGCAGGAAGCAAATCAAGCAATAGATATTTTGAAAATAACATTGAAAATGAGGTAATAAAAGTGGCTTCATTGATGTAGAAAAGTAAAATGCCTATTTAAAACAAGCTTTATGACATTAGGTGGATCATTAGAAGCTCTGTAGAAGTATTCAAGAACTATATTAGAATTTCACTTAACTACTGATCATGAAAATATAGTGCTATGTAATTTTTCATTTCAGCTTGTGCTTGTCAGAACTAGAAATGCTATGGTACAGAAAATCAAAATATATTGCTGAATTGAATACAACTGGAACAAAAAATCTCTTTTGATTGCCATTTCCACATACTTATATATGTTATAGATTCGAACCCTTAAGAAATATGATGGAAATTTGCCATTAGTTTCCAGTCGTCAATTAAAGAAAAATATCATGATCTTAGATTCTTATATTATTATTAATCACCCGTCTACCAATTGTGTCATCAATAGCAAAACGCACCACCTAATTCACAAAGTCACACCTTTCATTTATAAACGTATATTTTTGATAATGAAGAAAAGCAAAAGTAAAAGCTACTTTACTTTGGATTAGATAAGGTCAATTATTCAAGACAGAGCACTAACTTATCACCAATCATCAATATTACGCATTCAGTCCTCACCAACTTATGCCTCACTACTATTGTTGCGCACACAACCTTTCACCATTAGTCACATAACCTTTGACAATTAGCAAGTTGAGGGAATGATCACCTCTACTCTCTGTGTATGTGGAAATGTCTTCCATGTTCTGTGCGCGTGGAATTGTACAGCACTTTCAACATCATAGGCTGGTCAAAGAAAATTTAATAGAATAGCCCAAGGTTAAAGACAATACTCTTCTCATAGCCAGCCTGATATATATTTTTTTTTCTTTGAGATTACCTCGCCATTCTGATTACATCAGCTAAATCCATGCTCATGCACTAACGTCTACACATCCATCTATATGCCATTTCTATTTCAGTGCAACCTCTCTTGCAACTCGGGTTTCGCGGACCACTTTTCTTTTATGATGAGAAGATCAGTGAATAGGCCATAATTTACTCAACCAATCTTAATAAACTGGGTCCGTTTGGTTGCATCGATTTGGGCGATTCTGCTTTTTGAAAAGCTAAAATCCCAAAATCGTGCAGCCAAACGGGTTGGATTCTGACGGAATCAAAAGCTGGATTCCTTTTAATTTCTCTCTCGAAATCCGTGTTTTAAAAAGCTCAGAAAGTGTGATTTTCGGTCAGAATCGATTTTTTGAATTGAAAAGCAACTTTCTCTACCAAACATTAAACCCTTTTCAAATATTGATTCCTAAATTAAAAAAAAGCATCACAAAAAAGTCAAGGTCTAAAATCATCTTAAAAAGCAGCTTTATTCCAAAATCTACTTTTCAATATGTGTTTCCAAACAGGAAACTACACTTCGGGTGCGTTTGGTTGCGCGATTGTAAAATTGATTATGTAGGAATCTGCGATTGCAAACCTGATTCTGCAAGAAGCTCACTTTCTCAGCTTTTTGAAATCGCAGCTTTTGGGCACTATTTGTCTGCAATCGCTGGGTTTAAAACTGCGACTATAAAACTGTTTGGTTGCGCGATTGCAAACGCAGCTTCCTGTAATCGCAATCGTAACTTAATCGCGCAACCAAACGCACTAAGGTTACAAAATTGTAAATTTGTTATATATCATGACCAACTATATTTCAAGATTCCCAGAGATAATTTGGGTTATAAATATAACAAGATTTTCTCACATAAAATCGATAAGATAATACACACAAAAACAGATAGGTCTCCATATCTTTTCAGATAATACAAAATGAAATGCACCCGAATTATGGAAATGAAATGACATATTGTGCTTAGTGTATCATGACAATGCAGCAGCAATCTTACAATTGTAAATCTACATAATGAGCATTCCCAATTTACAAATGCCAGATAAAATATGCATAGAACTTGATACACCTAGCACACTTCGATAATTCACTAGGAACTATTAAATGACATAATATTTGTAATTCCAAAAATTGAAGTGCATCAAACAAACAATCATTAGTGCTTATAGGAAAATAACAACAGAGAAAAATGGAAAGCAAGAACTACACACCCGTATCTAGATGAATAGCTTGAAATCCACCGTCGAATCAATCGATAGGTTGAAATCCAACGGCACTCGAACAACTGGGTTTAAAAGGCTGAGATTTCTAATAATATCATATGTATCAGATTCTCACACATACCCACAATCACACCCATCACACCTTCCACCGTTCAGCATGTGATTCTCTTCAATTAATGAATATATTCAATTTGCTTTGGCAATCTATATATATTATCTATACTCTATATCCTAATGCGGGACGATACGGCCAAAAGTTTTCATCTAATGAGCTATTTGCAATTCAGCCCCCAAGTCTCCTATATTTATAAGAAAGTCACGGCCTAAAGTTTTCATCTAATGGACTATTTTCTGTTAGCCCCTCAACTCCCCTATATTTATAACCAAGTCCCTACACAAAATCGGTCAGTATTGTCAACTATCTGGTTTATTTGCAGATAGTGCCCTAGGTTCCTGATATTTACAATAAAATCCCTAAAAAAATCGGCTAATTTTGTTCTTTTTGTGGGATATTTGAATTTCGACCCTCGGTTTCAACCAGTTTTACAACCAGCCCCTATCTATGTTACAAAGAGATCCCTGAATCAGATTTCTAGATTTATAACAAGGTCCCTGATCTCAAAACATGACTTATCGAACTTCAAGTCATATCCATAATTTTTTTTGGACCAATAAGATACCTATAAAATTATAAAATAAATATTTTAGTCTCATTATTTAAGCGCATAAAGTTATTTATAAGAAGTCTTTACTACTATTTCAGTTTTCACTTTCATATTTACAGTGATTATCATAAAATTAACTATTCCACAAACTTTTATAAATCCTTTTTATTTCATGCAGAAAGTGTATCCACTTGGTTCTTGTCTCTCTCTCTCTTCCTCCCTCTCTCCTTTATAAATATTAAATAGGGGATTTTAACTTTCAATACAAAAATTTAAATCAGTTTATTGATTATGATGGTCATAAATATTATTGACTATTTGTTATTAAAAACATTATAATATAATATATCTCAGTAAAAAAAATTTAGAGCAGAGGCCTAAACAATTTTAGATATTAGAATATCTGTTTATTTTTTATTTTTTTTGTTACTCCTTTATTAGAGTTTTTTAGCACTATGTTATTTTTGGAGAAGTGAAGCTTACAAAATCGTTTATGATGTTATCTGATAAAATTTTATTTTGCTTACCTATGAGCCTAAAATAATATACATGTATACACTTTCTTATAGCGTTTCTTTACAATTTAGTCCTTAATGTTAGAAATAACATTATTTAGTTGTACCTTGACACTTTGATATCATTATATACTTTGAAGTCTAAAAAACATATATAAACTTCATTTATCATTTGAAAATACATTTTATTAACTCACGCGTATGCGCGTACGCGTATAGTAAAACTAGTAGTATTTTATATATTATGTTTTTATAAAACTAAAACAACGCATTATTAATGAGGGGGCCCAAAAAGCCAGTGCCTCTCCCACGCGAACCCCGCAAAGCACGTGCGACACGTGTCTCTCCCACGTCCGTCCGATTCCCATCGCAACCCTCGTTCGTGTAAAGCCTTAAACGCAAACACGAGGCCTCACACGAGCGAAACCCTAACACGCTCACCGCACTCGCGTCCCCCCCAATCCGCCGGAGACCCGCCGTTACACCCGACCCCTCCGGCGAAACCCCCAGATCGACGTCTCTGATTGCTAGATCACGAATGCCGCCGGGATCCGAGGCGAAGGCGGGGCCTTGAAGAAGGGGCATTCGATGTCGCGGGAGATGGAGAGGCTGGTGGGGACGAGCGAGGAGGACGAGGAGGAGGAGGAGATGGGGGTGAAGGAAGAGGAGGGAGACGACGACGAGGGGGTCGCCATGGATGGAGGGGGTGAGGATGTGATGAACAGGTACCACCAGCGAAGCGAGAGCGATCAGAACCCGCAAGAGCAGCAGATCGGACGGCGGGCGAGGCCGAAGGAGGAGAAGGAACGGACGAAATTGAGGGAGAGGCATCGGAGGGCGATCACGGCGAGGATCCTGTCGGGGCTGAGACGGCACGGGAACTACAATCTGAGGGTGAGAGCCGATATCAATGACGTCATCGGCGCCCTCGCTAGGGAGGCCGGATGGGTCGTGCTCCCGGACGGCACCACCTTCCCTTCCTCTCGCCAGGTCTCTCTCCCTTCTCTCTCATTCTCACAAATTGAGGATTTAAAAAAAAACAAAAAAAAAGAGAGGATTTTTTTTGACAATTTTGAGATTGAATTCGGGATGGTTTAATTGACGGTTGAGAGAGAGATTGTGATATTTTGATTTGGAACATTTTTGAAGTTTTCGAAAATCACGATATATCACTGTTTACAGGGCGCTTGGGTAGTGGTATAGGGTGAGAATTGGCTTGAAAAACTGTTTGGGTGGAAGAAATAAATGAATGTAACTATATTAGAACAGGTAAAAATAAACTGGTGGTTTAGATTTATTTAGAATTATGTTATTTTATACAATCTATTATATTAGTATAAAGGGTTCACTGTCAAATAAACCGTTATCACTTCTTATAAATATTTTTTATAAATCAGTTCATATGTTAAATTATTTTTTTTATCATTTATAAATCATTATAGACATCTTATTAATATTTGATTCATAATTTATTTATAGTCAATTAAACAACACAAATTAAAAAAAAATACAATTAAACTAAAAATTGTTTATTCCATTAACACAATAATAGTCACACTCTAGAATAACTCATTTCAACCACCGTTCTATATAGGGTTGGTAAAAGAGTCGAGTAGCTCGAGCTCGATTCTGTTAAAGCTCGTTTAGACTCGTTCGATTAGACAAACGAGTTGAGCTTGGACAATTTTTAAAGCTCAATTTGTAAACGAATCGAGTCTGAGCGGAGCCCGAGCTCGAGCTTATGTCACTTTCACATGTATAAGGTGTTATGATTTGTAAAATGTGATTTCTCAAATGCTAAACATGGTTTTTTTAGCTAAATGAGTCCGAGCTGAGCCTTGATTTGAACTTCAGCTTAACTTGTTTAATAAACGAGCAGAGTCGAGCTTCAATCGAGCTTTTCACGAGCCCAACGAGCTGAGCTTGAACACAAAATGAAGCTCAGTCTCTAGCTGAGCCGAGCCCGAGCTGAGCCTGAGCAGATCAAAGCTCAGCTCGTTCGGTTCGTTTACCACCCCTACTTCTATGTTTGGTTCGATAATTAAATTATTTTGAAATTTATGACTATTTTATTATAAATAAGGATAAAATAATTTTGTGTTTGGTTATGTTTTGAATTATTTTCATTGAGAAACGTAATAATAAAGTTTTTGTTGTTTCGATAAAATGTGAAAAAAGTGTAGATAAAGATTTATAAAAGATAAAAAAAATTATGATAGTTAATTTGACAGTGGACTCATATATTCTTTTGATTTGAATAATCTGGAATAACTTAATTTTAATGGATGGATGAAATCTATATAACATTTTATACTAGTTAATTCTGATATAAAGATTCTCATTTATTCTAGTTATCAAAACATTCATAATGAGATTATTCTAACTAATTCCAATTTATTCTGGGCTTATTCTCCAAACCGGTAGTGTTTTCTGAAGTTTGATTTCTGGCCGTTAAAAAGGTCAGGAATTGCAACATCCCTTGATTGGATGCGTGTCCATCAATCACAGCCGTCCATCGGGTGATCTTTTATATTTCACGTGTTATGCTTTTTAAAACGTGAGATACCTGTGACTGGTTTCACGGGATTCAAAGCTTCTTCAAACTTCAGTTCGAACCGTAAAAAGAAAAAAAAAAAAGGAAACCAAAACAAAACGGACTGAAAAAATGGCTTCGTCTTCTTTGCGATTCTTCCAGACCGGAAGACCTCCTGGAGGAAGCCCTTCTCCGATGTTACCGTCGACGTCGTCGCCGGTGGCAACGCTTCCTCTTAAGGGAATCTCTTCTCCCGGCGTCGGCGGGACGTGCCGGATGAAGGGCGTGTACGTGCCGCCGACACCGTCTCCCGTCTCGCATGACGCGTCGTCTCGGCCTCGGGCGTCCGCATCGGCGGCTCTTATGGGGGACGGAGAGGGAGGAGTGATCACTGGCGAGGATTCCCCGCTCATCGGGAACTGTATGGATGTCGTCACCGACAATCAGGCATTCACTTCGGAAACCCCTCTCTTACTGTGTTGTGAACACATCGAACCGTTGATCATGTGATTTTTCTGTTACAGGTGATTGAAACAGCTCCGCGGATGCAAGAGAGGGACTTTGCGGGAACGCCTTATGTTCCGGTCTATGTGATGTTGCCGGTGAGTTGCTTCTATGTTTTAAGTTCATTCGCTGAATTATGGGTTTAGTTGAATGTGTTTACTCATGTGATGTTGTGGGTAGTTGGGAGTCATCAATATGAAGTGTGAACTGGTTGATCCGGATGGGCTGATGAAGCAGCTCAGAATGTTAGAATCGATCAATGTGGATGGTGTCATGGTTGACTGCTGGTGGGGGATAGTGGAGGCTCATGCGCCGCAGGAGTACAATTGGAATGGTTACAAGCGGCTGTTCCAGATTGTCCGCGAGTTGAAGCTTAAGTTGCAAGTGAGTATGAATCTTTTTTTTTTCAGGGTATTTTGTGTTGCAAACCTCCCGGAACTTGGAACGCATGCAGGACACCTTAAATTAAATCTTGTTTCTATGTTGTTGTAACCTTGAAAACTCTGCTCAGTATTGGTAACTAGCTGTATTTCTTTTATAAATCATTTGCAGCTTTTCCATTTGATTGAGATGATGATAAACATATTTCTAGTTACATTGATGTCAGGATGTGCATTCTTATGACATGGAATTTGTGATAGTAATTTGGATTGCTATTGAGATGCATACTCATTGCATCTTGTGGAAAATTTGTAAGCCAATATAAAATGTGGTGCACAAGGATAGTTGGGTGTTCTTCAAATTTTCATGCTAGAATAATGTCAGGTTCCATGATATTCCAAATTTTCAATTGTCAAGGTGGTGATGTCATTTCATGAATGTGGAGGCAATGTTGGTGATGATGTATGTATCCCCCTCCCCCACTGGATCGCAGAAATCGGTAGAAGCAATCCAGACATTTTTTTCACTGACAAGGAGGGAAAAAGAAACCCAGAGTGTCTCACGTGGGGGATCGATAAAGAGCGGGTTCTTAGAGGTCGAACAGCAGTCGAGGTGAGGTGCTTGGTTTATCTGTCTTTCATTTACTTTTTGAACACTACTTTTTTTTCAAAAAAGAATCTTATTTTTTTAAAATTGCAACATGAGATCAGCGATAGATCTTTGGGACAGAAAATGTGCAAACAACCTTATGAAAACAGATATCAAGCTTTTACTGAGTAAAAATGCAAAGTCATGGGATGCATACCATTTTTTGTGCTTTTATCTAATCACAAAAACATGAAGCATCAATTGTTCATCATATGTAGGATAAAAGATACATTTTTCCTTTACTTAGATACATCATATATGTGTGCACTTTTGGTGGATGTGTATCAGAGAAATACTGCTATTGTATGTAGGTTTACTTCGACTATATGAGAAGCTTCCGAGTGGAATTTGATGATTTTTTTGAGGATGGTATTATATCTGAAATCGAAGTTGGATTAGGGCCATGCGGAGAGTTGCGTTATCCATCCTATCCTGTAAAGCATGGTTGGAGATACCCTGGCATTGGAGAGTTCCAGGTAATTATGTAGTTTGAATGTGCTTTGTTAAATCATCTTAAAACTTTTGCTCTTTTTTCATTAAGAATGATTTTAGCTCTTTGTTGAATTGAGTGGTGTGCATGACTTTGTCAGCACATTGTGAGCCCTTCTTACAACCTTACCTGTTATATCTCATCACTCATCAGAAATGCCAATACTCTCTTATTTGTCGTAATTGGACATGTTGTTCTGAAACAGTTCTACTATAGAGTGTCGATGACTTCATTATTAAAAGCTTTAACTTAAAATGACAATATGGAAGAAACATATGACTTTTTAAGCAAGCACATCTTATTCTTCATCCTGTGGGACTGGAGAACTTGTTGTACCTTTTACTGACAAATAATTTATTTTAGTATAACTGGTTTTGCTTACAAATAATTTTACTGTAGCGCACACAACTGAGATTGACCTTTTACTGACAAATAATGCAATTGCCATTGGTTGGAGTAATTTTTGTAGTCTTTTTGTTTATTTTGTAGTGCTATGATCATTTTTTGTTAAAGAGTTTAAGAAAGGCGGCAGAAGTCAGGGGACATTCATTTTGGGGAAGAGGACCGAACAATGCAGGGTCTTACAATTCTCAGCCTCATGAAACTGGGTTCTTTTGTGATGGGGGAGATTATGATAGCTACTATGGCAGATTCTTTCTTGGTTGGTATTCTCAGTCATTAGTTGACCATGCAGACCGTGTATTCTCTCTGGCCAAGATTGCATTTGAAGGCACCTGTATTGCTGCAAAGGTGAGTATGTGATCCAGTGCTAGTGGACAGCAACTGACAGTAATCCCTGCAGGCAAGAATGTCATGTGTTTTATCTTTCATCATCTTTTCCTTTAATGAACAGGTATCTGGCATTCATTGGTGGTACAAGACTGCCAGCCATGCTGCTGAATTAACCGCTGGGTTTTATAACCCTTGCAATCGTGATGGATATGCGTCTATTGCCGCAATATTAAAAAAGCATAATGTGGCTTTAAACTTCACCTGTGTTGAGTTGCGCACTTTGGACCAGCATGAGGATTTTCCAGAGGCATTGGCAGATCCAGAGGGCTTGGTATGGCAGGTATACAAATGCGATAACTTTTGGGATAGAGGCCTTTAACTATTTAGAATAAATGAGAAAATAGATGAAATGTGCTGGCCCTTTACTTTGAATGTCAGTGAGGAACTGGGTAACTAGATATTCATCATATATCTGTAACTGCTACAATAAAAAAAATTTGTTAAATATCTGAATCTTTTAACATTTAAGATTTATACTAAACAAAGTAATGCATATTACAAGCACCATATGCAGAAGGGTGCCACTTATTTCTGTTGATGGTTAGGCCATATGTTGTGCCAATTCAAATGAACTAAACACTATTCAGTGTTTCACATGTCATGAAGTTATCATGTAGTTAGTCAATTGTGTTTTGATTTTTTGACGATGAACATATCGCCTAACGGTCATACTTACAACAATAATTGACTTAAAAAGAGCCTCTATATCACTTCAAAAGTGGAGCCTGCTAATGCACCTTCCTTCGTCTAAACCTTTATCTGTATACTTTGTCTTGGTTGGTCTAACTTCTTTCCTTATGCTTTCTTTGTCTTGGTTTATTCTATTGCTATGTACCTCAATACAATACATTGATTCTTTAGCTTACTGAACTGATGGATACTATCGCTTTAAAAAGAGAAATATAGAAATGTCCTCAAAAACACAAGATGGACGACTAAGAGTAAGTCAATACCGAATACAAAGACATATGGGCATGTATTTAGTACTAAACAAAGATGTAGAGCTTGAACTGTGAAATGATGCTACTCATAGATCGAACTCTTGCCCGCTGACTCGCTACCATAGGCGCGAAGCGGATCATTTCTTCTCTTTTGAGTTAGAGTTTTGTTGATTTTTTTTATATAAGTATTGCCTTCATAAAAAGATGAAACTCCCGAAGGCAAGTGAAGTGAGTGAAAACAACTGGAATCATGTGTGTGTTTATCATAAATACGAGGTATTGAATCATTGAATGATAAAAAAAATCAGAAGTTTGGTACTGCATGAAATGGAGAAGAATAGAGTTTGTCTATCAAATTAAACCCTCATTTTTGTCTATCCAGTTGAGGCAAGGCTGATACATTTTGCTTTGCCAAAACCTTGGATAATTTTCTATTCTTTTGGTTATTTTCACAGTCCATATAAAAAGTAGGATTAAAGTTTGTTGGTAATAAAGTCAAGCAACTTGTACTGCTAAATGCTAATAATGAAATGTTTAGACTAAACTGTTCAGCCATCATTTGAGATACAATTAGAATTTGATATGCGGTTCACACTGATGATACAGAAATCGAACCGTCCAGAATAGTCATCTACCTTTTATTTACCTAAATATAAAAATTTGACATCAATTGGATGGTAATCTAAATATTTGTTGAGAATATTAAAAGCATATTTTTCTGATTGTTCATTATTGTGAACTTTTAGAATTTGTATGTGACTAATGCATAGTAGATATTGCTATTTACTGGTTCTGGTTCAACTTTTCATCATCAATATAGGTCTTGTTTCAAATTTAAATTGCTATCCACATGATTGCTACACTGTCTAGTCTAGCTCAAAAAAATTGCATCTTCCTTGAGTTTGATTCTCCTGGTGCTGCAGGTGTTGAATGCGGCGTGGGATGCTGGTATATCGGTGGCCAGTGAGAATGCTCTTACATGCCATGATAGGAATGGTTATAACAAAATACTCGAAAATGCAAAACCTATGAATGATCCAGATGGGAGGCACTTATCAGCGTTTACTTACCTTAGGCTTAGTCCAGAACTCATGGAAACAATGAATTTTCTAGAATTTCAGCGCTTCGTCAAGCAAATGCATGGTAAATATTGATGCCTCCATTTTTCATATTTCCTTATATATTGAAGCAATTTCAAATTCTTGGGTGATGATTTTTTTATCATGATAAGAATTTTAATGGTGTTTTTATGACAACCTTACCTGATGGTTGTGTATGACATTTTGCCTACCTCCTTGGATGTACACATAGCATGGCAGTGGAATAACATGGACAGGCCCATGGTAGCAAACAGAATAATTAAAGTTTCATGGATGGCTGTCCCTGTATTATTACTTCTCTTTGGAGATCATTGTTGAGATTATTGGTTGCTGTGATCGCTATCTTAAGCAACACTTTCTGTAGCTTCTGTAGCTTCTCAGGCTTTAGCATGCAGATTTAACCATATAGGTGTCTTAATAGCTGCCATCCAATTTGTAGGTGATGGGGACTGAGCTTGATAATCCCCGTCTGGCTGGTTTCACCCTATCCACATTTGTCGTGTTCAGGTCATTAAAAGGTAAATAAATAATTAACTAAATGAACAGAAATAGTGCCTATAATCACTTGTACACAGGGAGTTGATCCTGCTGAATCTAGAATTTGCTATAGCAGTTAAGTCATCCTTCTACGCATATTTAAGGCATGCAAATCCAAATGCCATGTTCTGATAAATTTTAAGAACCGAGAGCTACTTAAGAGTTATGAGTAGTTATTGTTGATACCCTTTATCTGCTTGTGGAATTAATATCTGCATTGTTTCTTAAGGCATGCAAATCCAAATGCCGATAAATTTTAAGAACTGAGAGCTACTTAAGAGTTGTGAGTAGTTATTGTTGATACCCTTTATCTGCTTGTGGAGTTAATATTTGCATTGTTTCTATTGGCAGGCGAAGCAGTCCTCGACCTGTAGTTGTAAAATAATGAGAGGTGGTATATATAGTTCAAAGGATCCCCCTTCCCATGTGATCCTGAGTTCATTTGAAACCACAAGAGATTTGTGCTTTCATCTCCTTTTCTCCATTTTCTAGCAGGTTGTTGGGGCCATTTCAACCCCACTCCCACCACATGTAAAGAAGTTGCAGTTTATAAATAGATTTACTTATTTTATCTTTGGTTTACCTTCCACATCTGTGCTTACTGTGATTCTACAGAAATTCAGGCTTTTCTTGGAGCTTGAATTTCCTATGCAATAAACACAGGAAATCTATGGGTACTGGGTAGGCTACTGACTACTGAGTGTTGTATAGATGATAAAAAAAACTTATTTTTTTATGAAGATATTCTCATATTTATGTTAAAAAAATTACATGCTCGAGATTTCTTGCCGTTCAATCTGCTGCTTTGCTGGTATGTCTGTTGCAAAAAGGAGAAAGAGAAGACCTTTGGTTTATTGTAAATTCAAATGTTTTTGTAGGTCTGCATTCATTTCTTGCATTTGAACATGATTTCATAACTTCACTAAAAGTGAATTAAAATGTGCATATTCATATAGATTTCCTATCACTATAAAAACACCCTCACTTTCATCTTCTTTTCGTCCCGTCATTTTGTGCATTATTATACACTGTGTGCACTCTATGTTTGTACACTGTTATGCATTATTATACACCGTTATTAAACAATCTTCCAGTATGTTTGTACACTGTTATTCATCAATATACATTGTTATGTAACTTGTACATTGTTCCGTATATGTGTAAATACGGAGAGACAAGATTGGCCCCGTGGCTTTTTGGGTGTGGAGTTTTGGTTTTCTTGAAGGAAAATGAAGAATATTTCCCACTGCGAATTTAATCCTCTTTTTCTGCTCTCCCTTTTCTCAAACGGATTCAATCTCTCTTGACCAATTTAATGGTTCAATTAATTTTAGACCAGATATGGATGGCATCCTTTTTAGTATAAATCCAAAATTGTTCAAATCACCAAATTAATCAATATTTTTACTATTGAATATTTTCCTCAAAAATAGATATCTGGAGTTATTTTTGTTTTCAAAAAAGGTAATAGAATCTTGTTTCCCTTAAACTAAAGAAATAATTTTCATGTCAGGTGGAAAATTAGTCTACGGAATTATTTGTTTATCATAAAAAAATTTCTTGAATTCCAACAGAAATTTAAAGCAATCAACCGCATAGAATCCATCATTTTTCAGCTGCACATGATTTTATATAATAAAGCTAAAGCCTATAATCAAAGTTATTAAAAGATATAAATAAATAAATAATGAACAATAGTAGAAACAAATAGAGAAGAGTATGATAATAGTGGGATCAAAGGTTTTTCATTGTTGAACTTCCATTGCATGTCTGCATGTGACAGCCAGAAAAGGTTCTAAAATTAAAAGGCTAGAAAATCAGGGGGATTTGATTTCCATTCTTTATTATGTTAACAGCAGTATCCTTCCCTTCCCAACACAATTCCCTGTTTCATAATTATTGATTGAATTTCATCCTCTCTATGCTTCTACAAACAAAATCACTGACATTACATATCATGTCTTGAATTTCTGTGTGATCCTCTCCAAGCTTTCCCTGCAATCCCCGGCGGCTCTTGTCACCCCATCTTTAACGCTTGAGCCAAAGCTCGCTGCATTTCGCCTAAATTCTTCAGCCGATTCATTCGCCTTCAAAACCACCACACTCTGGAGCTCTCGAGCTCGTCCGGTAGCCTGGGTAGCAGCATCGGAAGCCCGCTGCTTCAGAGCTGAGATGAAGAGATTTATATGTTGAATTACTGTCTCTATCACTGCAAGGGACCTCCCCTTCGTTTCAGCGGCCATGGCCCTGAGTTTCGTGACCAAGTTCTCAGCCCTGTTGACGGTTCCGTCGACCAGGGATGGTTTTCCTGCGTGAATTATTGTCTCTATCACTGCAACGGACCTCCCCTTCGTTTCAGCGGCCATCGCCGTGAGTTTCGTGACCAAGTTCTCAGCCCTGTTGACGGTTCCGTCAACCAGGGATGGTTTTCCTGCATTGAGCCACGGGGTTCCAATGTTGGCGTCGTCGCGGAGGTCACTGTCAACGACAACTTTAATGCCGCACCTCTCCCACCGTTCCCTGGCTTCCTCTAATTCTTTCGCCTGCTCTCTAGCTCGTAGCGCTTCTTCCTCTGCCCAAGTCCTAATATGTAGAAAGGGTTTGGAACTCAGACATGTAAAGTGAAACTACAGGAATAATTCAGAACATTCAACTTCTATGGTTTTTAATAAACATGAACTTTGCAGTACAAATGCTTAGAACCCATCAATCAGTGTATAATAACAAATGCATCTCCTCCATCAGCTAACAAAAATGTTTCTCATCAAGACAATTTGTAATACTAGACCAAATTATTTTTAAATAATTCTCAAAATTCACTGCCATATGTACATTTTTTTATATGGGGTGCTTGCACCAATATACAAATTCATGACACTAACTGTATTAAATGTTTGCCAAATGTGGGTATTAGTAATGAGTATTTTTTTCCATGATAGAACATGCAAAGAAAAATATTATACTAGCTGGTTCCATGAGACCATGAATATTCTGCAGTGTTACTTTTACTATGACTTCAAAGAATAAAACGCGGATTGTGAGATTCTGGCAGTTTTAAGGCAAGCAAAATACCATAACATACTTTTAATCAATGAAGACCTCATGGAACAGCATCCATACCTGGCCATGGACAATGCCTTCCGCTCAACCTCTAGCTCATACTGCAACTTGACAATTGCCTGGTTTTCAGTTTCAGCTTCCTGTCGAAGCTTGTTAATCCTCTCCCTCTCATACGATATCTCCATTTTATTACTGATAAGGCTCTGCAGTTGCTCCTCCATCTCTCCCCTTAATCTTGCAAGGACTTCTGTTTCTGAGTCAACTGCAGCGCGTCCCCTCAAAAGGGTATTATTTTCTTCCTCTCTCTCAGCTCTCAACTTTTCTAGTTCCAGCCTCGCTTCTTCAGCCAGTTTCTCAATAGCATTTACCTTTTCCCTTTCTCTAGCAAGCTCCTCCTCAAAACTTGCATTTAGATCATTTTCTACTTGGGCAACTAGAGCAGTATGGGCAGCAACAGCGGTTTCAGCCATTGACTCGGCTTCAATACGTGTGAGCTCCTCACCAACAACTTCAGCAGCATCACCAGTTGCAAGTGCAATGGCAGCCTGCGCTTTTGTCACGGGTTTGTTTGGCTGAAACAGCCTCGTGTAACCTATGGGGGAATGCGAGTTATGTGGTACATTAAGATATGACTGAATGGATAAAACGAATTGTAAACAGATTTAAGAATCTCCGAGATGAATACCAAAAGCAAGTGATGTGATTCCCTGTTCCCCGGCAGATAAATCAGCTACCAGAGCAGGCCAGGCATCTGGGTTTATTCTATCAATGTCTATAAAACCAGAGCACTGATATAGAGTCTGAAAATAAATCAAAGACAATTGGTAAAACTGGTGTTTCGCATTCTATTTCAAGTGCTAGCCGAATTAATAATCATCAAATTTCAATATCACCTTTTTGTCAACTTCTGCTAGCAGGCTTTTCTCTAGAGCCATCTTCCAACTCACAAGATCCTGGCGTGATAGAGGACTACATTGCAAAATGGTTCACAGAATAACAAAATTAAAAGAACAAACTTGGATGATTTTTCAAGAAACAAATATGAAACAGGATGACTCTTTTCTAATCACCTTTCAGGAAAAAATCGAACAGAGCCTAGCTCTCCATCAAGAGAACCGTTTACATCATATCCTGAAAGCCTGCTTTGAATAAGTCCAGCTTCTGCCAAGCCTGAGATTCCCATCAAATAAAAATATTGAACAACGGTATCAGGTGATGGACAAAACAAACAAGGAAGCCGTGCATTGAAAGTATTATAACAATACTGGAATCCCATATAGGTACAATCTATAGCTCAAGATTGCACACACACCTTGAATTGATGCAAAATCAGGGTCTTCAGGAGTGATATCATCAAAAGCAAGTTCAGTAACCTTCTCTATGTACATTGCAGGATATACTTTTGAAATTGTGTTTCTGTGTAAGGAAGCAGGTTACTTATACTAATACACGAAATTTCAATTAACTAACATTTTATAGTAACATTTGATACATAATATTCTGAACATTAAAGAACATAATGAATTACCTCGAAAGTGCACCACTTGCAGAAACCAGCCAACGAGCATACTCCCGGCGAGTACATATATCACCTGGTCGTGCATCAGACTCAATAACCTGAAATAATTACAACAGTTAGAAGATGCTAGATGCATGGTAGGATGCTGAAGAATTCACATGTTAAATAGAACAACTTACCAAATTTTAACTTCCAATTCCACATCAATCAATAAATCAATAGACATATGACAAAAATGACCAAGATTGATTCCATGATATGTACAATGTGTCACTAATTTATGTTAGATACGATGGACAAGATAAAATCAGAGTAAGAGAAGAATTATAATGCAAGTGAAGAAAAAAAAGGATGCTCTCACAGTAACAACATAGATGGCACACTTTTGAATGAAGTCATGCAATCATCCATCATTTAAGCACTGAAATGGAACATCTTTTAAAGAAAGAAAACAAATATATATATCTTTTAACAGTCGAACACTGGCCTTTTTTCACTAGTTCATTTGCTAAAAAACCTTGCCTGTTTATATCAAGAAGATTTTGCCACCCAGGCTGGATTGTTTACTATCATTAAGATCTACATATTTTGGAGGTTAGTACCACTAACTACTATACGGAGAACTACCATGCTGTCCTCACTGGGAAATTATTTACCCATAAATAATATAAGCATGAACTTTGATCACATGGAGCATTCAAGGAGTAACCATACACCAATATAGTTCTATAAATATGCAGGTAATATAACATACTAGTAGTAGTGGGGTATACCTTCAAAACTTGCAGTGCAGCAAATGCCTGCCCTTGAACCTGGTCAATTACTGCATGAACTAAGATTTCTCCTGGAGATGCCTGGAGAGCTGCAGAAACTAAAGATGGAGCAGGTTTACCACCATAGGGAAGGGGATGCTCAGGAATTGGTGATTCAAATAATGGTCTACTACTAATTTCACTACCAGGACTTGTATCAGGTATGTTTTCATGCGGAAGTTCAAAAACTGATGTTGTTTCTGCAGATTGACCATTTTCATTTGGTTTATCCCCCTCTGGGAAGGAGCCATATGTTTCACTTGAGAGCTCCGGTGCTTTGATTTGATCATAAAGTGAACTAGAAGTTGTTCCAGATGAAGAATTTTCCATTTGATTATGCTCCTCAAGAGTAAAGCTAGTGGCATCAAAGGGGGACTGCATCTCTTCAGTCAGATCAACTTGGCTACTAGTATTGGATGTAACAATCTCCGGCATATCTCTAGAATCAACCTGAGAATGTACAATCTCATCTGACTCTAAAGAAAGTGAATTGCTGGAAGCCATAGGCTCAATGTGGAGCTGGCTTCCAGTGTCATTAGAAGAGTCCAATTGTACTTCTGGATTATCTACATCGGCTGGAACAGAATGAGTTGAAATTGCACTTGTTGAATCAGTATATACAGAGGACTCAAAATGATCTAGTGAATTACTATGTGGATCGTCAAAAGTAGAAGCATCAGAAGAGCCATCAACTGCATGAGATTCTAGCAATCCAGTTGAGCTGGGATAAGAGCTGGTGGGTGTTACATGGCCATCAACATCTGGGCTGATTTGCAAATCCTCTTGACTTGCAGCATTGTCAAGTACATCAAGATCAGTGCAATCTGATTAAATGTATGGAATTAGTTTGGGTTCCACATTAGACATTATCAGATCATACTCTAACAGGAGAAACTGAGTAATTAAAGTATATGAAAATACTGTTTCCATACCCGTTGTATATTCTGTCTTGAGATCATTTTCCAGGCTTTCTTTGTTGAGTGTCACTTCACTAAACTCATTTTTGACCTGGTCCTCATTACCATGAAGGTCATCGGAGCTTAGTAAAACTTCCTGCTGAGAAGTTAAGGGTTCCATCTGCTGTTTGATCCCTGCAAAATCCACCAAATCAGAACAATAATCAAATATTGAGAATGAAAACATTTCCTGCCATTTATAAGCTTGTTATAATAACAGGTTAAAAAATAAAGAGGTTGGTTTTAAAAAAAAAAAAGGTGGCCCTAAAGACCTGCAGTCCAACTGCAGAATGAAACAATTAGTTGCATCATCTAACACACACTCAGAAGTCGAACCTTTGAACTACAAATTTCCAAAATATTTCACCATGGCAGTAGACTCCCAGAGCCCACAGAAATAAGGTCCATGACTATTTACTAAGAGATATCGAACGTACCAGAAGTATTTCTGCTTCTAAATGAGAAGGAAGCAAAAGCAACCCCTACAGCAAAAATTACTGCAGCAACTCCTGCTCCCATAACACCTGAAAGTAAGCTATTTGAGAAGTTTCTTTAGTCTACCAAAAATCAAGAATTCTGAAAGTATTTATTAACCATAACGAAAACAAAGATGATTCTGCATTTTAACTTTTATTAAACCATAACAAAACATTAATGCCTTATCAATCATCTTTGATGGGTAAACTCCATCCTGCTTATTCAAATTTGTAAAAAGAAAGAAGGAAAAATGGGTTTGATCCTTCACATTGTGCTTTCTTGTAAAGTAGAACAGATGTGCATAGCTAAACAACAGGTCAAAGATGAAAACATCAATGTAACACAAAATGTAGAACTGTAGCCTCAAAAGGTGCAGTTGCTAACATTTTGTCAACTATAATTTGATGGCATACTTTATAGGGAAAACTAATAACACACTCATTCTCTTTAAGAGGTGCACTTGCTAAACCAGCGTGTGTTTTGGATGATGACCAAGAGTCAAACACAGCCAAATATTGGCAAAGAATTCTCGTGTTAGTCAATGTACAAAGAATTCTATTATAATAGTTAATGTAGCACAACACAACCAATGTTATCAGAACAGCTTACTGACCATTATGCAGGATACATTTTCACTATCAGGGCTACTAAGTGAACATAAAATATTTTGCCTGCCTCACTGCATAGCATGCAGTGTGATCCATCTGGAAAAAAAAAGATGGTATAAGCTAGGATGACCTATTGAAAAAATTCAGGTTTTTTTAGTTTTTTTTTCTTTCTTGAACCATGGATCAAAATGAAAGATAGAAGAATGTATAAATGTTTATACTAGAATGTGATGTTCAACAAATGGGTACAGATGCTTGCAAGCTAAAAAATTAAGAGCACCCTAAACATACTATCACTTGTACATCTAATGATCTAAAGCTGCACCCGGAATGTCACCTCTCTCTCTCTCTCTTTATCGAAGTCATTTATGAAGTTCACCCACTAATTCTCAAACAAAAGAATTGACCTCGACGCGATTTTCACAAGTGTCATCAATCTAACAAACACATCCATTCCATTAAAAGTCTCTCTAAACCAGAACAAAATCAAATGCAACCAGTAAGGTTTAACATCAATCCACAGCAACAAAGGATCCTCACCTGTAAAACCCGGCTTCCACGATGACCCCTCCCCCGAGTCGGCGCCGACCCAACCCGCGAACGGATCCGACGACTTGTCCGAGTTCGTCCACGACTCTCCATTCCCATCGTCTCCCTTCGCGGCGGACGAAGCGTAAACGGCGAGTGAACGCCTGTCCGACGTCCGGAAACGCATACGGAGGTGGACTGAGGACGATTTCCTGAATCCGGGGCCTAATTTAAGCCGAATTGCGTTCGGAGACGAAGTGATAGTGAGGCACGCCATTGCAGGAATTGGAGGAGCTCGAATCGAGGAGGCTCGAAAGGGTTGAGAATTTTAGGGTTTCCAAAAAGGTTTCTTTTATACTCTGAGAAATGGTGGGGAAGAAAGAAAACAGTGCAAAAGAAAAGATGGATGGAACCTTGAGCGGTCAATTTGGGTATTCTATCCATGCTGGGTTTTTTTACGAGAAACTCCTCGATCTTGTACAAAATGTGGTGTGCCTCCTCATAAGTGAGTTTTATGCAAAAATAGATTTTCAAGCTGAAAAAAAAAATGGACACAAATGTTCTTGAGCTCAAATTATGTTAAACATAATAGACTGCAATAATAACTAATGACCAGAATAGATTTCATTTCTTTGAAGCGCCTTGAGTGGGCGTCGCACACATGTTATTTTGTTGACTCAATCACATATTATATTGATATTTTATAAAATATATATGAAAATTAGTTCCCCCAGATCATTCGTCCTTCACGAGAGGAGATGCTAACCAACTTTTTCAAAGCTTGATTCACAATTTCATAATTTTATATGCAATATTATGGTTTTTATAAATAACTTCAGATTTTATATATTTGAAAAGGAGGAAATGCTTAGCAGGCAGTTTCCAAACACCAAATTCAATTTTCTACACACCCCCACAGCAACAAGGACTAAATTTTTAATGATTAGATAGATTATATTTATAGGACTATGGTAAGTGCATGCCATTGCTTGTCACTCTTTTTGTATTTTAATGAGCCATGCTAAACATGTTTTTTTCTGCAACTATATGTTGGAAAGGACAACTACCATTACCATACCACCACTAATAGTTCATAAACCTGTTTGTTTGGAGATCGGATCCAATCAAGACTGGATCCGGTTGATTCGGTCAGTATCAAATTGAACAATGTGAAAATTGAATCGCACCACATATAAATCGAACTGCACAACTAATTATTAGATATATATTTATCTCTTTTATTGGATTCAATCAGCTATTGGAGAAAATGTTAATTCCTAAGTATGATCAGTATCTAATAGGAGGTTAAAATATATACCCAACAATTGATTGTGTAATTCAATTTATAGGTGGTGCAGTTCGATTTTCACGTTGTCCAGTTCAGTACTGACCGAACTGACCGGATCCAATCTTGATTGGGACTGGATTCAGTCCCATTTGTTAAGAGCTTATTTGGTACGGGGATAAGTGTTGAGATAAGAGGTAATTATAGGGATAAGTGAGTGGGAAGACAATTTATCCCCATTTGGTATAAAAAAAAATAATTAGGATAAACTACAGACAGTTGTTCCAATTTTGAAATGAAAATTATGATATTTTATTCCACCTAAAGGCTATGATAATATTTATCCTCACTTTTTATCCAAATTTTGACCAATGTAAATAAAAACAAAATTGATGAATTTTTTATCCCTTGAAATTAAGATAACTTATCATCAAAACCTTATCCCCTTATCAGCCGTAAATGTGTTTTGTATTTCAATTTAATAATCATTCCGCAAGATAAATACTCAATTTTATTATAATATCATAATCTGATTAATTAAGTCTGAATGCTAAAGTAAAATCTATTTTTCATAATCTGGCAGATACAGTGACCATACATATAGTATGTGTACAAAATTGGCTTTCTTCCGCATATTATCATTCGACTATATATATATATATATATATATATATATATATATAAACATGAACTGCCAAATTTTATTAATAATCCTATACCTAAGTTTGATTTCTTTTGTAATCACTGCTATCTTATAAAATGATAAGAGTATTAATTTGTGACAAATATTTAAAACATACAATATGGACGACAAACGGGTCATGTTGGAGTCGGGTTTGACGAAATCAAAACTTAACCAATTAACTCGACTCTACAATATCAGAACTCCATACAACAAAACATTAGACTGATAAAAAAAAATATACAAATTACTCCAAAATAAACATCTCAAAATATATAGAACACAAATTGATCTCCATGATTCAAAATATCTCAATATAAATAAAATATATAAAATATTTCATCCAATCAAATTAACATGACTGGTACAAAATACTTATTCTTAATAGTTTCTAATGTAGGTTGGGTGAGGTAATTGGGTACCAAACCAGACCCGGAAATTACAATGGCTTGGGGCGGGTTGGGACGGTTCAGACAGATTTCAAAAACATGGAACCAAACACACCCCAAGGTCGGATTGGGTCAGGTTACCAATATAACCCACCCCCATTGTGATCCTTACTCGATAGCCACAACGTATTATAACATTGCATGGTAGATGGAACACAGACAAATAAAGTGACTGGGCCACTGTAGTAACTGCAGCTCACTAACTGATCGTCATTTACATTCTCTATCTCAGCAGATAAGACTTTTTACAAGTTCAGCATGAGAGGTCCCATTTAAAAAGCTCTACTACTTTTGCCCTGACACCAAGATTTATTTCATAGCAGATAAAACTGAGAATAAAGAAGCTCACGAATCTTGTAATACTCTTCTGACAAAGGCCCCTCTAAGACCACTTGCTGAGTCCCAGGTCCACCCTATAATAATCCAATATAAACATAAAAACCAAATTGAAAGATCTCAAGAATGTGAGTAGAGGGCACCTGTTGAAACTGATTGATTACCTTTTGGCTTGTATCCCCGACCTTGCGAAGAGTCACGTACTCACCACAACGCAAGGCACCAGCGGCAAATTCTACCTGAAGAGCAATATCAGGAAGCACTAATCAACCGTGTCATAATTCAACTGTGACAGGTTCAAGAAAGAAATACCGGGATGCCTTTGCTTGCGAGAAACTGCTTGAAATCTGCCAATTTTAAATCTCCAACAAGGACAGATTTGTGGGGTGCAGGTGTAGATGAAAGAGGGAGCAGTGTGAGCATATCATTAGTCTTGCCTACTTCAGCATCCACCCAAGCTATCTCATAATCACCTAGCTGCAAAAAAAGAAAGATATAGTTCAGAAAAATATAATAATGAAACCGGGAGAGGTTTACAGTGAACTATGGTGGATGTGTTCTGTTTGATTCATTTCAACTTATGCTTAACATATTGGAAACGAAGAAACTGAAAGGCAAACAAGAAAAAATGAGTGCAGATCATTCTTCATTCTTTTGGTGTTAATACGTCTACACAGAAGATGAGAAGAACAATTCTAATTGGACGTTTTCCTTAATACAAAGGAAATTCCCTTAAAACTGCATATAAGACAATTAGCAAGACTCAGAAATAGGTGTGCTGAGGAGTCACTGTATCTGTGAGAGGCGGGTATGACAGAAAATTTCATAAACACTCAATTTGTTAATCTATGGGGATGCTTTTGGAAATTGGAATTCATTGAGAATTTCGTAAACTCATAGAAAGAACAGCAGCTAGTCAAGAATAATGTGGAATTGTTTTACCTTCTTGAAGAGGATGCTGCTCATCAACCTCTCAGACAGCTGGACCTGTAATCATTAAAAAAAATTAAAAATTGGTAATCAGAACTCCAACTTGTGGCATCATAATTTGCTCTCAAATCAGGTAATTCAATCATCATTACCTTGTATGCACACAAATCCGAGGTAACGTCAATTTTTTCTCCAATTTGGGGAGCATATACATGAGGGCAAACATGTTTGGAGCAATGCTGTTTCAAGTGCTCAGTAGCTTCAGCAGATCCATGCACAAGCACCTTCAAAATGCAATTCATATAAAGAGTTAATCCCAAATTTGAATCTACATTACAAGTAATGAAAAAAATTTCAAAAAAAACAATTTCAGAGGACAACAGATACGGAGATCAAATAATTAATCTGTTTTTAGTAAAAATAAATTATCAAGTAATTCCAGTTTCGTTTGTCACTGTAACACCCAGCAGTTTAGGAACACATCCGTGGTGACTCAAAACCTTGGCATTCAGTACTCTTATAAATCCAAATGCTTTCACAATGAAAATGAAAAACTCTATCACCATGGTTACCGCCTAAACACTTATACAACTACATTTTTGTCATAGTTTTGTGTTCAAAATCATGCCCACATTAATTAAGCAGACAAAATGCATATCCTCTCTCGATAAACAGATGGTTTCTGGTATTGTCCTCATCTATATCCTTTTACCTTCCATGCTTTCCGTCAACAACTTGCCTGACTCACCTCAGCAAATGTCCAGTTCATCCTACTTTCCTCCAACGTATCTCTCTCAAGGAACTAATATTCCTTATATGGACTCATACTATTATTCTTAGTTTTGTTTAATCCATCTCATTATCCTTACGGCCACCTGTACCAATCAGTTCATAAAGTATTAATGCTTTTTATACACTGTCAGTACTAATTTGAGAGCCCCATCACCTCCATTTTATCCAGCACACTTAAATCATTTTTTAGAAATGCATCAGAACTCTGCATCATGTTCAAGCTCATAAGAGGAGTCCCTTGAGGAGAGGTAGTATTTAAACTCTGAGTCTAATTAAAGCATTTTCATATATGTAGCTCCCCACTTCAATCATTTCCATTAAATTTGCATTCATACCCAATTTGTACATCATGGATTCAAATGTTGGACAATGCCTGCAATTTAAATTAGTTTGCTTGGAATTACTGGATCATGGATGATGAGATACATACCAATTTTAATGGTGCCACATGAGAAATGATTGATTTGATTGAGCGGCCATCAGAACGACCCTCAAAGTCCATGTAAGTCAATCCACACTTCACTTGTACCTGAAACATATGAATACAACACGTCCAAATTTGTAACACCAATGCAATGAATATAGAGCATAATTATATAGATTATATTTTTATTCTACTCCAGGTCCAGAGTAAAACACTGGTTAATTTTCTCAATAAAGATGATAAACAGCAAATGAATGTAATAAAAAATTATATATCATTCATTCATTCTGCATATCTGAACACTATAGATTACTTGATAAAGCAGAACATTAATCAGGTTGCAGAGGATGTAACTGGATGTAAACCAATCACATCAACCATTCACGAGTTTCTGCAATATCACACATCAAAGTAATTGAAAGAAGCGGGAAGAAAGGAATTATGACCACACTAAATTATATGAACTGCTAAAAGTATTATAATATTTTGGACTCATATACCCTGTGAATAAGAAATGAACAAACAAACATTTGAAATTTATATTTATTAAATGAACAATCAACACTACTTTAACAATACATTTTATTTAGCTCAAGGCATAGACATACCGTTATTTCATTTGAAACAACTTTAGAAGGTGTTGAGTCAAGAAGCAAATGAGCAGATCCTTCGTCAAGTTTTCCATCAAGATCACCACCAAAAAGCTGAAAGAGAATGCATGTAGCATTAGAATAACTCATGCAGTAAACCAAATTACATACTCTTCATTCAAATACTGAGACCTTGGATTTAACAATCCTAAAGGCATTTCTTTGATGAACTTTCCTACAACTTTACAATGGCAAATTTACACAACAATACATCATAATATTTTACCACACAAATGTGACATTTTTAGAAACAAAACAGGCAAAGATGAAGCATGCACCATAATAATGCAGACCCTTCTTAACTGGAAGAATTAACATTCACCCCTTCTCCAGCATAAAAATGAAATAAAGAAAGAAAAATTCAACCTGCCACCAATAGAATCGTGAAGCATAGTTTTGAATCAAATCTTTAAATGAATCTACCAAATGTATCAGTGTGTGCACGCAGACACATTGGTGCATGCACTGAATGGACAAGCATTTAGAAATCCATGAAGAGGATTGTTGATTTATTTCATTGGTATCTGGCTAAACTAATATATACATATATACTTACATGCATGGACGCATCAACCATCTCTTCTTCCTTGTTCACGTAATCATCAGGATTAATAACCTCACCAAAATCATCCCATTCAGCTGAGTTGTCAAAGAAGGGAAACATCGGGGCAACACTTGTTGGAGGTGGGACAAAACCATCGATAAAAATATCACGATGGCCACCAATATGTGAACTGGTCACTGAAAAGAAAAAAAATCACAAATTGCAGTCATGCCTCTACCGTCCTCGGCAAATACTCATAAGATGGCCATTTTTTGGCGAGGGAACAGTTGAGTTCAGGATGCAATCAATATCTGGTAAATAGTGAAACACATTTCTACATCTTCATAGCCTGGCAACAGAAACTTGTTATACTCTAAATTTAACATGCTTTATACAAGTAAAAATGCATAAAAAATTACATACCTGACTGAATGTTATGTAGCAATAGATGTACCACTTCCTAAAGCAACCAGGCAATCAAAATGGGTATATAATTTATGGTATATATGCTGTCTCACAAGAGTCAACTAGAATATATAAATTTTGAAGTGTTTTACGTGCAAACTAGAACAATTTTGTTGGATCGTGGTTCTTTATCATACAAATCTCAATGAAAGTTGTTTCACCTTTTTATGCACAAAAAATGTCATGGGTGTTTTGTTTATGGTCCTCTTAAATGATTGCTATATCACCATAGTGATGATGTATCAAAACTAAAGTGACAAATATTTCAAGCATAGTTGTCTGGATGAAGCATAGGTGGCTAGGCGACCCATGCAGGCCGAAGCGACTGGCGCCTAAGTAGCCTGTTAATTTTGCATGTGGTTTAATTTTTTATTACATAAAGATGCTAACAATTGTCAGTCTGACCTATACAAAAGCAGATATCATCTCTTGATGAATTCTTCATGCTGGCTAAGCATGAAAAAAAAAATTATAATATTAATCAATATTCAAGGATCAGGAAGATGTTTCTGCAAGCATATATCTTCATTATATCTTGGTCAGTAATAAGAACTTGTCTTGATTCTTTGTAATACAGTTGCAATGCTTCCAGTGTGTGGATAGGTAAATGGGCTTGAACCAAAGACCTCTTTGTTGCCTCTAAAAAATCTGGAGCAGGCTTTGTGAGAACTAGAAAATTAGGAATAGATGATTGTCTAAGGCAATAACAACTAAACCATCATATTAATCCATTTCAATATATTGCCCTTGGATATAATGATAAAGCATTCTTGAGGCATGGAAAGAATTCAAGTACATCTGGGTTATATTGTTTAAAAGATCAATCCTATGTATTTTATGGGTATCTCCTTGTGCTTGAATGAGAAATCGATGAAAGAACTTGAGATACGTATCACAAGTTGCACCTGTACCAAACCATAAGTAAAGAAATAATAGTCCTGAGAAAATTATCAAAGATGGCATGTTTGCAGCATAGAAACATTATTGCTATATATATGTGCCATATAAAAGAATATATTATAGTTAATGCTGCATAATTATACGTAAGTGCTACATGAATATGTTACTGACAGATGAAATAATTGAGGACTCCCCTCCCCATAAATGACAGCCACAGAATGTTTTGATCTCAGACACAACAAATTGGGCTACAGTGAACATTTTATGTGCCACAATGAACCGTGGAAAAGAAATTACAGATATGTAATTCAAACTGTAACTTAAGGACAAAGTAAAGGAACATGCATACAGCATACCATCAGATGCATCCTGGGCAGTGATTGTGTCAACCACCATTGGGTCACCCAAAGTTGTATCAGGTACACGAGAGGCTTTCAACTCCTCTTTGGCAATACTAGCCTTTAATGCTTCTTCCTTTTTTATTCGTTCTTGTTCTTCTTCATAAGCTTTTAATTCCTCTCCGACCAAGGGAACCCTCTTGCTCGTAGTAACTTTCACAGCTTTAGGAGGTGGGTCTGCCTGAAGCATACGGGCCAGTGTGCCAAACTGCATATCAAAGCATTAAAAACAATCTGAAGAGAGTAGCCGGCAGAAGGGGGTAAAAAATCCATATGAATCCACACATTGCTTCTAGATGTTATGGGATTTGTCCACCATATAGTTTGATTGTTGGGCAAAACTAGGACTGATAATACTAAAAATGACAGGAAGGTCAGGGAGCAGCTTCCATCTGAAAAGGCATGATAAAAACTAATTTTAGGTTTCCTGGGTAATTTGGAATACACACAACCAAGTTATATTCAAAGGATTCAACCCTTATTTTAAAAATATTTGGGAAGCCTCCACCCAGTTTATTATAGACTGGAACAACTACCGTACTAGAGCAAGCAGTGGTAAATTTAATGATGGAAAACTATTAATAAAGGAGTCAGTCAGGAAGATCCCACTGCAAACAGTAGACAACTCTTCTACTGTTTGCAGTCAGATGCAGGGTCTGACTTGGCCCTGCGCTCTTGTTTTTTCGGTTCTAATATATTGTGGTACATTGTCTACCTTTTTCATTGAAAAAATTTAATTTTAGGTGGTTTAAATATGTACAGAATTAGCCATCAATAGCCAGTATGAAAGTGATATGAAGATAGGGGACATGGTATTTGGGGATTGTAGTCATGCGCGGATTTAATCAGCAAGTGAACAAAAGATGATGAACAGTAAATACGTTTCAATAGTCAATCTAAAGGAAAATACAGTATGGTATGTTGCCAAAAAAAATCTCAAAATATTGGATTAACAAGCTAGACTGATGTGATAATCAAATATAATGCACATAAATTCTATATGAATGAAGTTTTATCATACAAGGTGGGTTCGTCTGCATGTTTTTTAACAACCCCCCTCCCCCCCAATTGAAAAAATTTTAAACCAAATTTTAAAAAATAATATGTGATTACCAAAAATTGGATATCACTACAAGGAACCCTCTTACCCTTGGAAAACCCAAGTTTATTCCTTTTAATCTATGTTTTTGGGCAAACATATGAACATGTATTACATTTGCAACAAACTAGTACCTATTGTGAGAAAAAGGGTACAGCTCCTGTTATAACACATCTATATAATTCATCCAGAAGATTATAGTGTAAAGTTTGCCAGGGATGTTGACAAGTCAAGAGGCAACTAGTGGACTAACATACGGTTGGACAAGCAATTTGAACATCTGTGGCGGCACCATCTGTTTGAATTGTTGGGATAATTTCACAAGTATATCTAATATACATGGATCATATACCATCAAATGTATATTCAGACATAAATCTATATGATAAGACAGACACACATTTTTCATGTCACACATTGCAACAGAGTATAGGACGTGATTTCAAGATGTGTACACAACATGTGCATATGTGCGCATGAAATCAACTAGTTGTACACACATATATAAATATTTAAAAAAGACGATATCCAAGGAAATGAAACTAACAATTTGAAAGAACACACCTGGCCTCTTTCTGTGAAAAGCACTCGGTTCTTCACTCCAGTTGCCCAGTCAACAAAAATGTCATGAGAATAACCCACCTCCAAACTGGCCATAGATGCCAGTACAACCTAGATAAGTTTCTATCAGTTCACTTTTAGGCCTCAAATGCCATATACAATGGAGAACAAAGTACAGTACCTTGGGAACTTCAGGTACTTTCTCAAGCTCAGTTTTGTTTATTAGGAGAGTGACATGCCTGTAAGTTTAATGAAGCATTGCCATATTAACAAATAGATAAAAATAAAAATATAGAGAGCTATTTGCTTTTAACTGATTCATGAAGACTGCATTTGTCAGTATGGAAGTCAATAAAAACAGGATGTTAATGAAATGGGTCCATCATAAACAATATTTAGAGAAATATATAGCCCTCTAATAATAGAAGATTTGAATAACCCTAACATCTAGCGCTATCAACTCAACAGATTCAAATACTTAAAAGTGATATTTCTCCATGATCGAAAGAACTTTTGAATTTCCAAAATGGAATACGAAGTTTGTGCGTGCAAATCTTTAAACACCATAATGCTAATTGCAAATGTTTCGATCAATTTAAACAGATGGGAATTGTAGATGATGGAACAAGGAACTAGAAAAGAAAACCAAGAATATCATAAACAAATTTTAGGTTAAGTTGGTTTGAATTTAAAGACCTCTTGGTTGCAAAAACACCTTATCAACCACTGATATATGGGTCCAATCCCCATGGAAGAAGGTAGCACACCATAAAAAGGTGTAAGGATCCCATAAAACAATGGAAAAAAGTTATCTGGGGCACAGTCTACTAAGTTACATTATCTTTTCATTTCAATGTTTTTCATGAAGTCATTGTATTTTGGTGATTTCTCGTCCTTAAAGGTGTGTGGCTTATTATCACATCATCTAAACAAGTGCTGTAGGGGGGTGGATTACATCTTTTTGTTTTTATTTTTGTGAAAGAAAATAAAACATACTACTTGACTTGTCCTCCATGATAGGGACACCAACCATAGTAGACATTTTCAAATGTGGAACTGTTCCTAGTTAATTTAGAAAAAAGACTATAGTTGAGAACCTAAGGATTTTTTTTGATGGGATGGAATGACGATTTTAATAAAAAGGTATGAAGGAGCTTTGGCAAGTGAAAGGGATGTAAACTAAAAGAATTTTTATAATTTTCACGGGTTATTTCTAGTGGCTTAGGAGTGCTTCAAGAAATGAACATTCTTTAAACATAAACGAAAGATACATTTTCTCAGAAGCGTACATTAGCCATTAGCAATTTCTGTACTCCATTATTGTAAAATTATAACTAAACAGAGAATGGATAATCAAGGCAAATCAAAAATAGAACAATTTGATAAACATGTGAAAAGACAATATTATCTAGAAGATATAACAGAATAAGCTTACTTCAATAGAAAAGCATTGTCACGCGTATGTTCAAATGACTTTGCTATCGAATCACTCATCCACTCAAGGAAACTCTTGATGTATTCAATCGTGCTTGTTGAAACATTTGTCAGAAAATATATGGGAAATGTCAGATGGTGTTGGGTCCAATACTGCAAATTAATATAATTGTCCATCAGGTGTCCGAGAAATCAAAGAAGCAATCAAGGAAAAGACAACTTTTTCTCACCTGCTCTAAGATTAGAAGTAATTCTAATACTCTTCCAGCTGTACCGACAGGAAGCAATACATTTCCATCACCCCTCAGGGTCTCCAAAATAGCATCTACAAGAAATAAAACACTGACAGTGAGGAATCTAAATGTAGAAAATAAACTATATAATGAAATATATGCAATATAGCATATAATTATCAAGAACACTTTTTTTGAAGAATTTTCAGTGCGTTTTATTAGATTAAAGATGCCCCCGGACACAAAGGAGACGAGGATTCTCCACAACAAGAAAAGGAAAAGGAAGGAAAAAGAGAAAGCTCCTCCTAACCAGGGCATATCCCTCTTTGGAACCTTAACCTTTAACCGATAATAATCACCTTCCCAACCATAAGTTTCCCTTGATGCTTGAAGGAGAATCCACTCCTAGGAGCACAGTGACTGCTTGCCACCCAAGTTTTCTCCAAATAAATCTTTTTTGATGGATGATTTGTTCGTTGTGTGTGGTTACTGGTCCAAATGCACCAACACGCCACATGAAGGAGAAGTGAAGTAGTTTGTTTGGTGACGAGGAACCCCAATGTTGGGAAAATCCTGGATGCACACAATCATCCACAAACTATGTGCATCAGGTAAGCTCGGAGAGTTTTGAACTCGAGACCTATGGGGAGAAACCCATGGCTTTAGCCAAAGCATCAACCCTGTGTGGGTCTGCAACGTCTGCATTAGTTAAATAAGAATACTCTTTTTGAACATGTTCACCAGACTGAGGTCCTTACTTCTCAACAGGCCAAAAGTAGAAACAAAAAGTTTTATGCCATTAAGTTGGAGTTGGCTAAGGAGTAGGGCTGCAACTTGGGTCGGGTTGAACCCGAACCCGACGGGTTGAACCCGATTTTTACATGGGTTGGGTTGATCAAATCGGGTGCGGGTTCGGGTTCGGGTTCGGGTTGGCCAAATCGGGTTGGGTCACAAATCGGGTTGGGTTCGGGTTGGCCTCCGACCCAACCCGACCCAACCCGAACCCGTAAATTAATATTTAAAAAAAATCATGGTCATTTATTTTGTAACTTCTAATATGGGTAGTCCAAATTTTAGGTAAACCTAACTAATCTTATGGGTTGGGTGGGGTTGATTTATTTAATTTACACATCATGTTAGAAATTCGGGTTGGGTCGAGTTGGTTCAATTCGGGTTGAAAATCGGGTTGGGGTCGGGTTGGTCCAATTCGGGTTAAGTCGGGTTGGGTCGGGTTGGTTTATTTAATTTCGGGTTGGGTTCGGGTTGGTCCAATTCGGGTTGAAAATCGGGTTGGGTCGGGTTAGGGTTGGGTCGTTTGGAATTCGGGTTGGGTTCGGGTTGGGGTCAACCCGAACCCAACCCGCCCGAGTTGCAGCCCTACTAAGGAGCATATGTCAAAGAAATAAAAGACTCCAGAAATGGTGCCAAAATCCTAAAGACCAATTGCCTGGGCAAGAGAGGGCGCTACCATTAAATCCTTGGTCGTAAGTTGTTGGTGGGTAGGGTATACTAATTATTTGTTACGCAACTTAAGTTCATGCATACATAATATCAAAAAAATATATATATATATATCAAAAAAAGTTCATGCATACATAAGAGTAATAATTAATTAATTCCCCAAAACTTGGAAATTGTCTAGATGAGGAGGTGAGGCATGAAAATTACCTTTAAAAAATTTTCATCAAAGTAATTTTTTTATTACCTTTCCAACCAATGATAAACTTTTTTCAAAGTTATGGTCATTTTTCTCATTCCAAGGTTTTTTTTTCAACAAATCAGCATGTCCTGCTTTCACATGAAGAATAAAATTTATGCAATTCCAACCACAAAACATACCAACACCTTAGTGTCCTGAAAGTGATCTTGAACACAAAGAAAATGTGTCACATAGTGAGCATGGGAGCAATTAATAGAGACATGAGTACCAAGAAATTCTTGATCCCTTTGACGCCGTGAAGGCTGGTTGTTCAAAGCATTGTAAGCATCCGTTATTAGAACTGCAGGTCGCACAAAAGATTCTAAAACAGTGCCATTCAAGTGCCTGAGAAATAAAGCCAAGTAAGCTTATTTCTTATTAGAGTGAATGACAAAAGCAGTGTGGAGATAATCCTATAAGCAGCAATTCACCGTTCTTTACGATGGTTGAAGTCGACAGCATATAATACATCCTCTCCATCCTTTGTAATTTTCCAGACGGTACCTCCTAGGAGATGCCCAGCTACATGGGGTGCAATAATAATACCCTCACCTTTGCCTGCCCAAAGTAATATAGTCTGAGTTAAAATAATAGAAATTAGTAAAAAGAGGTGGCATCTTCTTTTGCAGGGATGAACCTCAAGATGGTAAAATCACCAACTCTGATCTTTATATTCTGAGATTGTTGGATAACATATCATGGTTAACTTGGAGAACGAGTACTTATTTAACAGTAGATATCAATCCCATGTAGCAGAAGAATGTAAAAAGGAACAATATCAATTTCAGAAATATTAAGTACTAACCCGAAAAATGATGGTTCTGAGAGTATGTCAGTCTTGTGACATTTTGGAAAGCTGAATCAATGTCATCCAGAGTGAACAAGTCAAAATCTGAAACTTGCTGCCATTATTATGCAAAATGGTTAGGAATAAAATAAAACTTGAGAATTAAAATGTAAAATATAAAACTCAGCAATGCATGTTTCATTAAGAAGATATTGGTTCTGCACTTGTCTTGGCAGATATAGAAGGTTGTGTAATTATTCAATGTAATGCATCAAAAACCTTGAATTCCAAGATGGTCTAAGACTTGTTATCACGTGGAAAGTATTTTGGGGTTCACTAATGTTTTTCCAAATTCTATCATGATTCGTAAAAGTTCCATTCAGTTTGATGAACTCTATAGCTTCAATGGAAAACAATCTTACAAAAAATGGAAAAAGTCAGTGACTCAATTTTTCATCTTCAATCACAGAAAACGGCATGCTTGTTTTGTATTAATTGATGATATATTTTATTATATTATAATTTTCCAAACAAATTACAAACTTCCATCAACAGATATTACTATCAAGCACAATTGCATGCATGAGCTGTATGTTCCAAACAATAATACTAAAAAGTATGTATTCTTTGAGACAGATAACATGAAATGGAAATACCTTGCGAGAAATGTAATGATCATACATGGTTAGAAGCCCGAGTCTGTAAACAGGTTCCGTGCAATAGACTGGAGCAGAAAGTCCCAGGTGTTTTATTGCATACGGCAACGCTCCAAGGTGAAGCATGTCCGGATGTGACAGTAAAACAGCATCGATTGTCGAGGACACACTAAAAGAAAAAAAATCAAATAGATGAGATTATATCTTGGGCTTTTTTTTATTATTATTTATCCCTTTCAACAGACAAAAGGGAAGAATTCTATCAGAATTCTGAATCTTTGACCTAACAATCAACAATTTCTTCCTCATTGTCCAACAGTATCCAATTTCATCATTTTCACATCGTTCTTCAACAAGTTCACGGATTTATTATAGAAAATCCATCAGAATAGCCAATCCACCCGTATTACCGTATACACGAAGTATGTGTCCGGAATATATTCAGCAAGGGTTCTGTACGATGTTATACGCGTACATTCAAAAAAATCACAAACTTTTTTTGGGGGATTATTTGGATGTATTCTGATCACTATTATTAAAAATACACGCAAAAACCTCCATTCAGGTGTAACGGTGATGAGACATAGATTCTGAAGGTGCTGCACAAGTTGACAAACAGAATTACATTCGGCGGATAGGTACGGGAGGTATCAAATCGTTCAGAAAAGTTTGGAGCACTTTGTGACTATGAATCCGACAAGGAAATTGAACTCTCTTACTGCTGATACTCGTGTTGCTTCAAATGCAGCTACTATTTGAGCTACCGCAACTTCACAGACCAGATTCAAGAATCCACTTTGTTGAGTTTCTAGTGTGCACGGCATGTGAAGGGTTTTCAAATAGACTAGGTATCGAAAGACGGAGCATGAAAGAGAGGGGAAATGAAGGAGAGATACCTGGAGAGGGGTTGGAGGAGGGTAGGGTCGAAGAGGTCGTTCCAGCCGCAGTCGACGAGGAAGTTGAAGCCGTCGATGGAGAGGAGGTACGACAGGGGGCTCTCGCTGTACACCCCGCACAGTGGCGTCACCTGCACTGACGTCCCCATTTCACGAAACCCCTTTCGAAATCGAGATTGCCTTTTTACGACTGCGGAGGAGCCAACGAAAGGGCAGGGAAGGTTTTTGCTAGGGTTCTTCAAATGATGGACCACCACCAGTGGAAGTGTGGAACCAAGTTAAAATTATTAATAATAATAATAATAATAATAATAATAATAATAAGGGAAAAAAAATTGCATATATAACATCTCTAATGAATATGTTAACTAACATGTTAGTGTCATGTTGTTACACAACATGTAAAAATGATGCTCTAATAGAGATGTTAAAAGGGAGCTAAATGTAAGCCCCATACTCTCCCTTATTTTTTTTCTAAAAGTTCAATAACCAGGGGTGGTAAACGAGTCAAAGAGCTGAGTTTTGAGATGTTCAAACTAGTAGAGAGATACCATTGCTAGGGTTCATTGATAAGGGTGCATGTTTGTGTACCACTGTAATGTCAATTCAGGCAAAAAAAACCCTCACAGACCCAGGTTGACAGGAAGAGTGTCGAATATGCTATCATCAGTTCGACACAGAGAGGGTCGAACACACTGAAAACAGTCGACCACAGCTGGATTGAATTAGAAATTTTAGTTGCAAGGGAAATAAGAAATTTTTTTATTTTATTTTTTTGTCGATAAATCATAAATATTTTTGTTGCATGGGAAATCAAATTGAGATTTTGGTTAATGATGTTTGTGAGCTTATGAAATTCATTTATAGTCAATATTAAGGGATTGTCTACTTTTGAGATCAACATGAGAGTTTCTTTAGGGAAACTCAAAATCAGCTGTCTTAGAAAAATAAAATAATAATGGGGTGAAGTGTTTAATTTTATCATTTCATATATAAAAAAAAACATTTTCTCAAGCATTTTTGTGGAATGTTTTTGTATTTGAAATGTTTATGTTGATATGTGTATATGAACAACTGACACATGAATGCTTTAAGATTGCGGGGTATATGAATTGCGTATAGATTAGATATGATGTACCTATGAAATGTCATCACTACTTGAAAAAACAAACACACACAGTTCGACGAAGGTAGTGTTGAAAAGAATAACTCAATTTGACAGGATTGAAGTCAAACAACTAAGCATCCAGCCGACTATAGGTGGGTCAAATTCAACAAAACGGTATAGGGAAAGTTTTGGATCAGATCGACAGGGTTGGAGTTGATCTAATAACGTGAGCTCGACGTAGCCTCTGTCAATCCAATGATATTTTATCAACAGCCTCTCTGTTAACCCGATGGAGTTAGCTTGACAACTAGGTGGTGGGATTAATGCTATTTTATGAAAATGAGAAACTAAGTATTTTGGTAATATTGTGTGGTGTGATTAACAATCAGGGTGGTGGGAATAATCACACCTTTATTTTATAGCTCGTTTGTTATACGCACACGTTTCATTTATAAAATAAAAAATGTATGACTTATAAGGATCACATACATATATTTTTATTTTTTTAATAAAATATATATTAAGATAATAGATTATATATTACATTGTTAATGAAAGTTATGTTCAATTAAACCTATCATATTGACTTCATTTCAATACATGACAATCTTTTTTGGCTGGGTAGTACTTGACAATCTTAATCTTAACACCAAAGAAAACCATATTGTAGCATAAAAATGAAGGTGTTCATTAATGGTCCTGTGTTAATGGAAGTATCAACGTGAAGCGAAGGATGAGCAGAAGAAATGTACAGTGGTGATGGGGATTACATGAAGGGGTGGGGTTTGAACCCCTTTAGTCATGTTCTTTCTTATTATGAGAATAGAAAATGATTATATTTATTTAAGTAAAAAAAAAAAGAGATAGGATCAACTGGTATTAGGGTTGAAAATGGGTATATAATATTATCCTTCAAAGCATAAATGTAAGGTTGGGAAAGATGGAGTTTCATTGAATATGTTAATGATAGACATAATGATTGTTGACAAAAGGTGGTAGAGGCACTAAATAGGGAAAAGTTTTTGGTGATATGTTAGGTAGGGTTCGGAACTCCTGTGAACACAAATCAGGGGGTGACACCTGTCTAACCCATCACATGCCACTCATATGTAAACTTATCAAAAAAACACTCCGTCAGACTTGTTTCGCCCGTCTCTTCACGCCGTGAACGCAACCGTCTGATTTTTTTTTTTTACAGATTTGATTTTTTTTATTTATCCTGAATGTTTTTTTTTAATAAAAATTTATTTTTATTTTTTAATACATCAATTAAGAGTTTGTTTGGCTACCTTTTATTGCTTGTAAGGGTTTCTATAATGTTTGATTATAAGGGTTTTTATAAAATTATGCATCTCTTGATATAATTTAATTTTTAAAATTTTTCAACAAAAAAAGAGGTAAGTGAGGTATAATTATTTATCCTGAATGTTTAATTTTTTTTATTTATCCTGAATGTTTGCTTTTTTTTTCAAATGTTTTAAGGAGATTCTATTGGATTCTGTTGGATTGAAGGAGCTGGTTCTAAACATCCAACCAGCAATGGTTCTTCAACTACCTCTGTTGTGTCGACCAGTCCTTGCGGTGTTGGATTGGATATTTTTTATAAACATTTTCTCAGGGCGGCGCAGCAGGGCTAGAGGGCAGGGCGGCATGAGCAGCAGCAGGGCGGCGCGCGCAGCGACAAAGGCTGTTAGATTATATGTGTTATTTCATAATATGTGTAGTGCATTACACATGTAACTCATAGACACTTGTATATATAAAGAGATTAAACACTAAGTAAAATAAAATGATTCTCATTATTTCATTATAGAATTATTTGTATTTGGGAATAGATCGTTTAACCAAATATTACTTAAAAAAAATAAATAAAAACTTGTTTTTAATTATCCAAAATTAAAATAAAAAATAATACTATTCAAACATCTATGCAAAACACAAAAAAAAAATCAAACCGAAACCCCTTAAATTGACGTGAAATTTTTAAAGGGGCAACCCATGCAAGGATTTTTTTTTTTTTTTTGCGTGCATGGGTTTTGGTTTGCGTGCATGGGTTTCGGTTTACACTTTTTTTAAATTTTTTTTATGATGTTTGCATGGTTTGTTTTTGTTTTGCATGCCTGTGTAAACCACATAGGGTGATCCTGTGTGCACCAACCACAACGCGACACTTGTCCCGCGCGGCACATGAGCGTTACGTGCAGAACTTTCCAACCAAACCCAGCACGACCGTCTCTTCACGCCATGAACGCGCGCCGTGAACCCAACGTGTCTTTTTTTTTTTTTACAATCCGTGAAGAGATTTGTTTTTTAGTTATATATTTGTTTTTTTTATTTATCCTGAATGTTTTATTTTTATTTTTTTTTTAAATTGTTTTATTTTGTAATTGTTGGAATTACTAATTGATTATTAGGTTATCCATTGGAGATCATCTACATTAATCAATAAAACATTTTTTATAAATATAAAAACTTCCATAGAATCAATTCTAAATCCAAGATGGAAGGCCCCAATATGTGAACTTTCTTTTCTAGATATAACTAAAAAATGTAATTAAAAATTGTGTTCAAAATTATTTGTTATATCACTAGAGAAGCAAAAAAATTATAGTTTACATAATTCTGTGATCGAATAAATTATTATACTATTTTTAAAATAGTTAAAATATGACATTTGATCACTCTTTTTTAGAAAGAAAATGTACGGTTGTGAAAAATACATGTAAAAGATCTTAGTTTCATATTCATTTTTTTTACATTAACAATCGATCACGGTTTCTATTATCTGTGATAAAAAGTTAACACATATTTGATCGATGAATATAAAAAAATCACGTTAAAAGAAATATTACTTTGAAAAGGAAAAAAATATTCATCATAATTTTTGCTATTATCAAATCATGTTATTTAGAAAAAAAATGATTTTTCCATTTTTTAAAAAAATAAATAGAAAGACATTTTTTAAATCACGTTATTTAGAAAAAAAATTAATAAATATCAGACTTTTGATGAATATTATTTGTATTTATGAATATATTTTTTAACCATTACTTTGAAAAAATAAATAAAAACTTATTTTTAATTATTCAAATTTAAAATAAAAAACAAAAAAACAATACTACTTAAATATCCATGCAAAATAAAAACAAAACCATGCAAACATTATAAAATTTTTTTTTTTTAAATGCAAACCGAAACCATGCACGCAAACCAAAACCCGTGCACGCTAAAAAACAAAAAAAATCAAGCAAACCATGCAGGCATGGGTTTTGGTTTGCATGGGTTAAAATATTAACCAAAACCCATGTAGTGTTTGCATGGTTTTTTTTTTTTTTTTGCGTGCATGGTTTCGGTTTGTATTTTTTTTAAATTTTTTTTTATGATGTTTGCATGGGTTGTTTTTATTTTGCATAGATATTTGAATAGTATTGTTTTTTATTTTTTAATTCAAATTTAAATAATTAAAAATAATTATTTATTTATTTTTTTAAAGTAATGGTTAAATGATACATTCATAAATACAAGTAATATTCATCAAAGGTGTGATATTTATTATTTTTTTTCTAAATAACGTGATTTAAAAAATGTCTTTTCATTTATTTTTTAAAAAAATGGAAAAATCATTTTTTTTCTAAATAACATGATTTGATAATGGCGGAAATTATGATGAACATTTTTTTCCTTTTCAAAGTAATATTTCTTTTAACATGACTTTTTTATATTCATCGATCAAATGTGTGTTGACTTTTTATCACATATAATAGAAACCGTGATTGATTGTTAATGTAAAAAAAATGAATATGAAACTAAGATTTTTTACATGTATATTTCACATGTGTACATTTTCTTTCTAAAAAATAGTGATCAAATGTCATATTTTAATTATTTTAAAAATTTTAAAATAATTTATTTGATCATAGAATTATGTAAACTGTAATTTTTTTTGCTTCTCTAGTGATATAACAAATAATTTTGAACACAATTTTTAATCATGTTTTTTAGTTATATCTAGAAAAGAAAATTCACGTATTGGGGCCTTCCATCTTAGATTTAGAATTGATTCTATGGATGTTTTTATATTTATAAAAAAAAAATTATTGATTAATGTGGATAATCTCCTATGGATAACCTAATAATCAATTAGTAATTCCAAGAATTACAAAATAAAAACAAATTTCTTTTTTTTTAAATAAAACATTCAAGATAAATAAAAGAAATAAATATATAACTAAAAAAACAAATATATAACTAAAAAAAACAAATCTCTTCACGGGTTGTAAAAAGAAAAAAGAAAAAAGACACGTTGGGTTCACGGCGCGCGTTCACGGCGTGAAGAGACGGTCGCGCTGAGTTTGGTTGGAAAGTTCTGCACGTGACACTCACGTGCCGCGCGGGACAAATGTCGCACTGTGGTTGGTGCACACAGGGTGACCCTGTGTGGTTTACACAGGAGATCCGAACCAGGTCCGGACCCCTGTTGTTGTTCCTATACTATTGTATTGCTATAATTTTTTTCTTGTGTTGTCAAGCAACATCCAAAAAAAATGGACGATTAAAAAATGTTAACACATGCCGCACATTTTTTTTTCTTAGGCACTGTTACATTCAAATCTATTTTCAACTCCAATTTTAGCCTTATATACGTCGATAAAAATCTATCGACGTATATGCTCACGTTAACAAGACATATGATTTAAAAGATTTTTTTTACATTTTCTATAAATGCATCCATGTAATTCATTGAAGTATACGCTTTATTTTTTATTTATAAAAGTATGTACATCATTAAATGGAGTATACTATTTTTTAAAAATTTGAAACACATATAGATTGGAATTGAAACTGGAAATAGGGCTAGATGTAACATTATCTTTTTCTTTTTTTGTTTCTTTCTTTTGATTCACCTTTTCATGGGCCACATTTTTTTTATTTCTTTTCATTCACCTTTCTATGGGCCCACATTTTTTTTCTTTTTCTAGTGCATCAGCAGATGATTCATCCATGAGTGCTGCTACACTCAGTCACGATTATCAACCAAAACACATACTATATATACTTTGTTACATATTTAATGTTGTATATACCTCGTTAGATGATGTATATACCTCATTGAATTTTTTCTTACACTTACTAAAAATAGGTTCATTCAATTTGAAATGGAACGGTATGCATTTTTTATAAAAGCATGTACCTCATTCAATGATGTTTACTATTTTTTAAAAAATGAAAACACTTCAGGTCTGAGTTTTGGTCAGTAATTTAAGCGTATCTTTTTCCTTCATGTTTTCATGGACCCACACTTTTTTTTCTTCTTTTCATTAAGCTTTTGAGGTACATCTAATGTTTTTTTGTTTATCGTTAATGTTTCTTCCTAAGGATTTTTTTTTGAGTTGCTGAAGTTGTTTCAAGCTTCAAATTTTTTATTCCGTTTGATTGCACGTTTTTGAAAAACTGAAAAGCTAAAATCATGCAGTTAGATGGGGTAGCTTTATTCAGAATCGGAAACTGGATTCCTTTTAATTTTTTCCTTGAAATTTGTGTTTTGCAAAACTCAAAAACAACGTTTTTTTGTCGGAATCGATTTTTTGAATTGAAAAATAATTTTCTCTGCCAAACATCAACTGCTTTCAAATATTGATTCATGAATTTAAAAAAAACATCTCAATAAAAGTCAAGGTCTAAAATCATCTTAAAAAACAGTTTTATTCCAAAATCTACTTTTCAATCTGTGTTTTCAAACAGACCTAATATCTGTCGTTGGCCCTATTGTTCAAGCTCCATCTGAAGAACAAACTGTTAATTGAAGGCACTGTCCATTTTTTTGGATACTAAATATGTTAGACTTGTGTCATTTAGAGTCCTAATTTCGATCGGAGTCACTAAAATTTTTGTTTTTTAGCCTACCTTCGGGGGTTTGAGAACTCTGATTGAAGATATAACTGCATATTATGGGTCCTGGTACTGTTTAGTACTGCCCATAAAATTTTCGTTTAATTCCGATAAAGTTTTTGGAATTATGCAGTTTTGATTGGTATTCGGATTTGATTTTGTTAAAATCCAAGATGAAGAGGTAAAAATCCGATATTATTACGAGATGTTCAGTTTTGAGATAGCTTCCATATAGAAGTAGAATTGGATCAACTGGATTCGTATATTAAAAGTTATGGGTATTTTTCCGAGTATACCCCGAAGTGAAAAAAATCCAGGTAGCAGCCCTGTAATATGTTTAGCCTAGATTTTGGAATACCTAGAGAGGTTATTTGATCTGGGTGTAAACATAAAGGTTGTAGATAATCGTCTTATCATTCAAATGCCACTGCAATCATGCAATTCGGAGTTGTATGGAGGGAGTTATGGCCGTTTAAGTGAAGTCTGTCCAGGATTTCAGGGCAGGGACGATTTGGTCGTTTGTCACCTCTTTTAGATATTTATGTGCCTAAAATATCTCTCGTCCCCCTCTCTCTCGAGCAGATCTTCTGGTGTGAAAAATGAGGAGGAGAAATTGGAGGTGGTGATGAAGTCTTCTCTTCCATGTCTTTGAAGGTGTGTTGTTTGAGGGGGAGGTGCGGAGGTCTGTGGTGGTAGCGGTGGAGCTACGGCGGCGGGCATGCCGGAGCCGCGGATGGACCTCCCGCTCTCCTCGGTTGGGTTCAGCCGGGTCTGTTGTGGCTGTTGGGAAGAGTAGAAGTTCCATTGCCTTGTTGTTGTTGTGTGTGCTTGGAATTGAAGAAGCTGAAGAGGGGGGAAACACATATTCATGTGTTATGTGTTGTGTATGTGTGCACACCACTTGTTTGTGAATATGTGTGAGTGAACTATATATACATATTCTTCTCCTCTTACCAATGGGATTCCTCATGCATCACCTAAACTTGTGTTTGTGTACTAAAAGGGCGTGGGATTGACGCATTGGTACACTCGAGATCACATAAGAGGTATGCGGAGGCTGCGGGTGCGCGCTCGGCGTGCTCGCATGCGTGCGGAGTGCGCGGGAAGCGTGCATGAGGTGCTCGCATGCGTGCGGAGTGCGCGGGAAGCGTGCATGAGGTGCTCGAGGGTGTGCTTGACGTTGTTCGATGCGTGCGGAGTGTGCGGGCAGCGTGCACGAGGTGCTCGAGGGCGTGCTTGGCCTTGCCCGATGCGTGCGGAGTGCGTGGGAAGCATGCACGAGGTGCTCGAGGACGTGCTTGACGTTGTTTGATGCGTGCGGGGTGCAAGGGCAGCGTGCACGGGGTACTCGAGGGCGTGCTTGCGGCGCTCAGACGCGTTCGGAGTGCTTCGTGGTGTCGAGTAGCTTGTTATAGCCAAATGCAACCATTGGATGATCCTTGGCGGATTGATTTCAGGCTTCGGATTCAACTCGTCGCTCTCTTCCGTTTCGCGAGCCGTGCGCTCGTTAGGTGAGTGGTTTGATTCCAACCCTTCCGGGAGCGCTCGGGGCACGTAGTCATGCTTCGCGCTTCCATGTGGCTTTATTTGCACCCTAAATATGTTAGATATTATGCATGCTAGGTTGTATAGCTCGTATATTGTGTAGAACCCCTATTCTACCGTATACTTGCCTATGTATTGTATAGAATATTGCATGACTTATGTATTTTGTTCGAAATACTACCCTTATTATTAATTGAACATATCTGGCATGTCTAACTTGGGTTAATAACGGGGTGTATGCGTAATATTCCTGATTTAGTACTTGAGGGTGTGGGATAGTTGTTGCACCCATCTTGTTGGGGCAAAACTATGACCTGCTTCAGGGGAGGATGAGGCATTCCCTCTCTCTCGCCCTCCCTCTTTTCGCGAACCGAGTGAGTAGATGTAGTTCCTACTTGACTCGGGTTTGCTTGGAATTATTGGCATGCACCTATTGTCGCGCGGATCGCGCTTAACCCTCCCCTTTGAGTTGGTGTTATCCAACGTATATTAGGTTGTAAGTTATGTGTTTACCTGTTTGAAGCCATGTATGCATGTTTAAGTATGCCATCGTTGGGTAGTTAATTGCATATTATATATATGCCTATTTGGGCCATGAGCCTTGTTTAATGGGATTAGACAAGTGTATGACCTCCTATGGGGTCATACCATGCCTTTGACACTTAGAATAAAATGTCTTCCCCGCATCTGAGTTATGCGCTCTGAAGGAATTCATGAGAATTCATTGCGCTTATCGGTATTTGATAACCGATGATGACGGATCCATGGGGATCGTATTCGCGAGTGTCGAGTGTTCTTTCCTTCGTCGGCTCCGAGTAGAGACTGCCCGGCGTAGTAAAGTCCGGTGGAGATCTCCCAGATACTACTCATGACGCGTGTTGGTGTGCCCATACGACTGAGGTAGCGGTCTTGGGAGACTAGTCCGGTAGAGGCCTGAACCCTGTGCACGAGGTAGTAGAGGCCACACCGGGAGAGACTACCGGAAGACGAGCGGTGTGGAACAATCGACCTCTTCCCCAAGAGCCTATGTCACCCCGAGGAGGGGGTGAGGGTGAGGGTGCAGTGGGTCGGCGTTGGTTCGATCTGCCAGTTTGTATAATTTCCCAAGATCCAATGTCACCCGTCGGAGTGAGGGTGAGGGTATTGCTCCCAAGATCCTATGTCACCCGTCGGGGTGAGGGTGAGGGTGTTGGCGTGAGTGGGGTGGGGTCGAGTTGATACTCGACCCGTCAGCTTGTATAGATGGTTTTCCCTTGGGGTTTGCGTTGCGAGCATGAATTATCGTTCTCCCCTTCGCCGGATCCGTGTGGATGCTTCCTAGGTACGAGCCGCCCTGGGTGGACCCCCACCTGTAGGTACCATCGACGCTGTCGACAGTGTACTGACCGTGGCTGGCTCCAGGTAGAGGCTGCCGGGGAGAGCGCTACCGGATGACGAACGGTGTAGAACAGCAAGTTTTGTCCTTCAAGTCCCTAGACTCACCCCTGTGGGGGCTAGGGCGAGGGCAGGGTATGGTCGCACCGCCGTGTGACCTTGTTAACCGTTAGGTTTCTACCCCTGGCTTTCCTTGACAGGAGATTGCCTTGTATTGAATGTTTGTGTTGGTGTTTGGTTTCTGACCACTCACTGAGCTTGTAGCTCACCCCTCGTTTATGTTTTTCCCCAGTTGACGCTGAGTCGGATCCAAGAGAAGAGCTCCCCTGGCGCCATCCGAGTAGGAGACCCGCGTTCGCGTTGGATGTCTTGCGAGTCAGAGGCTATCAGCATTCCATTTTCATTGTATGTATTATACTTGTGCTTGTGCACGGTATGTGGACAGTTGATGTCTGTTGTATATATTGGCTCTCACATGACAATTGATTGTGTACTCTAGTCTGTAATATGTCTTTGAATTACAGACTTAGTCGTTTGAGCTTCCGCAATTTGTATATATTTGATGTCAGTTGCTTGTTTATTGCATTTCCTATTGTGGAGTATTTATTTGACCTCGTGTATGGATTACTGATATCATTTATATATTTGCCACGTCTCGGGGACGACCGTCCTGGGGCGTGACAAAATAGCAACGCAAGGAAAAAATATAGTAAGATAATAGTATGAGAACAACAACATGAGAACCGAACCCTTGAAAAAAGGGATGAGACAGGTGGGATCCACATATTCATCTCCATTTGAAAAGGAGTGAAATAAACTTATTCCAAGGTACATGAAATTCCTATACCAACTGATACTAATCAATTCTGACATCCATATTTTTTTTCCATTCCAACCATCAAAATAACATTTTAATAGTTATTATGTACATGTTTGTTAAAACTTATAAACTGCAGATGATAACTTTTAATTTAAAATAAACCGTTATTGCATATTTGTTTAAATTTATTAAAACCTATTAAACTAAAAACAACTTGAAAAAGTTAAAATCTATGTTTTATAACAGTTATAATAAATACTTATTAGATAAGTTAAAATCTATAATTTATAAGCTATGATCTATAATTTATAAATTAAAGTCGTAACAAACATGACCCATGCCATATTCCATGTTATTCACTTTTTATGCCACTATCCAAAACGGTTCGGGTGATTACATGTGTCCTTATAGTTGTCATCGATGCTCACCGTCGTAAAGCTATTAAGGTAAAACTATTTGATTGTGCGATTATATAAATTTTTTTTTCCAAATGCTGCCAGCAACGTGTTGTACAACGGACTTACCAGTGCACTCTATTTAACGTTTTTTTAAATCCCGTTGTCACGGTGGCCGAAACAAAAACGTGCGTTGATATGTCAACGTCAGGCTTCTGCACCACGGTCAACATTTTCCTTTTGCTTTGTTTTGTGTGGCACAACGTGCTCTTTGGTATGTTTCATGTGCCAAAACCAAAAAATCAAAGAAAAAACTAAAAAAATTAAAGAGAATTAAGTGTGTTTAGATTTCTTCAAAATATATATACTTGTGAAATTAATTATTTTACATTATTATTTTTATGCAAATTATTTAATTATATCAACTTAATTTTAGATGGGTTTTTGTGATAATGTAAAAAAGATAATCATTTTTATTAGTACTATATATTAATTTATATCTCATGAGTTAATGAATCAAATTCAATTATTATTTGAAAATAGAAATATGATTATAGTCATTCCAATTTTATATTATGATCATATCAGATGCTATAACACTATATCTTAATCCCCATATGGTTCACAAACACCTTATTCAATAATAAAATCATCATATATTTACAAAAACAAAATCATAAAATCATTATATTAAATTTTTTTGGGAAATTTTCATAAATAACCCCCTGAAAAAATTTAATTTCACATTTAACCCTCCCCCAATTTTAATTGCAAAAACTAACCCTCGACTCAGTCAACGCTGACACGTCAGTGTTGACTGGGTTTTTTTATTTTCGGGTTTTTTAGGGAGGCGTGTTATATATAACACGTCTCTTTTATAAAAATGAAACTACAAAGTTAAGGTTTAAAGGGGTGTTGTAAAAGAGGCGTGTTATATATAACACGCCTCCTTTGTATTCGATTTAAAATACCATTTTTTATTTGAGAGCACCGTGACTTCAAACGGCAATAACTTTTGAACCGTAGATCAGAATCGCTATTATAATATGTCCATACGTTCGTATCGATGAGCCCTACAAGAATAGTCGACGCCACTACGCCATTTTTGGAGCATCATGAAATCGTCTTGGAGATCAAATCGACGGTTCAAAATTATTTTTACTATTTTTATGTTGTTTTGAGTTTGTTAGGAGTCTGTGAATTCGTTACTTAGATCGAATTAGTCCCGTACATGAATAATGAGTAGTTGATAATTCACCAGAAAATGATCCATTCTTTGTAAAATGTTCACCCAGAAAGTTGAGAAGGTTTGACTACTAAATCAGTGATGTAATGGTCATAATTTTCAAACCGTAGATTAGAATCACTATTATAATATGTCTACGCGTTCGTATCGATGAGCCCTACAAGAGCCACTACGCTGAATTTTGAAACATTCTGAGATCGTCTTGGGAGTCAAATCGACGGTTGAAAGTTATTTTTGTTATTTTTGACAGTTTTTAAGATTTTACAAGGGAGCACGTGTTATATATAACACGCCTCCATGTTTACAAAGGAGGCGTGTTACCTCCATAAAAAATCCAAAAATAAAAAACCCAGTCAGCGCTGACGTGGCAGCATTGATCGGGTCAAGGGTTAGTTTTTGCAATTAAAATTGGGGGAGGGTTAAAAGTGAAATTAAAATTTTTCAGGGGGTTATTTATGAAAATTTTTCAATTTTTTTTGGTTTCCATAATTTTCTAGCTCTAGTGTTTGTGTGATAGCATATTTGACATGAATAAGTATAAGTTATTTAAAATGGATAAACAAAAATAAATCAATTTTATTTTACAAATATTATAACTTATCCAAGTCTATCGAGTTAGAATATATATATATATATATGCAAGAATAAAATATTAGGTGCAACTCTGAACAAGGACACACGGCTTGTTGTATACGTGTCACCTTTTGATTTATCAGACCATCAGAAACTTTGTTAACGGATCTGTGAGAGGACTCGTACCCCGATCCATATAAGCTGGACTCTCTTCAATCAGAAACAGATACACAATCCAACCGATTTATTGAAAAAATTCACAACAAAAGCGCGATTAACGAACCAGACGCGACCTTCCTCTCAATTTTTATTTTAAGATCCATTGAAGGATTCAAATCCTCGAAAGAAAGTGTTTATCAATGGATTCCGAAGCGGGTGAAGAACTCCAAAACCAAATCGATTTAAAACATTGTACTTTCTTCATTTTATAGTGAATCTCTCTTTTTGTCCCATCTTCATCTCATTCGATTTTTTTTGTTTATTTTTTTTTTTAAATTTTGGTCTCGACAAGCAGTGATTGAGTTCCTCGGTCAAGTTCCACTTCTGCAGAGGCTTCCGGGTATCTCCCTGAAGAGGATCGCCGAGGTCGTCAAGACGAGGCATTACGGTGAGGTTATTTGCTTCTGTTTCGTGTAATTTCGGAATCTCGTGTTTCGTTGAAAATTGAAATTTCTTGTTAAAGTTGGGAGGATTTGGGGAAATTATGGTTCAAAAAAGTTTTTTTTATAGGGGGGTAGTCAATTAGGATTTTCATGGACAAATTATCCATGTCCATGGATTTGTAAATCTTGTGTTTTTCAATCAGGACATTGGTTTGTGGACAAAAAGTCCAGTGTTATTCAACTGAGACATTATTTCATGGACAAAAAGTCCAGCGTTATTCGATTGAAACATTATTTCGTGGACAAAAAGTCCAGCGTTATTCGATTGAGACATTATTTCGTGGACAAAAAGTCCAGTGTTATTCGATTGAGATATTATTTCGTGGACATAAAATCCAGTGTTATTCGATGGAGACATTATTTTGTGGACAAAAAGTCCAGCGTTATTCGATTGAGACTCTTCGTTGTAGACATTTTGTCTTGTGTTATTCAATTTAAACAGGATTTGTAAAGAGTTTCATAAGTGATGGATTTTTGTAGACTTTTGTGGACTTTAGAGAGAGAAATACAAAGGAAAAAGTCATTTCAGAATCCCACCCAACTCATGGACTTTTATTCCAGTATTGTGAATATTTCTTCTTTTTTTTCTTTCAACAAAACTCATTTATGATTTTTATCCCATGCCTTTCATATTTTTATTCACATTTATTTTCTTTATTTATATCTTTTTTTTCTGAATGTCCATTTGTATGAAAGATTGCTATCACCTCAAATGTTTGATGAATATATGAGAATGGTAGATTTGCTTGTGTTGCAATAAATCATTTTATTATTATATATTATATAATATATGCCTAAATTATCCACAATTATTTTCTAAAATATAGATTTATTATAGATTTGATTATATGTAAAATGTTTTATTTGATTTTCTTTGAAGATGTTTCTATTTTTGTATAATATACATCCATTTTTTTATAATGTTCAGACATATATAAAAATAAAAGATATATTTAGGCATATGAATATATATGACTAAATATATTGATTGCTTTTATTTCATTTTTTATTTAAAGTAATATAATGACCACTTTTATTTTATTTTATTTTAAGTAATATAATTTATTATTTTATTTCATTATATTTGAAGAGATGTAATATATGATTTTTATATAATATATATATTTTCTTATTTTTTATTGTCTTCCTAATTAAAAACTAATTTCTCCCCTCTATGAAATTCTCTCTCTATAACAGAAAAAAAAAGGTTAGCTCATTGTGGATTTTTCTCAATATAAGGTTTTTTCTCTTTTTTTTATATTTTAGATCGATTGTTTCGAATAAAGAAGAATTTTTTATGAATGTAAATATGTATGAAATATTGACTCATGTGTTTGATGAATGTAAGAATTATGGATTTGTTTGTGTTGCAATCAATTATTTTCATTACTTGTTTTTTATCATGGCATTCTAGCAATATGTATTTCAGATAAGTGAAGATTGATATTTACTATACTAAATTATATTTTATGTTGGGTATGATGAGTTCTTTATTTGTTATGTAAATCCAAAAACATTATTGTGTTTATTAATAGAAATCCATTTGTGAAAATAGTTAATCTGTGAAAGAATGTTAAAATATGTGAAAGTCTTTAAAAGTCATGAGAGTGATTTGTGAAAGTCTGCAAATGTCTGTGAAAGTCTGTGAAAGTCCATGAAAGTCCATGAGAGTGATTTGTGTAAGTCTGCAAATGTCTGTGAAAGTCTGTGAAAGTCCATGAGAGTGATTTGTGAAAGTCTACAAATGTCTGTGAAAGTCCATGAGAGTCAATATGTGAAAGTCTACAAAAGTCTGTGAAAGTCTGCAAAAGTCTGTGAAAGTCCATGAGAGTCAATCTATGAAAGTCTGCAAAAGTCTATGAAAGTCTGCAAAAGTCTATGAAAGTCTGCAAAAGTCTATGAAAATCTGCAAAGTCTACAAAAGTCCTCACTTAAACAATGTCCACAGAAATCCATCAAAGTCCGTATCGACTACCCCCCTTTTAATTTTTTTTTAATGGATGTTTTGGTTCGCTACGGCTTTGATTTTTCTAAAATTCGTTGAATTTTTGGATGTGTTTGGGGTTTTGGATGTAGAACCTGGTGAATATGTCGTTCGGGATGGGGAGAGGGGAGAAGGCATTTATTTCATCTGGGAGGGAGAGGTGAGTTTTATTTTTATTTATTTATTTATTTTCTTGTATTTGGAAACAAATTTGAAGATGAGAAGTTGCTTTTGAAATGAGCTTTCTGTGAAGGAAAATGATACATCTAACTCCAATCGCAGTCTACACCATTTTCGTTTTTTTTAAATCATACACTCTTCCTCTGAAGTACATGTTGTTGTTATATGAAATGAACTAACTATATATTGAGATATAATAATGTATTTTTTTTTGCTTTGAAAAAATGAAAAAAAGTATCATATACTATGATAGAACACCATACACCGTGCTATTATAGTGTATGGAGCTACATAAGGGGTTACAAAACATACTAAAGTGTATCAGCGCTCTTCTGTAAAACATAATTTTATTAAGTCCCTGAAAAGCTCTTTTATACTGTTTATAATTAAAAGTTGTTTTCTTGCTTTATTGGAAAACTAGGACCACTTGGGGCTTTTGAAAACATGTATGGTTTAAGTATGATTCCTGCAAAAGTAGAATCAAATCATCCAAGTGTGTTTCCAAACACCACATTAGACATCATATGTTTCCACGTGGATTATGGCTTCCCACGAATGGCGGTGTAAATAGTCTCTTGGTCTCAGATGAGTCAAACATGTCATGCAATCTTCTACGTGTTTAATTTATTTTCTATACCAAAGAGCATATAGTTGTGGTTTCACAAGTAGATTCAGGAGTATCAAACATGGTGTTTCATATAACTGAACATTAAGCATGTAGACGTGATATTTACAATGCGGATATACACAGACACATGAAGAGATTTGAACATGATGTTAAACTCTAAACCAAGGAGGTAAATTTTTGGACAACACATGCATACAAACTACAAAGACTTTAGATAGCCATCACACTAGTTGATAACAAATTTAGACTGAATCCATTTAGTTTCTACATCTTAAACGGATGGATTGCCCCATAGAATCGTCCAATCACGTAAAAACTTGCATCAACACATTTGTTGTTTTTTGTTGTTTTAATTTATACATCGGAGGCACGTTGGCTTCATATTAGATGTTTTTTCCGGAACTAAGGTTAGAATATTTCAAGAAGAGAAAAAATGTCCCTTGAAACAATCAGAGACTTATCTCCCATAAATACAAAATAAAGAAAAAAAAGGACAAAAAGAACAAAGAAAAGGGCATCTAGCCATCTATCAGGCCATAAACTGCCTAACAAACAATTCCATTTTTTTTAAACAATCTTACATTTGTACATCTTGCATGCATATGAGTCTTATGTACTACTTACATATGCTTGTCAGGCTGAGGTTTCTGGATTTACCAATGGTGAGGAAGGAAATCAACCAGAGATCCAATTGAAAAAATATGACTTCTTTGGCTATGGTGAGGGTTTTCTTTTATGCCATATGTGCAACTTATCCCTTGTGTTCTTATCTCAGGTATACATGCCAGGATTATAAATTTGTGAATGTAGAATTTATTTGCACATTTGAGCACCCTTCACGTCGAAGAGTTTGTATATAATCAAGTATTTCTTTCATGATTTTTTTTTCTTGAACAAAATTGGGTGTCCAACCGAACAAGATTAGGGAGCAAACATGTACTCGCTGTGGTTACTCTTGTGGCCCATATTGGCTTCTGCATGATGCAGGTTATTATTCTATCATTTATGAATTCACAGTATGCTTATGTTTTTTATTGGGTGTGTTCCTGCATTAGCTGTGGCCCTGCTTGTAACCAATTGTCAAATTGATTATGCTTCTTCATAATCAGCTTTCGGATAATCGGTTTGAAACATTTTTTCTTTGGTTCCGAATTTCATTATGTCGTGTTAAACATCCACAAAACAGCTTTTTCTGTAAAAGCTAGTTGAGAATATCGCTTTTATGAAAAATCTTGTTGAGAGCAGCTATTATGAAACAATTGTTTCTAAAAATCGGTTCCAATAAAGACTTATGAATTCATGTGTGAGTATTTCATGCATATTATGGATACTAGAACCAATAAACTGAAGAGATGATTGCAATCCGGTTCACAGCCAGATGTAGAGAATAATAAGTAATGGTATAACGCATCATACTTCAGTCATGAAGTCCATGTAGAGGTGATGAGACTTCTTGTTGTGGTGGTTCTTCTTACTGTACCTTTTTATTTTAAAATTTGATATTCAGATTTACATTCTTGTTGCAGCTATGTCGTATCGTGTAGATTATTGGACCTTTTTTTTTGCTTGCTAATTAAGCCGGCAAGTTGGTTTTGTTCCTTTATTGCATGTGAGACTTGTAGACACTGACACTTTTTTGGTTTTCTTATATATTGTTGGTGTATTTATGATAAGCTTATGCTTCTGATTCTGATGTTTTAACTCTGTTTGCCGCTGGAATTTCATTTTGATGTATGACTTTGTTTGGTTTTATAGGAACTGTGATACCAGTACATCAGGCCAATGTAATTGCTTTATCCAAGGTAAATAGGCAACCGCAGCTATAGTCATTTCTTTATTTTTTGTGGTTCTTCATTTTGGCGATGTTCTTATAAGTTCAACCTAATCAATTTTGCAGCTGACCTGCTTGGTCCTGAATCATGCGAACAGTAATCTGCTGCAGCCAACATCTATTTGGAATGCAGATGATGTGGTTGAGACATACTCTTTAGTGGAACATTTGTTGCGGTTAGAGCCCATAGAAGTATGTTTTATTTGCTCATATTATTTATTTGCTCCCATTGTATAGCTGTTGTGTATAAGTGGTGCATGCGCGCACATGTGCATGTGTATGCGCACACGTGTGTGGGGTTGCATGTTCATGAAGGTGTATGTGTGTTCATGTGTACTTGCACCACGGTTTCATACCTTCTCTAAGATGAAATCCCATTCAGACTAATATACTAGTTAGATAAATTAATCCCCTGCAACTGCAAGTATCATCTGAGAGTTTTATTGCAAACGAGTGAGTTTGAAGAAATCCTCATCACATTCAGGAGTTGGAAATTAATGCCTTTATTCTTTTTAATTGGAAAATGCAGAGAGTTGCAATCTACACCATGCAGAATTATGGTAATTGTTATTAAATAAGTTTCACATCTCGGCTTGTCATGATATGATCAGTTATGAACTAAGATCAAACTTTAAATGAAGTGCAAAATTGCATGTGGTGATTTTGTCTGGGTTTTTTTATACTTTGCAGGTGGACATTTTTCGTGGAGTTACTTTGCCAGATGCTCCAAGCTTTGGCCAAGTGTTTGGAGGACAATTTATTGCACAGGCATGATTCTTTTTTCATCTTTTATCTGAATACAGTATCTCTCATATGCTCTTTCAATGACCTCTACTCATAGCTCCACTTAACAAATTTTGTGACCATAGTTCGATAAAATGAAGTGACATCCTTAATGTTCTTGTGGATGCATTTTTGTCCATATAAACCCTGCCAAATGTGTCCACGTTTTCTAATGGATTATTTATTAACCTATTTTATGAATACATGCTTAATTTTGCTAATAGATTATTTATTAATCTATTTCATGAATATATGGAAGTAGGCTTTCCAGGTTATTTTGTTGTAATATATAGAAGGTAGTTCTGTTATTGTTTTATTTTGCTGTCATGCTGTGTATGCTATCCTCTGTTACATTGTGATATGAAATGGACTGAACCATAAAAATGTAAATCATTGCCTCAGTTATTGCAATTATAGTGTTCTCTTGTTATTTTAAGTTTTCTAAAAGCATCCTAATTTATTCAGTCTTATTTTGTGGAACTTTTTTTTGTCAATTACCGGAAAATGTAAGTAGAAATACTCTCGACTTATTCACATTGTTCTGCTATATACTGAAAGGGGATCTAATAGTGATGATGAGTTCCCACAACTGCGAACTTATGGCCTATGAATTTTATCTTCTCATCAGACACCAAATCCACTTTTTGCTTTGAATGGGGTTCTGAGGATGCTTGCTGTGTTTATCAATCACCTCGAACTGTTTATTAAGGTTGTGTATTTGCTTTAGTTCTGTGGATGAGTCAGCCATTGGTGATACATGAGTTGTGTGAAAGGTGTTATTTGCTGGTTGAGCGTCAGGCCCATGTATAACTATCCCCATGATATACTTTTTGAGAAAAATTGTAGTCCATGACATCTAATTTGAAAGCTTTCTGTGTCTAGATCATTTCATCCCTCTCTCATCTTGGACTACATTGATGTTGTGTGCCTATGATTTATTTTATGCATTAGGATCGAGCCTAATGTCACATCAGTCTGTTTTCTCTGCATATCCTTTGTGTTGATCCATTTTTCATAGAACCAATAGGAGAAATATGGATTGAAGATGTTTGTATTAAAATGATTCTTTCTTTTTGAGGAACTAAAAGGCTACATATTATCAACAAATTCTAAAAGTACATCACACCATTTTGGAAAACTCTTCTTCAATCTATTCTTTCCATATTCGTCCTTTCCCTCTTTTATGTGTCACTCTATCTTATCAATCTATCTGGAACTAATTTTTTTTTTAACTTCCTCCCTGGATGCTGCAATGTGCTCATTACAAAATCAAGGGGTATTGGAAATTCTAATTGGAACGATTCATAAATAGACCAGGTCAATATGGAAAATCTTGAATTTTTTGTATTTATAATTTTGTACACATGGAGGTCAATGATGCAATTACACAAAATAGTGAACAATTATATGCGAGTACAATGCATGTGTTTGATTTCCACTATTTGATCCTTGGCCTGCAGAGGTCCTTTGGTTCATATCATGTTGTATGATTCTTATTGTAACCCGAAAAATCCATCTTAATCAACATTATATTATGCTTAAAGAAATTTTCCTACCAAACTGTCTGGTACTGTTGTGTATCTGGAGAAAAGTACAGGAATCGTTCTCCTCAACCTCCAGTTTTGTCCTGTTAGATGCTCACAAGTTGTGCCAATTACATTATATGCTTCATCATTTGAGAAAAAAAGCCATTTTTGATGCACGAGTTGAATACCTTGACCAGCATGCATTTCCTGGAACCTAGAAGAACTAGACAGTTTTTACCTCAAGTGTTTCTCATCTTATGTGCTATTTTGTGCTCATTGTGTTATATAATATTCCAATACTAGAACTGTGGCTTCTTGGTGATAATATTCAATGATATTTCTGACAACTCAAATTTCCTCATATGAGGTTGACGTGAAAGTTCATTCATGGTGTACATATGCCTTGTAGGAAATCTATGAAAGCATAATTGTTAAACTTGTTTATGGATTGCAGGCATTGGCTGCAGCATCTAAAACTGTAGATTGTCGTAAGCTTGTGCATAGTTTGCACTGCTATTTTGTGCTCGTTGGAGATATTAGCTGTAAGTTTGTATTTTAGTTTTTTCCCGTTGCACCATTTTCTTGGTGAAGGATCACTAATTTTCTAGCTAAAACAGTTTCCATGCCATTATTTTAACTTCTAATTTTTATGTATGTTCTTATTTTATTTTTTTAGATTGTTATGTGTGTTTCTATTAGATCCTTTCATTAGAATACGTGTAATTATGTGAGATTTCATTAAGTTGGTATGCATATATGTTGCACTGTTCATATTCCAAATGCACATAATTAGTTTTATCTAGAGGTAGGGCTGCTTGCCTATCATTGTGGCATCAGGGGAATTGGGTTTTCCAACACATTTTCCAAATGGGCTGCATCATTAGCTATCAAAAGGGAGCAACACCTGATCATCCATCTTCCATTCTTAAGTTTCAAGCTCTTTTTCCAATGGAAAACCTCTCTAAGATGAACATGAGAAGGTTACATTTTGAACATGCTGTGTAATGATCTAATTACCCTTAACCGGTAGGGAAGTAGGGACTCATTGGTATGTGGGTACTCGAAGAACTCAATTTTTTTCCTTTTTGTGTCTTCTAGTTGCCTGCTTATAGCTTGAAATAGCAGTGGAATTGCGGAATTACAGTCACATTTGCCGTACGCAAGATTGTAAACACTTTGAAATAAATATTCCATCATTATTAAATATAAGTATATGACTATTGTTTATACTGTGAAATTAACTTTGAGATTCAGAGCAGCACAAGCTTGTCTATAGACAATTTTATTTTATCAATTTGATGAGTCACACACACACACAAATAATTAGATCTGTTATATTTATAGTTTGTGTGTCAAAAAGAGAGGGTATAAAAGTCTCTGATGACCTAGATATGTGAATATAGTTACTTGGATAGTTGGATTGTCAAACCCTCAAGTTCACTTCTATTCTTCCATGTATGGTTCTGTTTTATTCATACAATCCATTATATTTTTTTTTTTCAGTTTATGATCATATATCTATCATATTGATTATTTAATAGGCACCTTTATTGATTTGGACATAATTATTTTCCTTCTATTTAGTGCCAATTATATATCAGGTCCATCGTGCCCGTGAGGGAAAGAGTTTTGCTCTACGGCGAGTGGATGCCATACAACGAGGAAATGTCATATTCACGTTGCATGCTTCTTTTCAGGCAATTACTTGTACTCTTTTTTTTTAATTGTGTCACACTCATAGTTGTCTGGGCGAAGCGTCACCGAGGCGCCGCCTAGGTGACTAGGCGGTTTAGATGAACCTAGGCGACTGTCCGCCTAATAGCATGTTCATTAAGCGGGCGCTTGGGCCTGCCTACCCCCCTAAATCACGCCTAGCCCACCCAATCCCTCGCCTAACCCCAAAAATAAAAGAAAAAAAAAATACGATCGAAAGATTGAAACATCACCTATCCTACCAGCCAACGGTGCAGTGAATTCTCCCGGTCCAATTGAGTCTCTATTGATGTTTTGTCCCTCCCTTCTATCTCTCATCAAAATTTCTGAACTTTTATCTCATTCTCCCTCAATCTCTCCCCCTTGTTCTCATTTTTTAATGCCACTAGGGTTAGATTATATTAATTTTGTCGAGAAGGACATGCACCAATAAAATACATCTATGTGTTCTTTATTTATAAATAGCATTCTTCATTTTAAGTAGTATTCTTGCAAAAATTAAAGAATGGATAAGTAGATAAATAACTTTAATATGATTACCAATTTAAATAATAAAATCTTAATTAAGCATTGCCTAGGCGGCTAGGCGGTTGGCCACCGCCTAGGCGCCTAGGCTCGCCTAGCCGCCCAAACAACTATGGTCAAGCTTATAAATTGATACCACTATAATTTACTAGTTGAATTTTGGTGCCTTTTGTTCCTGGCATACGGTTTGTCCAATTTTTCTTCATCCTGTGGTTCTCTCTTCAATGTGAATGCAAAATGAATGATAATTTCGAGGATATCACAAGCTACCTCTAAATTGGTTTGCTATAGATGTACCAGGAACTTGAAGTCATGGTGGTGGGTTTTGTTTTGATTTTCTGTTATTGAATGGTGTGAACTATGGATAACCACACCTACACATATGCATAACTCATTGGAGGATCATGGATATTGGGTAAACTGTCCTAAGATCACATGTTATCTATTGCATTTAGATCTGTAAATGTAGGAAATACCTTCTAGAAGTATAGGGGATATATCATCTGTCTGTGACTGGGAGAAAGTACAGTGCTGAATAAGATTGTATGTGATGTTAAAGCTTCTTCATTCTTGTTGCTTATCGGAACTGTTATGTGGGCATTAAATCATAAATTTTATTTCTGGGGTCATCTATTATTGGCTAACGAGAGTTTGAGCACACAAGCATGTGAATGCCATTTTTTTAGGACACTGCATATTCCCCAAGTTGGTCGAAATTAACAATGTCTGCAACAACATAAGCACAGATAAGGAATGGTGATAGGTATCTTTTTAAATATTTTTGTATCTGAATTTAACTTGTAATATGTTTTTCCTATTATCACACATATTTATGTTTCAGTGATAACTGCAATTTCTAGGAGACACATTCCCTTGAAAGCACATTTGCTATTAGTAAATTAAGGAACATGTTTTATATATCACCAGAAGTTGTAAACACCCCCCCCCCCCCGCCCTTTTGGATGGGGGGTTAAGAGTGGTATAAAGTGAGATAAGAATGGATAGGGGAAAATGGTTGTTTGTTTACAAAGTATAACTTGGTATTACTAAACCAGTATAAATGAGTATAAGAGAGTATAACAATTCTAATTAACCCCTAGGATAAGCTTATACCCATCTTATCTACTCCTATGGAAGGTGGGGCCCAATAAGGCCCACATGTCAAATCAACTTTTTACACCTTATTCACATTTTATTCTTCATCAACCAAACAACTCAACTCTTTATTATTACATTTTTCAATGAGAATAAAAAAAACACAACTAAACAGAAAATCACTTATTCCATTGATAAATTTATCTGTTCTTGGAATAGGTATAAACCCCAAAATAACTTACTCCTCGATCCAAATGGGGGGATCAAGAATGCATGGGATACTATATGGGAATACACAGGACATGCACTTGAGTTGCTGGGTAAAAAAGAATTTCATTATTGTATGGTTGTATATACATTTATGGACATTTTATCTTTCTGCGGTCTGAATTGTTTCTGTATGAGCTGCTTTTGTGTTTCCCAGTTTTTTCCTACGAGTTGCACTTAAACTTCAGATAGGTTATTTTGGTTGGTTTTGTTGTTCCTATTTTGTGATAATCTGAGAGAGATCTCCCTCCTCAATTGGTGGTATTTCACCTCTCTTTCATTTCATAGATATTGTAAATCTCTCCAATAATGTTTATATGTGAGTGTAAGAAGGATTATACTGAAATATTATCACATGGCAGAAAGAAGAACTGGGTTTTGATCATCAGGTGGAGATGCCTCAGGTTCCTTCTCCAGACACGGTAATTGAATTCTAGCTACATGCTTCATGGTATATCTTTGTTCTTTTCCAGTAATCAAGCTTCTCTTTTGAATGCAGCTTCCAACATTAGAAGAGCTGCGTGATAGACGTCTTACTGATCCTCGCCTTCCTCCGTGAGATCCAAATTCTCTAACTCATGAATTTTGCGATGCCATGACCTATTAGATGCCCTGTATTACAAGTTTTTTTTTTCTTAGAGGGTTCAGAATGTTGTTTCTACTTTGATTCTCATATGAAAGTTCCAATCAGCAGTTATGTCAATGAATGAATATTTACTTGTGACTAATAAGTGATGAGGGACCTCCCTGGCGAGGTGGTAAGAATGGCACCTCCCTTTGGGGAAGGACCATGGTTCAAAGTTCAAACCCTGTTATCATCCCAGGTGGGATGTGAAAAAAATGTTAGGCTGGTGGGCCTTGGGATTCTTTGTTGTAGTATCCCCTTGTGGGCCTTTCTACCAAAACAAAAGTGATGAGGCTGAAGGAAAATATATATTGGGCAAAATTGCAAATCGACTGTTTAGATCATATACAGCAGTATCTCTGGGTCAAATACCTATCTGAACCTGGTAGGCTTGGAAAGATGGACTGCATACGCGACCTGTTTGCTTCGATGACTATATAGAAGGAAACCAGATTTATACTTGTAATGTTGTATGCTTTTCAAACAGCACAACTGTAATGTTTAATTATTGTTATGCAACATTCTGCTCTGACCTTTTCCTCCAAACCTCAAAATGTGATGCATTGTATTCTGTTTTGGAGGTGTGACATGATGCCACCATCCTGTGAAAACTTTTCTTGTCATTGACAAATTCTTAACTACCACCTCATCGAGAAACTTGGAAAGAATTAAATTTTTCTGGATTCTCTATTTTATATGCTTAAATCTGCGTTAAGTAAACATTGTATCATTCTTCAACATGTTCAACTGATCCTAAAAGGTTGCTGCAACAGGGCATATCGAAATAAGGTGGCCAAGAGAAAGTTTGTTCCCTGGCCCATAGAAATTAGATTTTGCGAACCAAACCCTTCCTTGAAACAGTATAAATCTGAACCAAGGTTAGATTCTATCTTTCTGTTGACTTCAAGTTCTTCAACTGCTTTAGCAATCTTTCCAAATGCACTTATATTTGTTCCTTCTGAATACTGAATTCCCTGGTAGTTTGATGTACTGGTTCAAGGCAAAAGGAAAACTTTCAGACGATCCAGCTCTGCATAGGTAAGCAGACTTTCTACTTCGCTACTATTTACATTGGTGAAGGCAGAAGCACGGATGCATGTTAATCAGTTGTTAATTTTTTTATTGCTTTAAATTGTCAATGAAGCTGGTAATTTCTTTCATGAAATTCAATGGTATATATTTATTTATTTTTCCTGTAGTTTTCTGAGCCTGTAAAGTTGATGTAATTCAGGATTTAGATTGAATTTGCACTTTTTTCCGAAGGACTGCTGGTTAGCTGGCTGGTAACATTCGATTATGCTATGTAATATAAAAATGATGTTGGAAATCAAATTTGTAGCATATGAATAAGAAAAGTGAAATTTTGAAAGAATTGCATAGAGGCGGAAACTGAGAAAAAATGCAGTTATTAATCGCATATGGTTGTTACACTGCAATATTAATTGTATATGGTTGTGAAAAGGAAAAGAAAAAAATGGCTGTTTGTTAACTTTAAGTCTTTAATGTTATAAGTACAAGTATACCCTTTCAAAGAAAATAAAACCATGACAATGCATCCATGATTCTTGGCATTTTATTGGAAAGAGTCAAACACTTTTAATTTATCGTTGTATTAAATGAGAAGGCCACTGTTTCATCTAAATTTTATATAAATGTGAGATATAGCTCATACTGTCTGTGTTGCAGGTGTGTGGTGGCATATGCCTCAGATTTGATATTTGCTAATGTATCCACATATCCACATCGTGAGCAGGGTGTGAAAATAGCATCCCTCAGCCTGGATCACGCGTAAGTTTCACCATCCTTACTTTAGGTGTATGGCAAGTCTTCAAGTCATCTCATGGGAAGCGTGATTTTATACCTTCCATTTGTAATATTTTTTTTCCAAAGACATTCAATATCTACTGCTGCACTTTTATCAGAATCCCTCAGATAATATCCAACTTTTACTGTGACATACCAACCATTACGCATTGTGATTCTTTATTGACTACACTAATCTGGGATGTCTGGTTTCTTTTATGGTTATGCCCAAGCCAGTGCCATATTGATGCATTCCTTTGATGATCAATTTGACAATGCAAAAAACAGTAGTAAAATGACTTTCTTTGGGGCTAATTGATAAGACAATACCATTCATTGTTGCAAGTAAAATGAAACTTTGTGGTACTTGAATTTAAATGAATGCCTGATGGAGATCATGTGGAATTTGATTCATGAGTGGGTTTCCACAACTAAATTGTTTTGAACTTCAGAGATCGAAACATTTCAGCATTGACACTGCTGATGATGTTTATGTTTTGCCTTTTCCAGTAAACTCACATGTGCTAGATATTTCTGCTTTCCACAGCCCTAACAAGAGGGTTAAGTTGGTTTCTCAACTACAACAACGAAAAGAGGGTTGATGCCTAATAACTATTATTTAAAAAAAAACAAAAATCATAATTCTATTCTGAAATTCCTTGACAGTTTAATGGGTATAGAAATCACAGTGTATCTAGGTTGCTCCTTTGTGCTCAGCTAATTTTTATGGTTAGGAGATTATTACAGGGTTATGTCCAAATGGATGTATTGGTCTCTGTTCTTCCTAGACCTGGTTGCTGAATCTATTGAAAGATGCATCATTGAGATAGTGTGAAACTTGGGTGAGGAGCGTTTCTTTTCACTCATACCATGTAAAATTGTAAATTTCCTTGAGAATGTGATATGTCTAAATATCATAATCAGAAAATATTTTATTAGCCAGTGAAAATTACCTATATTAGGAAGCAGCAATTTGTATATGCTTATATGGAAGATACAGGTCTTCATAATGTTGTTAGAACTTTTTTTTTTTTTTTTTGCTTGGTCATTGTTAGAACTTTCCAAAGACATAATGCATAAGATTTTTTCTTTTCTTTTCAGGATGTGGTTTCACAGGCCAATAAGAGCAGATGAGTGGCTCTTATATGTGGTAAGTATCAAATAGCTAATCGGTTTACCTGGTTTTCTTTTCGATGTTTGTTATAAACTTATAATATGCCGCCTAATTTTTCCATTCATATAGATTGACGGCTACACGGCGAGTGGTGCTCGTGGTTTCTGCAAGGGGCTTATGTTCAACAGGAAAGGGGAGGTAAACACGAAACTCATTTGTCTTTAGCTGCATTATCATTTTTTGTTCAATAATTTTGTTAGATTAGATTAGCTGCATATATCTGACTCATGTCTCATTGTACCTGTCTTCTGACAATTTAATATAAATCACAGCTTGTAGTATCACTGGCTCAAGAAAGTGTGAATAGGAAGGCCAAACCTCGTAATCAAGTCCTTCACTCGAAACTCTGAAATATGCTTTAGGTGAGGAACTCCAACACTTTACATGATGATGCAAACATGCACTTGAAATCAGTATCTACTTGGATCTATAATAAATATTTCTCATTTTTTATCCTTGAATTAATCAATATCTCATGCTAACACTTTGGATTTCATTCCCTTTTTTGTCATGGCAGGGGCTCAAATATATGCATTGCAATACCAAAGTTTTTTTTAACAATTAAAATAAATCAGAATGTGACAGCATGATTCAGCAGCCTTGGAAGGTCCATATATTTTTTTGGGGCATGGACTGTGTTATAATGAAGTTCTGGATGGATATCTGTTTAGTAGAAATCAAGTCAGTTGTATCTTTAACATTTTATAAATTCCTTCACTATATCTTTCATATTGGAAATGGATTTCTCAGATTTATTTGTCTTGTTCGAAGTTGTATGGTAACAAACATTGAAAAATGTTAAATTATATACTCTCAGAATGAATTATTAGGAGTGTAATTTACAGATGAGTCAAGTAGTTCTTATTTTGCCTTTTCTGCTCTTTTTTTTTTTTTACAATTAAGACAGATATCCATATCTAAAGTTTGATAAATTTCTTGTCGCTTGTAATGTTTACAGATCCAATTTTTGCCCTACCAAGGGATGATTTGTTGGATAGATGTATAGAAGCATTTTTCTTTTTCGTGGGCCCTCTTGTGCACATTTGACAAAGGAAAATAGGTTTATTTTAGTGATAAGTAAAAAGTTTTCTTTTTTTGTGGGTGTCCCTTGTGTACATTTGAAAAAGGAAAATGTATTTATTTTAGTGATGAGTAAGCCTAATATTATTTGGAAAAAAAAACTCAAAACTTGGATTATACATCATGTAAGTTTGGGGGATTCAAATTTGAGAGGGGAGCAAATTTATGGCTATGGAGCCAACCCCATTTGGGTTAAATGAGGTTTATTTTTAGATAGGTTTTGCTTGGGCTGCAAATGAGGCTACAAAACAGACTGATTAATGCACTGTTGATCATTCCAAGGTATGGTCGAATTCAGATCCTGAAAAACCTCATTTCTTTTGTAGTCTATTTCCACTTAAACATGCTTTCATCTGGCAACAAACAACAGCCCTGTGTTTGGATATGAAAACACAATACAGTAGGAAAACCCTGATATACAATGAAGTGGACTGAAACCATGTCAGTATGTTCGTTTCCTTTTAAAATCAGGGTGTACATTTCCATTGTATCGATCCCGCTTGTTGATTGCTGAGATACAGTCATTCATTCTCTTTATTATGACAGGTATTGCAGCAGCATTGCTGGAGATCTTCGACTTCAACGTATCAATCTTCTCAGCAGTCTCAGGGTCCTCTTCTGCTAGCAGTGATCCTTTGCTTGTTTCGCCTTCTCTTGCCTCTGAAAAAAACAGTTTTAACTGTTAGTCAGTGAAAATCAGATTACATGACCAAATCAAACTGGGAAAAAAGAATTCACCAACTAATGCACAAGGGAAAAATTAACACTACCGAACCTCTTAGCAGGTTGATAGAGATAACCTCTGTTCACTGAGGGGTGGGTCCTCATAGGAGAAGATTTGACTGGGTAAAAAAAACTTACGTACTCCTAAAAAAAGGAAAAAACACACCAATTCTATCATTTGTTTAAGATACTAGCATGTGAGATGCCTTCAATTATGAAACAAAACTATTTAGAAAGAACTCACACATTACAGGCTTGAAAAAAAAATCTAGGGTGCAGAGGTAGTTGTACAAAACTTTGAAAAGGAATGAAAATGAAAATCTGTGCAGCATTGTAGGATCTATTTCAACCACACACTACAGCCATTGCTGCTGATGTCTACAACTATATTAGTCTGTTCTGCTCAATATTCAGAAACTAACGATTAATTGTTGCTGAAGATATGAAGATTACAGCAAGGGCATATATCAAAAAACGTACCTCCAACTTTGTCATCAAAATCCTTAGTCCCAATCTCATACTGTGTGTCCACCCACACGGGGTTGGCTCTTTCTATAGAGCCATGGGTCTACTCTCCATAGGTCTTGATTTCGAGTCCTCCAAAACTTACTTGATGCACATGGTTTGTGGGTGATGCTATAAATCTAAAGTTTCCCCAACTAATGTTGGGATTCCTCATCACCCAAAAAATGGGAAGACATTGACACTGATTTTTCGAGTTTATCATTGGAACCATTTGCACATTTGAGCTCATTGTCACAGAATACATTCCCTTCGATCCCACTTTTATTCAATCAGCATTCCTTATCAATCAATAAGAACTGGGCATTATAATTAACCTGGATAATCGGATCTACTCATATATCCATGTAAACTCTACTAAAATGAGCTTTCTATCATACTAACATATAATGTAAATGACAACAAGCACCCAGAACTGACTAGCAATAACTACCAGCTTCAAATTCCATCATAGTTCACATTCATCTCTTCCAAACAATTCATTCAACATCATGCCCCAAAATCACTTCAGTTGTGCCCAATTTGACATTTTAAACAAAAAAAAAAAAAAAAATCTCAAACACAACCCTAATAAACAAAAAACAGAATTTTGAAGACAGGGGCCCCAAAAATAACCAAATTCAAACCGTTATCGTCCTAAAAACGCAAATGGGTAAAAGAACCATCTCTCAAAAGCACTTTTTTTTTAATTCAAAAACCCTAGAATTCGAACCTGACAGGACATCCCCATCGACGGTGGGACGAGAAGGTGGCGCCTCGTCTATGTGTGGAATCTCAGGCCTCCGGGAGGCGAGGAGGGAAGAGAATGTCATGGATAACTCGCCGGGGATGGTTCGCCGGAAGCGGGTGATCCTCCGGGCCATCCCTTCCAGCTCCCTCTCCAGCTCTTCGAGTTCTCCGTCGTCGTCTTCTGGGACTTTGGAGTCTAATGAGGTTGGGTTATGGTTGGATTCGGGGGATTTTAGGGTTTTGCGTCGATCGTCTTCTTCGTGGGTCATTCTATCAGGGGACAGACGGGATGGTGTTCTTCGGGTTTGAAATTTTTTAAAAACCGTTCTTGGATTCAATTTAAATTTCAATTGAAGAGAGTATTATTCGAATACACGTGCTCATGCACGTGTGGACACACTAGAAATCTAAAAACTAAACAAAGTAAAAAATTCAAAATATTTACATTGATATATATATAGTTATATACTCACTCAACTGTGAAATTCATTTACCGAGGCCCGAGGAAAAGTTTTAACTTCATTCTTCATTTTGTATTTTATTTAAATATTTTAAAAATATTGAGTGAGAGAGTATAATACTTGAAGTTTTAGATAAAAATTTAAGTTTTTTTTTATTTAATTAAAAGTTTGAATAAAAACTTGATTTGATATTAATATGAGTAAATGATTGAAAAGATTTTTGTGTGACTTTTATTTAAATTTAAATTTGAATACATATTTAAGTATATGATTGGAGATGCTCTAATGCGTCTTTGGAGCAAATCGAGTTGTGAAGAATTTTTTTTTATTGTATTGATTTAATAAACTTCAATTCTCATAATTTATCATAAACTTGTGATGATCCCATTCATGCTATTATATTAAAAAAATAGAGCACAAATATACTCCACCCATTTATACACTGCACAATTTATACTGTATTAGTGTTTGAAAATTATTTTTTTATTGGTTTTTCAAAAAAAAAAAAAAAAATATTTATTGCATCTGCGTAGATGGAATAAAATATATTAATTAATATAATAACAAAAAGTACACAAGAAGTCTGGGTGGTGTAGTCGGTTATCACGCTAGTCTCACACACTAGAGGTCCCCGGTTCGAACCCGGGCTCAGACATAACATCCTAAATTTTTTATATTTTTGCCTTCTAAATTTTACATATTTATCCACAAAAAGTGTTAAAATCAAGAAAATATGGACTCCATGCTCTAGGATTCAGAATCCAGTGAGAAGGAAAATATGATGGAATTGGTGGGATTATAATTAATTTTTTTTAATGACCATTATATCTCTAACAAATTAATTATATCTTAATAAATATTATTTTATTAAGAAAGATTGCTCTTGTTATGTTTTTAATTATATAATTGGTTTTTGTTTGCATTTGTTAAATATTAAAAAAAAAGATATTTTTTTATATAATTGTGATATTGATAAATAAATAAATTTATAGGTATATGTATAAGATTATTAGCAAGGATATTTTAGATATTTAAATAAAATTCTTTTATCATTTTTTTATGTATTAACCAAACACTGTAAAATGATTATTTGTAGAAATCCACGAAGAAATCAAACAATATGATGGAATATGAATTTCTAGTAAAATGATTAAATGATTCTTGATAAAGTCAATCTATTTAAAATAATGATACAAACCAAATGGATCTCAGAGGGAGAACGCATTGTTCTTTTGATCACAAGGGACATTGAGACAAAGATTCATAGAAAGATTTGCACCATCAAATATAATGCACATAGAAAAAATTAAAAATAGGTAAAACACATAAAACAGTGATATGGGTGGAGTTTGTAACTTTGCATACAACAGACAAAAAAAAAAAACCCCCATCAGATTATTATGTCATAAGATGACACAGATACAGCATGTTCCCACGGTTTTCTTTGTTTGAAGATCATCTTGGATGACCTCTAGTTGTGTGATGATCTCTTCGAATGACGGGCGGCTTTGTGGGTCCTTATGCCAGCATTCGCGGAGAAGCCTGGAACACGAGAGAAAACGAACTAAAAATTATCATAAGCAGGATATATGCAAACACAATTATTTTTCTTTGTGAGCAGTTATTTTTGCAGACCACACATTGTTTGAAATTTTTTGAATTATATACTTATCTAATGAAATATATACTCAATGTATTGAATGCATATATTTTTATATCTTTCATATTGGATTATATACTGATATAGTAGAGTATGTAGGTGGCATCGCATCTGCAAGATTGATTGCGAAAGTGTCCAAGTTTACAACATTATGATGTCTATTTTCAATGTTTGTTTTATTCTATGAATGACAGTCAGAAATCTGAATCAACAAATTGTGGAATACTAAAAAAAGGATTCTATGTAGCTACATAATAAGTAGCTTATGTATGTTTCAAAACCTATTACTATTTCACTCAAGGAGTTCTTACCTCCATGCAAATGGAGTAAAATGTGTGATCCATAGTTGAATAATTACAAACAAAAGAGGGAACATTTTTCTGCAAAATGAGCTAATAATATCTAATAGCAAGCCACTAGATTTAGTTCATGAAGCAGACTCAGAAAATATTAGTTTCTAGTACTCAATTGTTTCCCACTAGAAAAGCTAGTCCCCCAGTTTAAGAAGGGACTCAGAAAAATATCTCACCATTTGGAAAACATATGTAGTAAAACTAGACATCTGAAAGAATCCTTAAATAAATCTTTCTTCTTCAATTCAACATGCCCCATCTTCCTCTTTTAATATGATCCACATTAGACTAGAAGACTATCTAACTCTTCTATGTTTCCAGAACAATCACATACTTGATGTATTCACATGATGTATTGACATATTCAATCCACCAGAGCACACATCATGACATTTTATCCCCCTGGTAACCGATAGAACATTCGTGTACAAGTCACATGGATCTAGGATAACAATAAGGTTTTGGTAATCTTTATAGGAGAGATGGGGGATGTTGACTCAAGATCTGAACTTGTGCTTAGCATCAGCAGTCCAGCAGCCAAATCAGCTTGAGGTAATATGAAGTTTGATCCTAACTGATCACAAGAAATAATACTTGCTAAAAATAGTGATAAGTTAACAAAAGACTCAGGCTGTCAAGCTTAAGATCATATGATATGCAAGTAGGATGCAAGATCCATCACTGGCTCTGTAAACTTAGGACAAGGTGTAGGTCATGGGAGCACAAATCCATTCATGGTTGCTCACACTTCCACCAGTACATTGCGAGACTATGAGAATCTTGCAGAGATGCATGCTTAAGATGAATGAGGCATGAGAATTTTACAGAGAATTCAACTTATAAGTGTGTGGTGAAATTGGAGATTCCAGTTACTCACGTTTTGATTGCTTCAGGATAAAAAGCAGAGGAGAGAGAGGGTCTCGAACCTTCATAGGCTCTCCTGTCTGCTACTGCCTCCGCTGATTGTCTACCATTCAAGGGTCGTCCTTGGAACATCTGCAGTAGTAAGTGGCCATTATTATATCAGTAAAATATTTATTCTTGGATGACTTTTCATTATAAAAAAGTTGAATGAAGTACAGAGATCTAATATGTCAATTCTTGAAAGATGTGATTATTTCATACAAAAAAGATTTATAAGAAAAAAATTCTGTTCCATAGAAAAAAAACAACTTTGAGATTGTTCACGGATCATGAAATCTTCATTCTGGTTGCATATGCTGCTTCATAGTTTTATGGCCAATATACAGCTTAATGTTCACCATTAGTCTTGGAAATTCAACGCACCTCATATACAAGCAAGGCAAATGAAAATACATCAACACTTTTTCCATATGATTCTCGACGGTAAACTTCAGGTGCCATGTAGCGATCTGCCAAATGAAAGGATCCTCAACAAGGAACTTTAAAATTAGATGAAAGAAAATCGTTTACAATTGAAAAAGACGAGAAGTCCCACATGATCCTGTCCCTCCAGTCATTTTATATGAACCGGTTGAATCGTTTTCTTGTGCGATTTTGCTTAAACCAAAATCTGTGACCTTGAGATGCCCAGACTCATCTTGCAAGACATTTCTGTTCAAGGAAAAAAAATGGAAAAAATGAAAAAAAGGTAGCAAAATAAAAGATGAATTGTGGCTCAAAGTTCACATTTTAAGTACCTTGGTGTCAGATCTCTATGTATGATGGCATGTGGTTTGTGCTGGTGAAGATAGTTCATGCCCCTGCAGTTTATGTAGATCAATCATAGGTTCAAACTTAAGATGGTATAAGCTGAAAAATGGAGAGGACAGAGTTACTTTGCAAGAATAGAGGACAATATAGTTCCAATTGGAAACATGAATATGAAGCTTTTTGATGCACTAGAATACTATAGGTATCATGTGGCTGCATCTTTCTGAAAATCTATAGCAAACATAGAGAAGCATTAAAAGACATATACAAAGTTGTGCATACATTATATATTTAATGTAGTCATAGTAAATAACCTTGCTTGAACTTCTACAGCTAAATTTCCATATACAAATCATGAAGTTTCTATCCATGGTAAAAGCTTTGGATCAACAGGTGATATCTGTTAAAGTTTTGTACCTTGCAATATCTAACGCATACGTGACAGCTGTCAGTGGATCGAGTCCCCGTTTATTTTTTTTCAAGATGTCATACAAACTACCCTGCCATTCAGAAAGGAGTGATCACTAAAATGAAAGTGTGAGGACTCATGAATTGCTCAACCAAAGACATACATTTCGGAGGTACTCGGTGAGGAAGATTACACGGTCGCTACGTTTCAAAACACCAAGGAATTGCACAATATTAGGGTGGCGCAACCGTTGCCAAAGTTCAAATTCCTTCATGAAGGTGTTCCTGCAGGTGCAAAGGACCAGAATATCTGAAATGATTAAAAAAAGGTGAAACATAATACGATTGTGATAACACAAAAGACAACCCACCCCTATTGTGCTTTACTACATTATCTTTTAGTAGAGAAAATATACAGCATTTATGGCATATTTACGGCATTGTCACCTCAATATGATGTACATGAACAGCAACTTGTCATTGAATACCTTGAAATTAAGACCTTAAATTCTTTTACCGTCTCTTTTAGTGAGAATAAGGAAGAAGTTGTGCATATAAAGAACATGTTTTAATCCCATAAGTGGTAAAACTTCTAACTTAAAAATGTTATGTCATGGATTGTTGTTCGTCACCATAAAAGTAATGAAAACTAACCTAACGGCCAAGCCATCACTTACTTTGCACGTGAAGCAAACCATAGGAGGCCAAGCAAGCTGCCCATTTGGAATTAAATATTGAACAATAAAAAAAAATACATGCAAGTAGAATTGATAATATTATATCATTGAAAAGTGGATTCTAGGAAATCTTCTTATTACCTGTGTGTTAAATATTAATAATTGCAACTAATTATCTTTGGCATCATGAATTAACAATATTTTCACAAATATCTAAGTTTGTCAATGAGATGGTTAACAGTTGACTTCTTATTTAAGCAAAGGGTGGATACCTGCCAATTATGTTATAAAGGGTCAACATCCAAAATGAAAGACAAGTTGTCTCCCTTCAAAAGAAAACACATCCTTGCTTCCCATAACACATCCCTCTTCAAACATAAAACTCATGTTCCCTATTAGTACTTGCCCCAGGTTGAACCTGCTCCATCCCCTCAGATTGTTCATAAAACTGCCCCCGGAACTACTGCTCAAGCTAAAGGGTGTTTCTGGATAAATCATGCATTCTGATTGAAGAGATATAATGAGCCAATATATATTTAAAACATTTGGACCAAGGTTGCTAAAGTCCACTATTAGAAAGTATAGATATTTTAAGAATATAGTTAGAAATATAAGACATAAAAGTATAGATATTTTAAGAATATAGTTATAAATATGAGACATAGAACTCACCTCACCGTGTCATTTGATGCTATGTTTGAACGGATGGTTTTTGCAGCAACTTCTGTACCCCGCCACTTCACCAGATATACCTCTCCATAAGCTCCCTGCACAACGTGCATTTTGCAACATCCACAAAATATTATGAATGGAGTTGTCACATCAAATGAACAAGCCAATCAAACACCAGATTAGAAATACGTGAGAACTTTTATATTACAGAAGTCAACTCATGGAGGCATATTCTGTGAGACCAATTTTTTTTCCAAGTACCAAATCTAAATGCCACCAGATTTTTATCGAAATAGATTTTCTTCAGCAGAATATCAAACAGATCATATATGCATAGAGAATTTGATGATACCAGCATATTCGAACAATAATGTATGAAGAATCTGATAATACCGGCATATTTGCTCTGAAGCCACTGATACGCCATTAATAGACAGAAGATGATTAGTTTCTTTGCATGCTTGTAAAGATGACATCTTCCATGCTCTACTTAATGTCTAATGCCAATCTTTCCTTTCACAAGATATCTAAGGATAGAAGACAAGACTCCTTTCCTCTGCTCATTAGAATGGAGAAAATCTGTTACTCCAGAGGGGAAAAAGGGATCACAAAGCAACAAGATATGTTTTCCCACTCAGTGACCTGCTTCAGTAGCACCCTTATTTTCTGCATTCACTATGGTCTATGCTTTCTGTTTCTCCATGAATTCTAACTAGGTTTTGACATTCCTTTGTTGAATTCGCCCCCATTATTTTACATTTGAATTTTGGTTAACAAATAAAAAAGTTATTTAAAACTCTGAGATGGAAAAAAAAGCATTCTGGTTGAGTGGAAATAATCATGTCATCAGGAGAAAATAATTGATCTCTATCTAAAATGAAAAACACATTGGAGCCAATAGTAAATTTAAGCCACAAGCGTAACACTCATAGATAGGTCATGAATATAACATTTAATTGACTGTAATGGAAAGCTTACTGCAAAAACTGATTGCTATTGAAGCAAAACAAAATGGAAAACTATTTTGCAAGTAGAATCTGAAAGAGTTACTTCTCCAATGAGGGAGGCATCATCCATGTTCACTTCAATGGGATCAATTTCATAGCTTGGATTCTGGGAATCACGCCCTACCTAGAGCAAAAATGATAACATGGATTAGACTTCACAGGCTCAATCTGAAAAGATAACCGGTAAACATGCACAAGACATACTGCATATTTTCTAATTACAATATACATGAAAACCGATAAAAAATATTCATCATGAATTCCTAGCAATCCACATTGGTTGACTGTCAGTCTCCTGAAAAGAATAAATGGTCCATAAAAGAGATCTTCAAAACAAGAAATTTGGAACTTAAAAACAAAGGTCTGTGTTGCACATATTATGAAACTCAAAACAAATGCAGATTAAATACACTTGTAATCTAATCAAATAACATGTTCAAAGCCATAATGATTTTAAGTAATAGATGCTAGCTAATTATAAAACTAGAAGAAAATTAAGAAAACAACAGAAGCTAGATTTTTAGTTTCATTAACATTTAAAATCTTGCAGCACCAAAAGAGAGTGCCCTCCAAAAACCTCATAAATCAAAAGGCACATTACATGTGGATATGACAAACAAAATTTTGTGAGGCATGATTTTTCTTTCAGCTAAACAATTTACATACAAGAATTTTCAGATTGAATACGTACTGGATCTGTGCCACCTCGTGACTCAAGTATCTTGCAAATATCCTCATGTCCAAAGCTGCGAGCATCTGACAAGGGCTGCAATTTTATATTGATATTATGATAAGTACTTAAGAAGCTAACCTCTAATTGTATTTAAATGATTTTAAATGGCAGTTTACAAAAATTGCAAACTGACATAACGTGACTACTAATAAGCATCTCAAACTTTCCTAAACCAGAGATACATAATGCGCGCTCCTTGATATCATACAAAGCATCTCAAAATGTGATCCCTAAAAAATGCCTGATCAAAGTACTAATGGAAGTGAAGAACAAAAGAAATAGTAGGCTAACTTACAGTGCGGCCAAACCTATCTTTAGAGTTGACATCTGCCCCTTCTTGAAGAAGCAATTCGACAATTTCGGTGCATCCTTCACAAGATGCCAAATGCAGAGCTGTTCTCCTATCATAATCAGCCAGGTTAGGAGAGACCCCTTTCTGGATTTCCTGAATCACCCCATCTTTGTCACCCTTGCCCGAACAATGGAGGAGACGGTATGGACCTTCAAAATCAATCGGTTGTGGTTGAATCCTCTGCTAAGATTACAGGGTAAGCTCACTATTCCTGATAATTATTCGTGCAGAGCAGACTAGGACAAACAAGGTAGATAGTGACAGTATTAACATGAATATACTTGAAGAAGAAATAAGCTTCCCCAAAATAAGAAAATGACCAATACAGTCAATTGATGACTACAAGAATTCTTTGACATCAATCAAACCTAGCCATAACAAACTCTTCTTATAATGACTATATTGAGTCACTCTCAATTGATATAAGAAAATTAATAAATTATACTTCAAGAAAGAAAGCAATGCAATATTTATTAATGTAAAACCAAAAAGATGGAGCTTCTGGGAGCATAAGGTTATGAAAATCATGTATATTCAGAAGAGATCATGCATGTGGAAAAGTTATATGCATGCATTTTTTTTGGAGGAACAATTATAGACATGTGCCATTGTTGCTTATGTACGAGAATGACCATAGTCACAAGGTCCATAAATGATAAATATTCAGTGAGAGTTCCACTCGGTATGTTGAATGCACATTCATAAATCAAACGGGAAAAGTATTGTGAAAGTTAAAAGACTATTATATTGTTTTGAAGATGTATCATGCCCTAACAAGACTATTAAATCATAAGTTGGGTATTAAGATGACAACAAGAAATAGGGTTTTTTATATATATCAGGACCCTGTGGTTGATCTTATGGTTGAATTAGGAAGGCCACCTCCGTCTGTTTGCCCTGATCCCACGAAAAACTTTCGAATAATCACCAATAAACAAGTGATAAGTCAGCGCCGAGACTCGAGCCCAAGACCTACCTTTAACACAGATAAACCCTGAACCACTGTGCTATGGCCACTGGGAACAACTTTTTAAGTTATAAGGAACGTAATAAACTATCCAACTAAATAGATACCCATCATCTGAAGGTACTAAACATATGGTTTAATAAACAGAACTATGTTAAAGACACAAAAAAATACTTTTTAAAACAAGTATACATCGTAGTAGTTTGTGAGTTGTGACTAGGTGTAGGACATAGAACCTAACAATAATGAAGTATTGCGTGATGGATTGCATACGCTAACGAACGACAAGTACATGTGACACAAAGGATGCCCATGGATACTAAAAGAAAACATAAAACTTTATACAATACAATAATTTATCTAAATACGACACTAAACCATTTCAATCAGAAGGTGAAAGAGCGCTGATACGCTCAGTCCATTTTACAGCTGAGGCTGTATAGTGATAGGGCAGTATATCATAGTGAATGGTGGCTTTTTTTTTTCATTTTTTTAAAGTAAAAAAAAAACACTATTGTATCTAAGTATAAACTTCGTTTCGTATAAAGGAGAGTGTAATTTTTATTTTTATTTTTAAAAAAAGGTGTGAATTGCGAGTGGGGTTGCAAAAGGGGAATGAACATATCATTTTCCAAAGTGAAAACAACAAATCATGGCTTACCTTTGGTGGCCCAGGGAAATCGTCCATGGATGGAATCCGGGAAGGGAAGAGGAGGAATTGAAAGGCGGATGGAGGACATAAAGGGCATATTTATTGGGAACGGAATAGTCCAACAATATATTCCACATCGATCATTCCTTCGAACGAACCGAAGAGGGAATTAAAAAAATAAACAAGGAGATGAAACCGAGGTTGTGTTGGAGGGTTTGCTGGTGTTGATCGAGTGGTAGAGCAGAATATCAAATATTTATTGTTTTTTTTTGGCTGGATTGGAGGATTGGGAATTGACGGGAATTGGATTTTGTAGAAGGGGATTTATTTATTATTATTTGTCTTTTTTGTTGATCAAATTCATGATGAGATTTTTTGATTAATTTTGACATTCAATCAAAACAGGTGTTGCATGTATCTAAACATTATACATTTTTTTATTAATCATCTTACAAGATGACCTCACATTATGGGCTATCCATGCCAATTGTCATTCACATTTTTTTTTTTTTTTTGGTAAGAGTGTCTATTGGGCATTTGATGTATTACAACCAAAATCTCTTATAACATGATTTGTAGCTACAACAGTGTGTACAAAACTTATACAATCATGGATAGAAGTTATAAAAGGGTCGATTATACTCTGAATGTCTGGATCCCGAAGCTCTAAACACTATTTTGATGCAACTTTACCACGAGCATGTCGTGCAAGAGCTTCTGGAGCGCGTATCATCTCTCTAGGAACCTTGCAAAATTCTAGACAGATTTACACATTTTTCTATTCACAAATTTCAGCAACTATATCTTGAATTTGAGGAAGACCAGGACCACCCATTTAGAACACCTGAAAAAGTGTTAATGCATATGTACAAACTGTGGCTTGAGTAATACCCAAACCTACCTCTAGATGTTAAGTTAAACTTAAATGCGGTCACCTTTAAAACCATATGATTAAATGGCTTTCTGTTAGAGGGTTCAAAAAATATTATTATAATATTTTTGGGTTTTTTTAATTGACGCAGTAACTAAGCAAGTTCTAGTGCCAAAGCGCTCATGCCTGTATCTCAAATAATATATTTTTGGAAACCTAAGGGTGTGTTTGTGCACAAAGTTGAAGGAAAAATGAAAGAAAGTGAAAGAATTTGGGTTAAAGGAAAAGTGGTGAAAAGTAAAAAATTTTCATTTGATCAACTTTCAAGGTGTTTGTGTATGTGGTGGAAAAATTTTCCTTCACTTTCTCTCAATTTCTCACCTATGGGGAAAGAAAAAGTTTTCCCCACTTTTTCTAATAAGACAAAATAGGAGAAGGAAAGTGATGGAAATTTTTTTCTTTTCCTTGTTTGACACAAATGCTAGCTTTTTGAATGGTCAAAGAAATTTTTTTTTACTTTCTCTCATTTTCCTTCACTTTTCATCATGTACACACCCTAAATCATGAAAATTGAGTTTGTATGAAGCCATCTATCTCTTCCTGATACACATGATTTCTTTTACGTTTGTTTTTCCGGTGATAGGGGAAGGTAAAACATCTACATATATAATCAGCCTTGCAATTAAATATAACCTATCTATAATGTATCTTATATCCTCATAATCCAGACATACTTCATGATGTTACTTTAACATAAGTTTTTTTTTTAATTGGTAATTGAGAACTTTGTATTATATATTATATGAATAAACAAATATACAAAATGTACTATTGTTACCAAACTAACATAAGTTGGTCCGTGCAATTCATTCTATTTTTCACAATCAATCACAAAAATAATATATATATTAAAGTTCATAAAGCAAATAATATAACCAGAAACATTACAAAGATAAATCGAAATAGATCAAAATCTATGAAACAGTCACGGACTTACAACTCTGGATTCCATTTCAAAAATCAAGAACGTGTTGGAGTCACAAAACAGAGCCCCCTCTGCAACCAGCCAGTCATGGTGATGGGAAGAGGAGGCGGCGTTTGATTCTTCGCGAGACAAGGCGGCCGAAGATTGCTCGCCGCCTTCGTGGTGGTTGTTGTAGCTTAGGTGATCGGAAGACGAGGCGGCGTTGGAAGACGACGAGGGGTGGGACTGGTGGCGTCGTGGCGTTTTTCATCTTCTCATATTCTTTGTAAGTGACACCACCAGTCACCAAGTTGATCTCCACCCACATCAACTTCCCCATCCCTTGAGCCTTAGATATGCCGTCCGCCTTCTCCTTCTTCGGCACGAGGTATGCCCGACCCCCCCAAACAAGTTTGGCTTGAAGAGGAGCCACCCGTGGATGGGTATGTGGTAGATGCGATCCTCGGAGAGGCTGTAGAAAGTGAGGGAAGGCTCGTAGACATCGCAGGGGAGGAGGAGCCAGGGGAGCTGTGGGGATGGTGGGGTCTGCGCACGTTTCTTAGAGATGTGCCATGCGTGGCAGATGGAGCTTAAGCGGATGTAGTTGGGGATTTGGAGGCGGTGGAGGAGGTGTTTGACGAAGGGGAGGGGGAGCTTGGACCATGGACGTGTTGTTTTGGGTGGTGGTGGTGGTTGAATGAGGAGGATTTCTTGGCCTTCCATGTGCGGATTGAGTAGGTAATAATTAATCTTTGTTTTAGGTTTGAGTCAGTACTTTTATCTTTAGGTTTTGTTAGGATTTAGTCATCAGTAATGGATTGTTGAATTTCAAATTCTTCTTATCATATCAAAAATGATTTAGCACATCTCATCCAATTTATTTGAGAAATTGGAAGATTAAACTTTTTTTTTGGACTGGAAGATTAAACTTGATTCCATATTGAAAGGTGTTTGTGTTTTCCACCATATGTAAATCACATACTTGAATCTACGCTAGAACCCCTGCAGTGCAGTGTCAACTGACATGCCTAGTGAAACTAGGAAGATTATAAGTTTGTCACAAACAATCAATCCACGACTTGATTTATCGATCGTTTTCATGGAACTTCAAAGTAGAAACGTATGAACTTGTATATAACAATTATAAAACCAACCATATGACTTGTGTGTCACTTACCAAGAGATCCCTCTGCAAACAACCTCAGTCATTTGTAAGTGATCCCTCCGCTAACCAGATCGATCTCCACCCACTTCCAATCCACACCATTCGACAGGCTCTTCACCCTCTCTCGCTTCGGCACAACATATGCCGTTCTGGTTTTCCCACCTGCCTCCACAGCCGTGACGCTAACCGAAGAACCCCCGAACCCAAGAAACAGAACTTGGTCCCCGATCGCCTCCGGCAGAACTTTCGACCACGCCCCTCCGCGCGAAACATACATCTCCATCTGGTCCACTCCGATCCGCTTGTTGTCGCACACAACATAGTAGACCACCGCCATTAGTATATCCCAAGCCTCCCACGCCTGTGCAGCGACCAAGAAGTGGTCGTTCTCCATGGACGGCTGGGGCAGGTCATCCTCCGGAGGCATATGTAGCACCAAATCCATGGCATCCTGGATCGGGGGTCATACGCCACAAATTCCAATTTTTCCATGAGAATGTACACACAGTCACCAATTGCCACCATGTCCACCACAGTGGAATTCAACTGCCCCTTGTGTTGGACCGAACCGACGATATCCCAAGCAAGGATGGTGTTGCCCCTTGTGTTGTACCAGGATCGCCCCCGCGCTGATTTTGGGCGATCTTATGGGGAGGAATTCCGGCCCTCCAAAGAGCGGGCTGAGGACGAAGAAGCGGCGGTGGTTGTGGATGCTGACCGCCTCAAAGAGGAGCCACCCATGGAGGGGTGCCCAAGGCGGTAGGTGCAGTCCTCCGAGAGGCTATAGTAAGTCATGATGGATTCGTGGGGCTGGCGGGGGAGGATGAGGCAGGGGAGCTGCGGTGCTGGCGGGGTTTGCGCCCGTTTTTTGGTTACATGCCATGCGTGCAGACGGAGCTGAAGCGGACGTAGTCGCGGAGTTGGAGGTGGCGGAGGAGGTGTTTGGCGGAGGGGGAGTTTGGACCACGGGCGCGATGTGGGAGGAGATTGAATTCTTGGGCCGTCCTGACTAATCTTTTACATTCTTTGTAAGTGACAGCGCAAGTAACCAAGTCGATCTCCACCCACATCAAGTCCTCCACCTCTCGAGCCTTCGATAAGCTTTCCGCCATCACCCGGTCCGGCATGAGGTATGCCCGACTGCCCCTCCCACCCGCCTCTGTTGCCGTGATGCAGAACGAAGACGCTTGGCACGAAAGAAACAAGTCGTAGAAGGGGTTGAGGAGGAACAACTCCACCCGCACCCACTCCCCACCGCGCGGTGAGAACAACTCCACCCAGTTCACGCCGATCACAGTCTCATTCAAGACTTCCTAGTCGTAGACCACCACCGCCATCAGTATCTTCATCTCGTCCCCGACATGAACCACCATCAAGAAGTGGTCGTTCTCCTCCGATGGCGCGGGCAGGACATCAATGGGAGGATTCTCTATCAGAAGCTCTGTAGTATCCGAGATGGGATCATATTCAAAAAGCTCCAAATCCTGTCACAAAGTATAGCTTCCCTCCCTCGGCCGTCATGTCCACTATATACATCCCGTCCGCGTCAGAGTCGTCAATGTCCTTCTTGAACATGTCCCTCTCGTTGGGGTTCCAAGCGAAGATGGAAGTCCGGTAGGCGAGGAAGACCCAGAAGCCGTTGGGGTCGAAGGGAGACGGAACGGTCGCTGCGACAATTATGACGGGCGGGACAAGGGAGTTCTTGGGGAGTTCATGACGAATGTCGAAGAAGGGGTTGAGGAGGAGCCGGGAGCGGGTGGCGGGATTGGCCAAGAAGTTTGGCTCGGTGAGGAGCCACCCGGGGATGGCGGAGACGCACTCACTGCCGACGATGCAGGGGATGGGTATTCGATATAAGAAGTCCTCGGAGAGGCTGTAGAAGGTGACGGATGGCTCGTCAACATTGCGGGGGAGGAGGAGCCAGGGGAGCCGTTGGGATGGGAGGGTCTGCGTGCGTTTCTTGGAGACGTGACATGCAGGGCAGATGGAGCTGAAGCGGATGTAGTCGGGGATCTGGAGGAGGTGGAGGAGGTGTTCGACGAAGCGGAGGGGGAGTTTGGACCATTGCCGCGTTGTTTTGGGTGGTGGTGGAGGTGGTTGTTCGAGGAGTTCTTGGCCTTCTCTGCTTTCTGACTTCTTGATATACATGGGTTGTTTTTTGTCTGTTTTTTTTTGGTGACAGGGGAATGCATATATATAAAGAGCTTTGTGAACACGTTGATTCAGTGATTGTTTTCAAACTACTCAAATTTTGAGTCTCTTTTGTGACAGAGGAATGCCTTTTTCTAAAATATGTAATTGTCTAACAAAGAACATGTCTTTACAAAAAAATGAAGTATATATGTGAATGAATTTAATGCATATGTTTTAGTATTTTTCTAACTTAGTATATAATAATATAACATAATATATATTATAGGTTAGGGGGATGTGTATCAGTAAAATTTTCCATCTATAACTCATATTACATAGCACAAAGTTCATGATGAAGCATATGAAAGGCGGGCATTGCGTTCAAGCATGGATGTGTATGTGAAAGGTGGAAGAAGGGTTAAACAGTAACACAGCAGAAGGCAAAGGAGAAAAAAAGGCAAGAGAAAGAAGAGCATTGTGTCAATTTTAATGCATATGCTGTGTCCCTGAGTACCTTTTTTTCATCCTATGTTCGCAAAATGTTACTACTTTACCAAATTTGATGTAAACTGTTAATATAAGCACTTTTCATCTTCTCACTGAGGAAGCCTAGATATACTGTAAGAGAAACTCTCACTGTCATATATCTGATTCGAATACGAACGTCTGACATACAGTAAAGCACTTTGAAACATTTTAAGTTAAAATTCAACTAACAAAACTATGGAGAGTGGTGTTTGCACTCACCAATTATGTTCTGTTTTAGTGTTATCCCTCACAGTCAATTAAAGTAGCAGAGAATGACACTTGGTGATGCAACCAAATTGTACACTGAATATAGGCAATTGATAATACTATTACATTTCTCAAGATATCAGAAAAAATTATGTGAGTTCCAACAATCCACAACCTTGTGGTTGATTGTCTGGTATTTTCTTTAATTAGTGAGCAGTAAATTACATTTTAAAAGAACCTCCAATTGGAAATGTATATAACAATGCAACAAAATTTCAGAACATAGACTAAAGTTCAGAAAGTAACCAATATTTCTTGAAACGTCACAAACAAAATCAAATTAATGAAACACAGAGCCGCAGAGCCATAGAAATTGACTTGTTCATAAAGATAATGTATTCACCAAGAAACCCCTCTAGGACCACCCAACCTCGCCGCTTTCGAGGTCAATCTCCACCCATTTCAGGTCTGCGCCCACCTCATCCGACAAGCACTCCACTTTCTCTTTTGGCGGCACCACATACGCCATTCTGGCTCTCACACCCGCTTCCGCAGCCATCATGCAGACCGAAGACCCCCCACACCCAAGAAACAGAACCTGGTCCCCGATCACCTCTGGCGGCACCCTCATCCACACTCCACCACAGAAAGCATACAGCTCCATCCGATCGACCGCCAACGGTTTGTTACCACACCCAATATAGTAGACCACCACCGCCATAAGTATAACCCAATCCTTGAAGGCCTGCGCAACAACCACGAAGTGGTCGTTCTCGGCGGACGGCCAGGGCAGCTCATCCAGGGGCGGCACACTCAGCACCAAATCCATCATAACATTCAATCGGAGGTCATACTCCAAAACGCGCAAGTTTTCCGTGACAATGTACACATAGCCCGCCATTGCCACCATTTCAAGTACATTGAAATTCAACCGCACCCTGCATTGGATCAAAGAGCCGAGGTTCCAAGCAACAATGATGTTGCCGCCTGCGATGAGGATCCATATGTCCTCGTCTTCGGAGGATGGTACCGTGATCACCGCAGCGTTCACTTCAGGCAGCTCTACATCAGTGACGGGGAGGTCGTACTGTATTTGGGAGACTGGGTCGTGAAGGAACAGAGTCCGTGAAGGGGCGAAGGGGTTGGGCGGGAAGCGTGACTCGAAGAGGAGCCATCCGTTGCGGGGGAAGGCGGCCATGCACTCGCTGCCAGGGGTGATGGAGGAGGGGATATGGTAGGCGCGGCGTTCGGAGACGCTATAGAAGGCGATGGACGTCTCGTTGGTTTGGCGAGGGAGGAGGAGCCAGGGGACAGGTGCCAATGGTGGGGTCTGTGCGCGATTCTTGGCGATGTGCCATGCGTGGCAGACAGAGCTGAAACGGATGTAGTCGGGGACTTGGAGGCGGCGGAGGAGGCGTCCGACGAAGCGGAGGGGGAGTTTGGTCCATGGCCTAGTTGTAAGTGGTGAAGGGAAGACGAGGCGATCTTCGATTCTTGGCTTCTTGGTTGATCTTTCCTTCTTATTCTCTTTGTAAGTGACACCGCCGGCAACCAAGTCAATCTCAATCCACATCAACTCCTCCACCTCTTGAGCCTTCGATATGCTTTCCGCCCTCTCCCGCTTCGGTACTAAATACGCCCGACCGCCCCTCCCACCCGCCTCCATTGCCGTGACGCATAACGAAGATGCATTGTAAGAAAGAAACAAGACCGGGTGCCCAAACTCCTCTGCCTCCACCCGCACCCACTCCCCTTCCCGCGGCGTGTACAACTCCACGGAGTCCACCTCCCGCGTCGTCCCATTGTGAACATTCAATACGTAGCCCACCACCGCCATTAGTATCTTCATCTCATCCCCGACATGAGCCACCATCAAGAAATGATCGTTTTTTAAAGACGGCCTTGGCGCGGCGTCGTCAACGGGAGGATCGACAATCAACGGCTTTGTAGCATCGGAGCGATGATCATATTTAAAAAGTTCCAATTCTGTCGTGATGTAGTATAGCATCTCTGCATCGGCCGTCATGTCCAGTATCTCTGCCACGTATTGGTCCTTCTTGAACATGTCCCCCACGTTGGGCTTCCAACCGAAGATGGATCTCCCGGAGGCGAAGAAGACCCAGAAGTCGAGTGGGTCGAGGGGAGACATAATGGTAGCGGCGGCGGTTATGGTTGGCGGCAAAAGGAGGTTCTTGGGGAGTTCTAGACAAATGCAGAAGAGTGGGTTGAGTATGAACAAGTTTGGCCCGAAGAGGAGCCATCCATGGACGGCCGACACGCACTCGCTGCCGATGATGATGGAGGGGGTGGGTATGCGGTAGGAGCGGTTCTCGGAGAGGCTGTAGAAGGTGATGGAAGGGTCGTCGACGTGGCGGGGGAGGAGGAGCCAGGGGAGTTGTTGGGACGGGAGGGTCTGCGCGCGTTTCTTGGAGATGTGCCATGCGTGGCAGACGGAGCTGAAGCGGATGTAGTCGGGGATTTGGATGCGGCGGAGGAGGTGTTTGACGAAGGAGAGGGGGAGCTTGGACCATGGACGTGATGTTGTGGGTGGTGGTGGAGGTGGTTCGGGTTTCTTGAAATACATGGTTTATTTTTTTGGGTGGCATGAGAATGCAATATATATAAAAGAGCTTTGTAATTAGTCCATTTGTGAATCCGTGATTGTTGTCAAACAATTTAATTGTGGACATCTATTTATTGAAAGGCTTATATATAATTATGAGGACTATTTAGAGATTTTATAGGTTGAGAGGAATCCCTTCAAGGGTAAGTGTCATATTTTTGTCTCTGATTCAGTTTTTCTTTTTCCATGTCACTCTCTGACATCTTGCATTTGTGGGATTATGGCTGATGTGCACTGAAGATGTTTGTTATATAGTTTGTGAGGCTGTTCGTGTCTCTGTTTTAACTTTGAAGGTAAGTGAAGGGGTTGGGTTGAGTGAGATGTTATTGTTTCAGTAGGTAGACCCTGTTGGAACGTTCAGAAATCCATGGGTTGAAACTTCATGTTGGAGAATCATTGTTGTGGGGGCTTTTGAAGGGCTAGAAAAATTGGGTCTGAATCAGCGTAGATGGGTGGTGTGGTCGCAGAAGCGGCAAATCTCTTTGGATCGGCGGTGGCATTTTACCTGCTCACTGAGGATCCAAATGGGGCCTTGGATTCGGGTAAAGTTGATATGTACTGTGTAGGTTGTGAATAGACTGGCCATGGCAGATTCTCCCCGGGTCTTGTGCTGTGAGTAGACTGAACGACCTTATTTGTTAAAATGCAAGTCTGTATAATATTAAGATATATTATTTTTGAAAGGGATTACATGTTATTCATCCATTTAGTTGTTAATAAATATGCATAACTTTGATGTGATTATTATTGGTATTTGGTAACTCAACATGCTGCATTGCATAAGACTATATGATTTGATGATGTTTATTCAACATATCATAAAAAAATCATGCATGCTTAGTGCATTGGATGTGTGTTGGTCAGGTTTTTATCTCATCATGTTTGCCGATTTTGTTCATACATCATTGTTGATGACATTGCGATAGTGTATTTTTTTTATTTAGGTTGAGAATTTATGAATCATACATCTGATTATGTCTATTATCTTATGTCTGTTAGCTTAAGTTATGATCTTGTCGTACTTTTAGATTTGAGGATTATTAAAATGATTTAAAGAGAAAGAGAACTACCCAATTAAAGATCGGATTTTTCTTGGTTGCATAAGATTTTACTCATGATAATACTCTGACTTAAAGGTCTTCAACACAATTTGATTTTTGTTTTAAAATCCAATCACAGAGGATTGATTACATGCTAAAATTCAGAAAGTGACCTATAGACTAGAAACATTATAACCAGCCGGGATCAATATCTCTGCAAATGTGGATTATATTAATTTAAAAGAAAGAAGAACGCGCGCAAATTAAACTACTGAGACACCCACTGCAACCACACAAGTTGAATTGTTCATAAAATTTGCGTGGCACGTACAACTCCATCCGGTCCACTCCCACCGACTTCTCATCCCACCCAATAGAGTAGACCACCACCGCCATAAGTATATCCAAATCCCCCAATGCCTGTCGCAGACCAAGAAGTGGTCGTTCTCCATGGATGGCCGGGGTAGCGTGCCCTGGGGCACATCCAGCACCAAATTTGTTACATCATTCGTTTGCGGATCATACCCCACAAGGTCCAAGTTTTCCTTCACAATGTACACTTTGTTTGTCATCGCCACCATGCCTAGTACATTGAAATTTAACTGCATCTTGGATTGGACTAAACTGACAAGATCCCAAACAATGATGACGTTGTCGCTGGCGATGAGGATCCACATGCCCTCCTCAGTGGGGGAGGATGGTACCATGGTCGCTGCTGTTGGAAATAGATACAAACTTCTATTGAACACTTCGAGTCGCGTTACGATGTCGCTCTCCTTAAAACAGTATTTGCCCCTTATACAGTGTGCACAGGGTACTGCAAATCTGTCTGCAGGATAACTTGAAGAAATTTTCACCAGCGTTTGCACGGACGATGGTGAACAGAATACTGATGTAACCCAAATGAACCAAGACCCTTGTATTAGGCTCTGCAGAAACCCAATACAAGAACACACTTAGGAAAAAGAGAATGTTTTTTTTGATTGATCATTTGAATGGTAGGAAATCATGTCTATTATAGACATAGGAGCACCTTTTCAATGCATCTCTTGAGGTTTAACCACCTCCAATCTGGACCGTTGGATCTTCAGTTACAAGATCGACGGTCCAGATCGATCACCATCCGATGCACCCTTTTCGATGGCACCCCTTCGATCAGTGTAACCGTTTCTTGATCGATCCAACGTGCAAGTTGCATCGGACGGGTCCACCATCTGGACGGTCCAGATCGCATCTGATGGAACGATCTCCACCGTCTGATTAGCCAAAAAGAAAAGGCTCCAGGACGATGCGTACGTGCGAAGTGCCAAGTGCGCCACATTGCGCCCACGCGTGTGCGGACGGTGCTAAAGCACCGTGTGCATAACACCTTACCATTCCTAAAGTAAACATTACTTTATACACACCTCACTTTATATAGTGAGAAACTTTTTCCTCTTTAATCGATGTGGGACTAAAACCCAACTCAAAGTTACAAACAAAACCCAACTTACAAGACACATGAAAATACATTTTGAAAAACCTCTAACAGCTGCGGCAGTGACTTTGGGCAGCGCGAATCCGGTGATTGGGAGATTGGGGAGGTCGTGCTGTTTTTTAGAGAGTGGGTTGATAAGGAAGCGGCGGCTGTGGATGGTGACCGACTCGAAGAGGATCCACCCCTTGAGGAGGTGACACAGTCATAGCCAGAGATGGAGGGGAGACTAAAGCGATAGTTTCTCTTCTCGGAGGGGCTGTAGAAGGTGACGACAGACTCGTGGGTCTGACGGGGGAGGAGGAACCAGGGGTGCTGTGGTGCTGGTGGAGTTTGCGCGCGTTTCTTGGAGATATGCCATGCGTGGCAGACGGAGCTAAAGTGGATGTAATCAGGAATTTGAAGGCGGTGGAGGAGATGTTTGACGAAGCGGAGGGGGGGTTTGGACCATGGCCGCGTTATTGCGTGTGGTGATGGCTGTTCCTGTGGTTCTGGTGATGGGAAGAGGAGGCGGCGTCGGACTCTTGGATTTTCTGGTTCTTCTGGCTCTGGAGATGGGATTCGGAAGAGGCGGCGGCGGCGTCGGACTCTTGGTATCTTCCTTTTAATTCCTTTGTAAGTGACATTGCCACTTATCAAGTCGATCTCCACCCACAGTAACTTCTCCAAACCTTGAGCCCTCGATATGCTGTCTGCCTTCTCCTTCCCCGGCACGAGGAATGCCCAACGGCCCCTCCCACCTGCCTCCATGGCCGTGACGCAGAACGAAGGTCCTCTGTTCAAAAGAAACAAGAACGGGTCCCCAAACTCCGCCGCCTCCACCACCACCCACTCCCAAAGCACTCAGTGTACAACTCCACCAAGTCCACCCCCTTCGCTGTCTCTCCGTTGTCCTCCATGTCATAGACCACCACCGCTATTAGTATCTGACTCTCATCCCCGACATGAGCAACCATCAAGAAGTGCTCATTCTCTATAAGTGGCTGGGTCGTGGTATCGCCGGGAAGAACCTCTATCAAGGGCTCTGTAGTATTCGAGAGGGGATCATATTCATAAAGGTCCAGATCATCCGTGATGTAGTATAACTTCTCTCCCTCTGCCGTCATGTCCAGCATGTGTCCACCCCAAGCTCGCTAGGGTCAATCTCATTCTTGAAAATGGCATTCTCTTTGGGGTTCCAAGAGACAATGGAGCTCTCGCCGGCGAAGAAGACCCAGAAGCCCTGGGGGTTGTGGGGGGAGGGGGAGTCAATGATCGCAGTGGCGTTTATGATTGACGGCACGAGGGAATTGTTAGGGAGATTATGCAAAACACGGCGGAGCGGGTTGAGGAAGAACCGGGAGTGGATGGGGGGCCTGGCTAATGAGTTATCTCAAAGAGGAGCCACCTGCGGACAGTTGAGATGCACTCGCTCCCCTTGATGGGGGGGAGGGGGATGCGGTAGGTGCGGTGCTCGGAGAGGCTGTAGAAGGTGATGGAAGGCTCGTTGACATGGCGAGGGAGGAAGAGCCAGGGGAGTCTCTGGGATGGGAGGGTTTGCGCGCGTTTCTTGGAGATGTGCCATGCGTGGCAGACGGAGCTGAAGCGAATGTAGTCGGGGATTTGGAGGCGGCGGAGGAGATGTCTGACGAAGGGGAGGGGGAGCTTGGACCATGGACGTGTTGTTTTGGGTGGTGGAGGTTGTGGTTTGAGGAGGAGTTCTTGGCCTTGAGTGTGCTGTGGTTGAAATAGGGCGGTTCTCCTTTTAATGGCCGATCTTTTTATTTTCTTTCTTGGTTTACATAAGACTAAATTTATGCTGTGATTTCTCTTCTTATTTTATTTTTGTTTGGGCATATATCAAACGCTGAGAAAACATTGCAGGGGAAGCTAATTCACTTCTGGTAAATTTGAATCCAGGTCTTTAGTAACACCAATGGAGTAATGTCTGGTCCTTTTTTTATTATTCACTCAAAATTTTGGACTTCTGCCGTTAAAAGTTATTAATTTTAGATCCCTCTGGTCAGCTGACGGTAATTAAAGATATGTATGAAAGCAGGGCAATGTGTTAAAGATGTGTAAGAAATCATAGATTTCCATTTGTTTTGGGAGTCAAGTTTTTTAAATTTAATTGTTTTTTTTATTCTGATTGGTGGTTGTGCATGCTGAGGTTTCAGTTTGTTGTGGTGCAATGAAGATGCTTGCTATATTCTGTGTGAGGCAGCGGGGGTCAGTGTGCATGTTCATGTCTTTGTGTGTTTAAAGATGGATGAAGGCTTGTGTTGTGTGTGTGAGATAGTACTGTTGCAGTAGGCATTTGATGATTTGTGTGTGCGCGTTGGGGTGTGGTGAGTAGTCAGAGGTGATAGATGTTGAAGCAGGGGTGGTAAGGCCGTGATGATAAGGGATTTTTGGATATTTTAGATAATTAGCTGCATCTGAATTTTGGATAAGATACAAATACTCATTTTGAATATCCATCCCATATCAGATAAAGTTTTTTTTTTTTTTTTGATACAGTATGGATATGGCATATAAATATAAGTCTTAGTGGGAGGTTAAAATGGGGATGCAATGGAGGAGGGAATAAATGGATTTTGTTGCATTAGTTTTTGTTTTGTTTGTGGTTATTCGGCGTTTGCGGGTGTGTTAGGTGTGTGGACTTGTTGAGTGTGTTAACTTGGTTTACTTGTGGTCTTAGATTTGGGTAAAGTTAAGGAGTGTACATCCTTCTTCATAGTATGAGAGAGCTTCACAATATGACTCTGTAAGTGGTAACACACAAAGCGACAAGAAGATGGCAGACGAGGGAGATTGAGAGATGGGTAAGGGCTTTGAACTTTTGTATTGTCACTGAAAAAACTTTAATAAATTTCAAGAGCAAGTCTGTCACAGCTGATGTGAATGTAAAACATGTGACATGCAGTTACTTGTTTCTGATATGAAAATCTTTTTGAACCTGGATGCTCATTCACTCAGAAGCATTGAAGTTGCTGTCACGCATTCTATTTCTTCTGTTTTATTGTATATGACACAGTCAATCAAAACAACTACTGAGATCTATATCAGAAAAAAAAAAAACATTCTGTGCATCCAATTTGGACACTAAATAGGGGGCATGTAACATTTCTACATTTCTCATGATATCTGAAAGAAAATGTGACGTTCCAAAAATCTAACTGCAGTCATTTGTAAGAGACCTCCCCGATTTCCAGGTTGATCTCCACCCACTTCAGGTCCACATGCCTCGCGTTCGACAGGCCCTTGGCTCTCTCTCGCTTTGGCACCACGTACGCCATTCTGGCTCTACCGCCAGCTTTTTCATCCGAGATGCCAATAGAAGATCCCCCAAACCCAAGAAACAGAACCAGGTTCCCAAATACCTGTGGTGGCATCCTCACCCACACTCCATCGCACGGCACATACAGCTCCAACCGGTCCACTCCCATCGCCTTATCATCCGCCCCAACACAGTAGACGACCACCACCATAAGTACATCCCGATCCTCTGTGACAACCAAGAAGTGGTCCTTCTCTGAGGACGGCCAGGGAAGCTCGCCCTCGGGCACATCCAGTTGCACTATATTTGCTACTTCATTCGTTTGCGGATCATACCGCACAAGTTCCAAGTTTGCCATCACAATGTACACATTGCTTGCCGTTGCCACCATGTCTAGTACATTGAAATTTAACTGCGTTTTGGTTTGGACTGAACTGACAAGATCCCAAACAACGATGACATTGCCGCTGGCGATGAGGATCCGGGTGCCCCCCTCAGAGGGAGAGGACGGTATCGAGATTGCTGCGGCGGTGACTTTGGGTAGAGTGAAGTCGGAGACTGGGAGGTTGGGGAGGACGTACCGTTCTGCAGAGAGTGGGTTGGCAAGGAAGCGGAGGGTGTGGACAGTGACCGACTCGAAGAGGAGCCACCCCTTGATGGAGGCAATGCAGTCATAGCCATTGATGGAGGGGAGACTGAGGCGATACTTGCAGTCTTCGGAGAGGCTGTAGTAAGTGATGATGGACTCATGCGTCTGACGGGGGAGGATGAGCCAGGGGAGCTGTGGTGCTGGTGGGGTTTGCGCGCGTTTCTTGGAGATATGCCATGCGTGGCAGACGGAGCTGAAGCGGATGTAGTCGGGGACTTGGAGGCGGTGGAGGAGGTGTCCGACGAAAAGGAGGGGAAGTTTAGACCATGGCCTTGTTGTGGGTGGTGGCACTTGTGGTTGTGGTGGCTCTGGCTTTCGGAAAAGGGGCCGACTTCTGATTCTTGGCTTCTTAGCTGATCTTCTCATCTTATTTTCCTTATAAGTGACACCACAGGTCACCAAGTTGATCTCCACCCACATCAACCCCATCAGCCCTTGACCCTTGGATATGCTTTCCGCCTTATCCCGCTCCGGTACAACATACGCCCGATTGCCCCTCCCACCCACCTCTGCGGTCGTGAAGCAGAACGAGGACGCTCTGTGTGCGAGAAACAAGACCGGGTCCCCAAACTCCGCCGCCTCCACCCTCATCCACTCCCCACCGCATTCGGTATACAACTCGACCCAATTCACTCCGGTCACATCCAAGTCATAGACCACCACCGCCATCAGTATCTTCATTTCGTCCCCGACACGAGCCACCATCAAGAAGTGGTCGTTCTCCCAAGAAGATGGCGCGGGCAGGACATCGGGGGGAGGACCTGGTATCAACACATTTGTAGAATCCGAGCCTGGATGATACTCAATGAGGTCCAATTCGTCGGTGATAAAGTATAACTTCTCTCCCTCCGCCACCATGCAAAGCATAAAATAGCCTAGATCATTGTCCTTCTTGAACTTGTCCCCCGACTTGGGTTTCCAACCGTAGATGGAGGTCGCGCTGGCGAAGACGACCAAGAAGTCGAGAGGGTCGGCAGGGGAGGGTGAGTCGATGATTGCGGTGGCAATTATGATCGGCGGCGGAGGGGGGTTGTTAGGGAGTTCGTGCAAAGCGCTGCTGAGCGGGTTGAAGATGAACCGGGAGGGGATGGCGGACATGGCCGGCGTGTTTGGCTCGAAGAGGAGCCAACCGCGGAAGGCTGAGACGCACTCGCTGCCGGTGACGTAGGGGGTGGGTATGTGGTATAAGCAGTCCTCGGAGAGGCTGTAGAAGGTGATGCAAGGTCTGCGGACATGGCGGGGGAGGAGGAGCCAGGGGAGCTGTGGGGATGGTGGGGTCTGCGCGCGTTTCTTGGAGATGTGCCATGCGTGGCAGACAGAGCTGAAGCGGATGTAGTCGGGGATTTGGAGGCGGCGGAGGAGGTGTTTGACGAAGGGGAGGGGGAGCTTGGACCATGGACGTGTTGTTTTGGGTGGTGGTGGTGGTTCTTGTGGTGGTGGTGGGGGTGGTGGTTCGAGGAGGAGGGGTTCAAATAGGGCGGGTCTTCTCCTTTTCATGGTGGATCTTGATTTTTTATTGGTGAAGTCTGGTTTAATGGGTTCCATTGTCCCGCTTGGTTTACCTCAAACGCAGAGATACCATGATAAGGGAAACTAATTCACTAGGCTGTTACAAACAGTGCCTTGTAATCATATATACATTCTGTTCAACAAGATATTATATTGAAGTATATGTTTATCCTTGTTAAAAAAACATTTTTTTTATAAATGAATTTGTATAATTCATTGGATAATATATTTAATTTTTTTTAAATTAGTTGTAGTATACTTTTTTTTTCTTTTTGTTTTTCTTGAAAAAGTAGGCTCACCACAATTATCAATGATAATTTAGGAAGAAAATAGACTGAATAGTGGGTGGGAGGAGTGGAACACAACATGAACAACAAAAATCAAAATGGGTGAGCACTACAGATGGGTTTATAAATGGATTTGTGTCTAATATTTTCCATTCTCTTTTTGGTAGAAATTGTTTTTGGATACATACTTTTAGTTAAATGCAGCCTTGGTCTTTTGCAACAAATGGATTAGTGTTAGATCCTTGATAATTCACAGTTTAGTTGCTCTAGTAAACCAAATTAGGTTAGTAACTTTGAGCAAGGTCAAGAAAGAAAACCAGGCAGTGTGGTTAAAGATTTGTAAGAAACCGTAGATCTGATCAAATTTTTTTATTTGGTAAGTTTATTTTTTCTGATTAAAATTTTTTCCCACAAACATGAGTGTAAATGAATCCAAGGATCCTCCAATGAGGAGAGTGCTTTTACTAACCTGCCAATTGGTTCCATTATATGACAAATTTTATATTTTTAAGATACATTTTCATCACAAAAGAATATATGTTAATGTTCAGAAAGCAATTAATATGACAATACTAGAAACATAGCCAATTTCGAAATGGATCAATATCTCTGAAACATTCATGCACTTCTTTCAGCAACTTTGGCTTACATTAGGGAAAATAAAAAGCACTCAAGGCCCCAGAACCACAGAAATTGACTTAGCTCACAGAACAGAGCCTCCTCTGCAACCAACCAGTCATTTGTAACTAAAATCTCCACTTTTCCAGGTCTATCTGTGGTAATGGAAAGAGTAGGCGACGCTTGATTCTTGGCATTTGTGGCGGTTGTGGCTCTGGTGATGGGGGGAGGAGGGGGTCTACCTGGATTCTTCGCTTCTTGGCCATCCTGGTTGATTTTTTCTCTTCCTTGTAAGCGACATCGCCGCTCACCAAGTCGATCTCCACCCACATCAACTCCTCCACCCCTCGAGCCTTCGATATGCTGTCCGCCCTCACCTCATCCGGCACGAGGTACACCCTTCCGCCCCTCCCACCCACCTGCGTGGCCGTGACGCAGAACGAAACCGCTCTGTATGAAAGAAACAAGACCAAGTCCCCGAACTCCGCCGCCTCCACCCTCACCCACTCCCCACCGCGCGGTGTGAACAACTCCACCCAGTCCAACCCCTTCGCCTTCTCACTGGAAACCTCCAAGTCGTAGACCACGACCGCCATTAGTACCTTCCTCTCCTCCCCCGATACGAGCAACCATCAAGAAGTGGTTGTTCTCCGAACATGGCTGGGCTGGGTATTCGCCGTGATGATTCTGTATCAACGGTTTCGTAGAATTCGAGCGGTGACCGTATTCAAAAAGGTCTAAATCGTCGGTAATGTCCAGTATCTCCAACCAGAACTCGCCCTGGTCAATCACCTTCCTGAATTTGACATTGTCGATGGGTTTCCAAAAGAGGATGGACCTCCCGCCGGCGAAGAAGACCCAGAAGCCCTGTGGGTTGTTGGGGGAGGGGGAGTCGATTATGATCGGTGGGACAAGGGAATTGTTAGGGAACTCGTGCAAGATGTCGAGGAGCGGGTTGAGTAGGAGGCGGGAGACTGTGGCGGGCATGGCCGACAAGTTTGGCTCGAAGAGGAGCCACCCGCGGACGGCTGAGACGCACTCGCTGCCGATGATGTTGGGGAAAGGGATGCAGTAGGAACGGTCCTCGGAGAGGCTGTAGAAGGTGAGGGAAGGATCTTTGATATGGCGGGGGAGGAGGAGCCAGGGGAGTTGCTGGGGTGGGCAGGGGCGGAGCCAAAGGGGGGCGGGCTGGGGCCCAGCCCGCTACACCTGTGTAAACAACACAGGCCGACTATGTGAACACCAACCAGGGGGTGACACCTGTCCAACCCAGCACATGTCACTCACGTGTAAACTTATCAAAAAAACACTCCGTCAAATACTTATTTCGCCGGTCTCTTCACGCCGTGAGCGCAACTGTCTCTTCACGCTAGATGACCACTGTCCAGATCGACTTCATCGAACGGTTTGAATCTTAAGTTTTTTTAGTTTTTTTTTGTATTCCCCCTGTCCAATTTAATATGGACGGTGGGGATTAAATGATGGAGGGTATGAATACCCTCAATTTATTTTTTATCCATGTTTTTTTTTTTATTATCCTGAATGTTTTATTTTATTTTTTTTAAAAATTTGTGTTTATTTTCTAATGCATCAGTTAAGAGTTTGTTTAACTAGCTTTAATTGCATGTAAGGGTTTCTATAGTGTTTGATTATAAAGATTTTTTTATATTTTGATTTCATCTTTTATCCATGTCTGCTTGGGTTTTTTTTTTTTTGGATTAGGTCTTAACTGAATATTTTATTAACATGAAAGGAGACAGTGAGTTTATTGAATAATGTAGTTATAATTGTATGCCTGAAATTGGTATGACATTTGATTATGAAGATATTATCTATCAATTCTACAACACATATGCAAGATCAATTGGATTTAGCTTTCGAAGAAGTGAATTTGAATGAATTTTGAGATGAATGATGGATTATATTTATGCAGTTTTTTTTTTCAATTTGAATTTTTTTTTCAATTTTTGTTTTGCTTTAAAGTAACATTGTATTATCTGCACTAGGGATTGAAAAAATTAAAAATAAGCATGAAAAGATAAACAGATTATTCGTTCTCAAATATAAATAATAATTATCATAATTTTTTTTCTCATTTTTAATATAATATTTGATTAAATCTCTATTCTAAAATACAAAGAAATGGAAAAGACATTTTTTAAATCACGTTACTTAAAAAAAAAAATGATTTTTTCATTTTTTTAAAAAAGAATATTATTTGTATTTAAGAATGTATCCTTTAACCAAATATTATTTTAAAAAAATAAATGAAAACTTATTTTTAATTATTTAAATTTAAAATAAAAAACAATCAATGCAAACATCATTTAAAAAAAAATCAAACCGAAGCCCATGCACGCAAAAAAAAAAACCCATGCACGTATGGGTTATGTGCATGGGTTTTGGTTTGCATGTGTTTTTTTTTTCGCTTGCATGGGTTTCGGTATGATTTTTTTTAAAAATAATGTTTGCATGGGTTGTTTTTTATTTTTTATTTTAAATTTGGATGATTAAAAAAAAAATTATTTGTTTTTTTTAAGTAATATTTGATTAAATGATACATTCATAAATACAAATAATATTCATGAAAGAGGTCTGATATTAATTATTTTTTAAATAACGTGATTTAAAAAATGTCTTTTTCATTTTTTTTAAAATGAAAAAATCATTTTTGTCTAAATAACGTGATTTGAGAATAACAGAAATTATGATGAATATTTTTTTTTCCTTTTTAAAATAATATTTCTTTTTATGTGACTTTTTTAAAAAAAGAATTTAGTCATTTTTCTTAATCTATATTATAGTTTTATGACTAAAAATCATAAATTGATGTGAATATTTTTTTCTTTGGTGTCTCTTCCATTTTTTTTAAAAAAATTCACATTATTAGAAGAAAAAAAATCAAGGTTAAACCTTTGGTGAGTATTATTGCTATTTAAGAATAGATATTTAATCAAATATTATTTTGAAAATAAGAAAAAATTTATAATAAGTATTATTTATATTTGAGAATAAATAATCTGTTTATCTTTTCATGCTTGTTTTTAAATTTTTTCAATCCCTAGTCCAAATAATATAATGTTACCTTAAAGCCAAAAAAAAAAATGTATTGGGATGAAACGGCGTGAAGAGACGGTCATCCTGTGTTTGGCTGATAAGTTTATCACGTGGTGCTCACATGCCGCGCTGGACAGGTGTCACCCCCTGGTTGGTGTTCACAGGGTCGGCCTGTGTCGTTAACACAGGAGATCCGAACCCCAAGGGCCACGCCAAGAAATCTGTTGCACGTGGTTAGGTATAATAGAAAGGGTTTTTGCGTATACCCCCTCAAAACTTCTTATATTATCAAACACTTCCTTTTAAATTCTATTCCCAACAATGCTTCAAAATATTTAAATTTTGCATCAATTCCCTTTTGAAGGATATTTTTGCATAATACAGATTTTTAAAATTTTGTAGGAATATCTTTTAGAAGAACATTTATGATTAATTTAAACCCTTTTAAGAGGCATTGTTAAAAATAGTAATTTACTACGGTAATTTTGATAAAATGAGATTTTTTAAGGGCATATGCAAAAATCCTAATTGAAATGAGTGGGTTTGAGGTTGGAAGATATTACGTGCAGACTTATTTGTATCATGATTTATATTAATTTTTTTTTATAGAAGTGAAATACATGCTCATATGAAATAAATGTATATATTTTATTTATGTTTCATATAATAGTGTATACAGAGATAGTAGAATATATAATGCTTTAACTAAGTGAAATAATGCATTAGACGTGACAAATGAAAATATTACTAACTGAGCATATTAGCGCACATTGAGATTTGGAATCATGGGTCTTCTTTAAAAAAAACTTTGAAAAGCTTTATTTTTACGTGAATATTGGTATCTGATTTTGAAGGGTTGAAAAGTTACTGATTTGGATGTTTTGTTATTTTTTATTTATTTTGATTTTTCATCATTACTATATTTAGTCTCTCAAAATATTTAGAAGTAAAGTTTTAAATCTTTCTAAAATATAAGCGTGAAAGATATCCATATATATATTTGTGATCAATTAATTTATTCATATTCATTTTTGTTAATTTTTTAAGCTTCATTTTTTTCCTTTTTTGCGATGAGAATAGTGAGTTTTCACTATTTTTTTTTCTAGATCTTCTATAGATTATTACGGATATTTATATCCTAAAAAATAAGTAAAAAATATTTTCAATTGTTTTTATTTCGTATTAACTTATCATATATCTATAATTATTCTTTTTTATCTTATTCATTCTCTTAAATTTCTGACCCTCCCTTGCTTTAATTCCTGGCTCTGCCCCTGGGGATGGGAGGGTCTGCGCGCGTTTCTTGGAGATGTGCCATGCGTGGTAGACGGAGCTGAAACGGATGTAGTCGGGGATTTGGAGGCGGCAGAGGAGGTGCTTGACGAAGGGGAGGGGGAGCTTGGACCATGGACGTGTTGTTTTGGGTGGTGGTGGTGGTGGTGGGGTGGCGGCAGTTATTGTGGTGGTGGTGGTGGTGGTGGATGAAGGAAGGGGTGTTCTTGGCCCTTTGTGTGCCGTTGAAAAAGGGCGGTTCTATTTTTGATGGCCGATCTTGCTTTTTGTAGTTTTTCTTGGTGGAGTTGTTTCATGGAATCCAATTGTTTGCTTGGTTTTGATGTCCTAAATTTAAACTGCGATATCTCTTTATGATTTTTATTTTTTATTTTTTATTTATATATTTTTTTATTTCACAAATCTGTCTAGTCAGTTTTAAGAAGTTGTCAAATTCTTTTCCAAAATTTGGTTGACTTTGGTGTAAAGAATTGGAAGGCGGGGGTGTATTGTGATGAGTAATGGGTCAGATCTAATTTCTAATGGGAAAGGTTAGGGCCATCTTTTGAGGGTGGAACTCCACCCCCCATTTTATTTATTTATTTTTCTGGGGTGGAGTTCATCCTCAAGAAAAAAAAGCAACAAGGAGGAAAAAAAGAAATGAAAGGGGGGGGGGGGGGATGAGGGTCGGGAGGAGAGATGGCGGGGGGCGGTGGCAATGAGGGAGAGGAAACGGTGAATGGGGAGGGAGAAAGAGAGTGAGATAAGAGAAAAAGAGAAATAGTGAGGCGACCGACCGCCATCCTCCGCCTATAGCTGTCTGCCCGTCGCCCTCCCATTTTCTTTTTCTCTCTCTTTCTACCTCCCCCTCTGTCACTTTTTTGTATTCGATCTCGTGTTTTTTAAGGCTTCCACGTATCCATTCCCTAACACTCTTCTCAACTTGCCTCCGTGCCCTTCCCCCTCTTTCTTTCTCTCTCTTTCTTTTGGGATAGAACGTCACCCCTTTTTTGTGTTTATGGGAGTGGGGGGTGAAATTCCATCCCACGAGGTGGCTTTAGTTGCCCTCGTTTCTAATTGAGGTAGAGATAGTGTGTTTGGAGGGATGCATGGATGTAATATCTGTATCATGGATTATAAAATGTGATGTTTAGATAAAGACATAAGCTATTCTGAGATTTATGACTATTCTAGAAATAGATTACTATACCAATGAAATAAATGATTTTTTGTTTGGTTGTGTTTTTTGATACTCTCGTTGGAAAACATAATAATGAGTTTTTGTTGTTTGGTTGAATTTGATAATAAAATGAGGATAAATGGTTATAGATTTTAAAATACCATTTTTACCCCTCCATTCACTGTTCACTTGTCTCCCCCACCACCTTCCATCACTGTTCATCGTCACCCCCATCACCACAATCGCGGCCTCACCACTCCACCAACAACCGCACCACCACCACCGCAATGGCACCACCACCATCACTAACACAACGAAAAACTGATAAAAAGATCCAACCATCGTTGAGATCTTATAAACACCTTGAATCCATAAGGAAAAAGCTCCAAAACAGAGAAAATTCGAAATATTATTGATAAAAAATAGTAAATCCTAGATTACAAGTCTGCTATTTATACTAATAACATAAAATAAAAAATTACTAAAAATAATAAAATCTGAAAACTAATTTTCAAGATTCTATGAGATCCTAAATGATCATAAGAATTGATAGAAATCAATTCTGATCTGTTATGATTGAGATTTCACAAATCTAAAACTTACTAAAAATAGTACAATATCTAATTTAAAGGCCTAAATAAATGAATTTTTGAAAAATAAGAATTGTTAGTTATATAACAGCTAATCCAGAAGATCTTCTCGATATATTTGACTATGTAAAATTTCGTGCGATTTCGAGATCATGACCGCTGATTTGTAATTTATTTGATGGACCTCTTTCGATGGTACTATCTGCATAATCTGTCCTACATCAGACTCCTCTTCTTCAAAAGAACTCGTTCTCGAGTTCTTCCACTCTTTCAATTGATGTTTCTTTGTATTTCACATTTGACAAGAGAAAAGACGTTTTCTTGACTTCAAATTTCTTCTCAATAAAACCGATCATGTAGAAAATTGAATGTATCTCGATTTGTAGCTCAAATTTCTTCACCATTGTAGTAGCCGTAAAGTCTTCATCGTTATCATTGTTGATGATGGCATCCAAAACACTCTTGTTGATGGTGCATATATCCTGCAACACGAGCTTCTGTAGGGGTTCTTCCATCTTGGGGGTCACCGCTATGGACCGTGGAAACAACTCCTCTTGTTCTCCTTCAATGACATCTTCATAATCAACAGAGAAAACAACATTATCTGCTTCTTTATTGCTCATGTCCTCATCGATCTCTGGTTCAATGATGAAGTTGACCCGCTCTCATTCTTCTTCTGTGAACTCTGCGCCATCATATATATCATTAACTTCTTGTTCAACTAAAATTTCGCTCTCTTGTTGATTTTGATTTGAGCAAAGTTCTGGTTCATTGGAATCTTTGCACTTCTCTGATGATGGTAGATCATAAGGGTTGGCTCTCGAATCATCCCCATCTTTTACAGGACTTGCTCTTGTCGCATCTTGCACCGTTGATATCTCCAGTCGTGATTCCACCCTTACAATTTGACAACAACTTTGATACAATTGGGGTAAATATTGTTCATAATATCGTGGTAAAAATTGATCCATGAGGAGTTGTTTCATCCTCCTCCATGTATGAATAAGTGTTCTTCCTCGTCGTTGTCGGGTTCTCTGAAGTTGGTCCCACCAAGCAGCGGCACCATTTTTTAATCGAAACGCCACCAATTTGACCATCTTCTCCTTTGGAACCTCCATCATCTCAAAGAATCTCTCGACCTCTGAGATTCAATCAAGCAAATCCTCAATCTGCATATTACCATTGAAATACGAAATATCCACCTTCAATCGACAATCATTGTATTCCATACGCCGCCTCCCCTGTTGATATCCATGAAGTCCATCATCTTCATCATCCGAATCTTCCTCATCATCAAATTGATAATGAGTGGGACGTCGAATGATGTTCCGAGCAATAGGTCGGCCTTGGGCAAATCCCTCAGCGCGTATCCTATCACCTTTAGGATGCCTGTTGTTGGCGTTGAGGTTCAGGCCAACAATCATCTCGCGGATCTCTCGCATGATGAAGATTTTATACTATCATCAAATTGATAGTGACATTTATTGATAAACAAACTGTAAATCCTAAATTACAAGTCTGTTATTTATACTAATAGCATAAAATAAAAATTTACTAAAAATAGTAAAATTCAAAAACTAATTTTTCAGATTCTATGAGATCCTAAATGATTATAGGAATTGATAGAAATCAATTCTGAACTGTTGTGATTGAGATATCTCAAATCTAAAACTTATTAAAAATAATAAAATATCTAATTTAAATGCCTAAATAAATGAATTTTCAAAAAATAAGAAGATCTCCTCGATATATTTCATTATGTAAAATTTCGTGCGATTCCGAGATCGTGACCGTTGATTTGTAATTTATTTGATGGACCTCTTTCGGTGATCCAATCTGCATAATCTGTCCTACATCAATCACCGCCTCCGTCCACAACGATGTACGTCGACGCCCCACACGTGATGTGGAGCAGCCCGTTGGGGCAGAGGTGCTTCGCGAGCACGCTCAGCCTGAAGTCAACGATATTGAGGTCGCCCATCGCCGGCCTCATCGAGGAGGAGGTTCTCAGGCTTCACGTCCCGGTGGCAGATGCCATAGCTATGGCATCGACGCCGGAGATGAGTCGGTGGTTGACGTTGTGGCTATGGCAGAAATTGACGACGGAGATTAGTCGGTGGTAGACAACGTGGCTATAACATATGTCGACGACGAAGATGAGCCGGTGGTAGAAGCCGTGAACATAGTGGACGTTGTGGCTATGGCAGGTCACTAGTGGAGATGATGGGGTTCGGATCTCCTGTGCACATGGCACAGGAGGTCTCTGTGCACGCGTATTGTCGAGCGACGCGTGGAGTGAAGGGGGGCCCACTCTTTGCCCTGTGAAGAAACCAAAATCAACGCTGTCAGCCTCTGTTAAGTACCCCACGTGCCGCTCACGTGACCCTCTCACCGTCTCGGCATCAAATCTCGTCTATGCATCGTCTCCCTTGAACATAAAAAAAAACTCTCTAAGTCTCTGCTCCCTCATCTTCTTGACAACAATAGTGACCATTTGTACTGATCTGAAGCATTTTCTCCAACCCCGTCAGCTCCTTAATCGATATTGCTTCGAACACCTCTAAATTTTGATACTTTCATGAATTTATTTTAACTATTTAGGGTTCATGAAACTATTACTTGTTCTTTTTTACACACTTAGTTATGGATTTTATGAGTTTTACATATTTATGAGTTTTTTTTTCTTTTAAACAGGGCATGCATTTTATGGGTTTTATGCTTATTTTAACTATTTAGGGTTCATGAAACTGTTACTTGTTCTTTTTTTACACACTTAGTTATGGGTTTTATGAGTTTTACATATTTATGGGTTTTTTTTTCTTCTAAACAGGGCAGGCTTTTTATGGGTTTTATGTTTATTTTAACTATTTAGGGTTCATGAAACTGTTACTTGTTCTTTTTTTACACACTTAATTATGGGTATTATGAGTTTTACATATCTATGGATTTTTTTTCTTCTAAACAGGGCAGTCTTTTTATGGGTTTGATGTGTTTATTCTTTTTTTACACATGAAGTTATGAGTTTTATGGGTTTTACATATGTATGGTTTTATTTTTTTTCCTTCCAAACAAAGTAGACTTTTTTACACATCTAGTTATGAATTACCCAGGATGAATTTTTATGGTGAATTTTGAATCTATTATGTCAATGTATATTTATGTTCTACATTTTATCTTTTTCTTAAAGGTGAATATTCTATGAATATGGAAGAAGACAATGAATTTGTTGATGAATGTAGCTATAATGGTGTGCCAGAAATTGATATGACATTCGATTCCGAAGATAATGTTTATCAATTCTACAATGCAAAATTTTATCAAGATTGTCAAAATTTTTTTTATACAAACCCTTAAAAAGGGATGGACGGTGGAGGGAGGCCGACAATGGTGGTTGATGCAATGTGGGAACCGGCGGTGGAGAGGGTCGGTGATGGAAGAGCGGTGCATTCAGTCGGTGTGGTAGAGGGGATTGCCAATGGTGGCTAGGGTTTTCAACGGGGGTGATGAAATGAAAACAGAGCCACAAGAACCACTTAAAAAAAAATTGATTTTAACAAAGGCTGAGAGGGTCACGTGAGTAGCACGTGGGGTACTTAACAGAGGCTAACAAAGGCAGACGGCATTGGTTTTGGTTTCTTCACAGGGCAAAGAGTGGGCCCCCCTTCACTCCACGCGTCGCTCAACAATATGCGTGCACAGAGACCTCCTGTGCCATGTGCACAGGAGATCCGAACCTGAGATGATGAAGGGTAAACAATGGAAATAAATGAGATGACCTGTGGGCCCCACTTATACACTTGGCTGGAATAATGTAATTCCATGGGAAAGGTGGTTTTGTTATACTTGTCTATTCCAGCTTATATCAACATCCAGATTTCCACTTTATTCTGGTCATCCAAATAATGTTTTTGGTTTTATTACACCCTATTCCAAGCTATTCCACTCTCATACCTCCACACAAACGGCTCCTAAGTATCCGTTTGGATTGAGAAATTGAGTTATTCTGGATAGATAACTATGCCAGAATAGATAGCAATTTTATATGAATATGATATTTTCTGTTTGGTTGTGTTTTTTTTATTCTCATTAGAAAACGTAAGAATAAAAGTTGAATTGTTTGATTGATGAAGAATAAAATATAAATAAAATGTAAAAAACTGATTTGACAAGTGGGCCATATTGATGTATAAGAGGTGTTGTTAGGTTATTTGATGTGATGAGATATGATTTTTTTTAATATGATGGTGGACCCCCACTTACCAATGAGAATATATAATTTGAGTATAACTTATCCTATAGAATGACCACTACATCATTTGATTCACCGAATGGCATTGTGTAGATAGAGGGTTTAGTGATGGAATAGACTAGAATAAAGTTAAAAAATGAATTTGGATTGATGAAATAAACTAGTAGTAAAATGCTAGTATAAAATGGAATTAGGTTGCATAGGCATTCCATCCCCCCCTAGAATTAGGTTATTCTAGACAATATAATAAGTGAGCTCCACCAGTAAATCAACTGTCATTGCATCTTATAAATTAGAGGAACCACAAGTTAAAGCAAAGGCGACATATTTAAAATAAAGAAAAAAAATAATTATAAAAAAATGATTTGTATAAAAATTCTCCTGGAAAAAGCTTTTCTCAAAATTTAAAAAGAAAAAAAAAAGAGATTTGCGACTCTAAAAATCTATATGGATGAGTCATATGATTGTTGCATCACTTAACATAGCAAATACTCCACTATCTTTGTACTCATTTTATAACTGAAAAATGTACCTTATTGGCATTGTTCAATCTTTTCAAAATTTCCAATTTCAATGCTTGTGTGTGCCCCAGTGTATATATAGCCGTCCAAATAAACAATTTGTTCACGTGTTGCCAGCAGAAACTGGCTCTAGCAGTAGATCAAAATAATATAGCATGGAAGGGATTATTTAGTTTAGATGCATGCTGATTATACCTCAAACTTTTTTAAATCAATTTATAATGAAATTAAGAAAAATGATATGTTCAACCTTTGTAGCTCATACACTATGATGGAATCTCACACATTATGATAACGAAGAATATACTATGGTATTATAATGTATGTGGTTGTAAAATAAGTTGTAAATTAAATGGACTGAGTATATCATCGCTCCAAAACTAAAACCCAAGTGGTCTAAGTGCATGGACCATTAGCCCATTACCTGATATAATATTATGAAAAATGTTACACTTAATCATTTTTATCAATAAAAACTCAGGCTACGCATGTTTTCATTTTTTTAAAACAGTAAAAATCACTTAATGAGGTATATGCTTTAACAAAAATTGCACATCAATCCATTTTCGAGTTGAATGAACCCATTTTTACTAAGTGTAAGAAAAAAATTTAACGAGGTATATAAATTGTCTAATGAGGTATATGCTTAATTAGATTTTCAAAAAGGTATATAAGACTGTATTTGGGATGTAAAAAAAATTAAATATAATAACGCCCTAATATTATTGCATGGTAGCATACCTAATAATTTTTATGGACTAGTAAACTTGGGGGGCTCGGGCCTCAGCCTGCACTCCCCTGTCTCCGCTCTTAGATCAAATTATTTTTCACTTTTTACAAATTCTTATCCATACATTATTAACATTTTATATATAATTTATTAACAATTACGCACTTCCATTCACAAAGAAGATTGCAACAAGGAACTCCATGTATACCTTTTATTCATTCTTGTTGCAAATGTTCTACGCAATTGTTTGACTATAGCTACAAGGGTGCTAGGAGAAGGGTATGGAAGTCAGCAAATGAGGTCTCAGCATTATTCACACCCAGTACAGAAATTTGTTCTAAGATGCTATGAGTGGGTCTCTGGCCTGAGAATCAATTATCATCTAAGTTTTCTGCTTTTTTCTCTTTTCACAAAACTTTCATGGATTTTTTTTGTCCATGGATAAGGTAAAAAAGAAAAACTTGTTCCACAAAATATGTATACCATTGAAGACTCAAGTATTACATTTCATCTAATTAAATAAGGATAGACTGTTCTCACACATTTTAGTTTTTTTTAACACACACTTCATATAATGAATATAAATTTAAAACTTTTAAGAAAGATATATAAGTAATTATAATTCATCAATTGTTTAAATGCTAAAAAAAGAAATAAAAAAATAGGTCATTTTTCCTTTAATAAGTAAGTAATAGATGTACACATGAATTTGAAAATAAGTTTTTTTGGATTTGTTTTACAGTTATACTTAGAATAGGTTATTAGAAATTTATTAATATATTGTTTGTTGAAATGATTGGGATTTAAATAAGATATTATCCCATATTAACAAATTTAAATGTTTATAAATAAGTCTTATTAAAATGGTAAAGTTAATTCAATTTTATATAAAATTATTTATTTTATTTGAATTTTAAATCTTTTATTATGATTTTGTTGAAGCAATAGAAATTTTTTATTTTGTTCCATCTCTTTCTTGAAGGTATGCTTTTCTTCTCTTGTGGGTATCTTTTTTAGGTTTATTCCACCCTATTCAACAATAATCTTCTTCTAAACAGGGTTTATTTCATGGATAATTTATTAAAAAAAAAAAAAAAACAACAACAACAAAAGCGGCTAAATAAATGAGGTTATAACCACTCCACCTTAAAAACAATCCATTATCGTTCGCCCTAAAATGTGGACGAAAGGAGTGAAAATAGTCCATGTCCGGTGGGACAATATACAAACCAAAATTGGTCTCGCAGTCCAAAAACAGTCCTCACAAAACACAATCCCTTATAACCTTCAATCGTTGTTGCCTCGTTAGGTTTTCAATTCCTGTTATTGGTGGTTTTTCAATTGCTGCGACAAATCTTTCCCGATTGAGGTGCGTAGGTTGATCTTTCCTTCAAAAGCAACTTTTCTTTCCTTACACGTACGGATCCATCAAAGATTTGATGATCCCTAACTTACTCAATCTCTAATAGTAGCTATGGAGATTTGTAAGATTGAATATCTCACTGAAATTTCGCGATTTTTGGAGGGTTTTTTTGGGATTTCTCTCGGGAAATCTTTCCAAAATTTGGATTTTTATGTTATTTTTAGTCTCATAAGTTCACTGTGCTTAAATGTGCCTCCTTTAGACTAAAAAAATGTGAAATTCAAGCGAAAATTTGTTTGTTTGTTTGTTTGTTTTTAAGATCACGACATATGATGTGTTTTAGGTTTTCTTGATTTCAGGTGATTTTAAGTTTCTACTCTTGCATGGTAGTTGGAGAGATTTTGGGCTTTCAGTAATCAAACCAGAATGTTCAATCTGTGAGCAAATTCCAGCTGATCTACAAACCCTATAATGAATCTCTACAATTGAGAGTTTGCACATACAAAAATCCAATAAAGAACAGAAAAGAAAAGTTTTTTGTGTATCAATTGATGATGGAGCCTCTTTGGAAGCTGACATACCTGCTCGAACCGGCATCCCTCACCCTCATTGGGACAGCAATTATGGTCACATTTGTGTCCGCATCACGGGCCTTACAATATGGCAAGGAAATGGAGCGCAACCGTGACTTCTCTGAGGCGTCCATCACATTGGATCAATCGCAGGCACTGATGATCCCACTCGCAAGCTCTTGCAGCCTCCTGTTGATGTTTTACCTATTCTCCTCTGTGTCACACCTTGTCACCGCTTTCACTACCATTGCCTCAGCATTTGCTCTTTTCTTCTGCCTATCCCCTTATGTTGCATATGTTAAGGCTCAGCTGGGTTTGGTCGACCCATTTGTCTCTCGGTGTTGCTCTAAGTTGGTCACGCGGACACAATGGCTCCTGATTGTACTTTGCGTTGGGACTGTTTGTGCATGGCTTGTTTCGGGCCACTGGATCTTGAATAATATATTGGGGATCTCTATATGTATTGCATTTGTAAGCCATGTGAGGCTTCCCAATGTTAAGATATGTGCGCTGCTCCTGGTATGCTTGTTTGTGTATGATATTTTCTGGGTGTTCTTCTCAGAGAGGATTTTTGGGGCAAATGTGATGGTGTCAGTGGCGACGCAGCAGGCATCAAATCCTGTCCACACAGTGGCCAGCAGTTTGAGCCTTCCGGGATTGCAGTTGATAACGAAGAAGCTTGAGATGCCAGTGAAGCTCGTTTTCCCAAGAAACCTATTGGGCAGTGGTGTTTCTCAAAGTGGCAGCATGGAGTACATGATGCTTGGCCTTGGTGACATGGTATGATTCTTTTCTTTCACTTAGTGTTTTGTCAGGAGATCTATATTAGGAACACCCTCTAAATTATATATCCGTGCCTGTCTTTTGTGAAGGATGTTGGTTGTCAGATCAACGTGCATCTTGCTCATTAGATCACAAAATATTCTCTCAGAAGGTGGGCACATTATGGCTGGAAAAATAATTTCATTCTATTTATTAAAACTCTTGCATTTGCTATTGGAAAGAACATGTCAGCAAGAGCTATGGACCAATAGGATTTTCATGCTGAAATTTGTACCAATAGCATTATGAATAATTATGTTTGTTTTCATGAGGCATCCACTCCGTATCTGTTTTCCTGTTTGGCATAAATTCATAATTGTTCTTTTAGGATTTTTAATGTCATATCAATGTAAATGTACATGATAAGGATGTTGCTCCCCTGTTCAAACTTTTAATGCATTTCTTTTATTTCATTATTTATTCCTGAATTATGAGTATCTGTGCTAATTGTTATTTCCTAAAACTCTTTCTCAAAAAACAGAAATACATTCTAGTAAGAAAAAGTGGACAAATTTATATCATAAAATAAATCTGCATGCATTTAGCTTGCACACAAATCTATCTTATTTTCGCCGTTCCTTTTACATTAATCCATTTTGTGGGCACCGAAGGGTGATGTCAGTTTTTACACAAGATCCACCACATTACATAACTTGATTCCTATTGTCAAAGGGAATAACTTATCTGTTCCATTCTGCATGCTTAACCAAACTTTTGTGTATTTTGACTTGTTTTGTCAAGTCACTGAAATTTCAAGATTTCACTTCCAATCTGTAACCCCATATCATCAGTTATCATCCCTGTTTATTGTCATCCATCAACATAAAATTGGGGGCAACATTGTAGAAGCGGGAAGAAAACCAACTATCCTTGGGATGTTATCAAATATCAAATGGCTTCTAATATCTTTTGATTTCCTTCAATTTCTGATGAGGGAATGACTGGATACCGACTATCTTCTTGTGGTTCTCAACACTACATTTTTTTCTTTTGAAATTTTAAAGAATTTGTAGGAACCTACCACCAATATTTGTAGATAAAATTGTTGTACAATTCTGAAAGGAATAACAGACTATAAGAAAAAAAGAAGTCCAGAGCAGTAGATGAGCAGTCTACTGTCTGAAATCCCAACAAAACAGATATATGAATTTGCTATGCCGTGAACTCATAATTTGTCCTGAACAAAACCCACTGACTCTGCCATTATCTCCAACACTAACTTTTTTTTTTTTTTAATTCATCATCATTTGTCCAAGATATCTTTATTTGTTGCATTCTATGGCCGGCATATAATTGCATGGTGAACATTAAACCACACCAGTATGAATCTAAGGAAACACAGATATATGAATTTCAGGAAGAAGGTGCCTCTTTTTAGCTTACAGGTATCTTTATATATACAGGTCAACCTGAGATTTCTGTGTCTGCTTAACCTGGAAAAAGAGGTTATTTCACCCCCACTTTATAAATGGATGGAATTGTGTTTCCAATTTGTTAGAACAGTGGTTTCAAGATTTCTACCTGCTACTATGGCTTGTACGTTTTTACGACAGTCTGCAAAAAAATATTACGGTTAAATTTCTGCATAGACATGTGGTGAAAGCTGTTGTCATTGAACCTGATTTCCTAGTAAGATACACTCAGCTTAAATTCCGACCTAAACAATTGATTCTGGGTTCAATTACTTCTTGTCATGTATGTGTTGCTCCAAAATCAATATACTAATTCACATTGTATAACATAATTTTTGCCCCCCATTGGTGAAAATAAGCGGTGGTTTTGTAATAATTCTTAGATCATGTGTAGTTTTCATTGTCTGAAGAATGGAACATATTTGGTTATGCATTTGAAAGATTATATTTGAGCTACCTAGCAACTCAAGATAAAGAAGCGTGATAATGGTCATGATCTTGTGTTTTCCACCCAGATGCTAGAAAATGGGTGTGCAAATTTCATTGTTACTTGTACTGGTAGTTTCAGCGAGTTTTAGTTAAATACACATGCACACTGGAGATTGGAAGTTTGGAAGTCACTCTCCAATTCATCATGTTTGGTTGAAAAATAATTCTATTGTATAACAATTGCAAAATTATATGGACAACAATTGGAGTCTGCACAACATTGACCATACCTACATGCATACCGGTCGATGAGTCATTTATCATTATGCATCCATGCAATGGTTCTAGGGATGCATATTATACTGAATGTTTGGAATGTCTATCACCCTCACATTCTTTTTTTTTTTTTTGTTCATTAAGTTTTCAGTCATAATGATATTTCCTCTTTTCATGTTGCAGGCAATACCTGGAATGCTTATAGCACTGGTGCGTTGCTTTGATTATCGGAAGAGTAAGGAACTTGGAATCCCATCAGATGCATCTTCCAACAGAGGGCAAAAATATGCATGGTATGCAATTTTTGGGTATGCCATTGGACTGATCACTGCATTAGCAGCGGGGATCTTGTCCCATTCTCCTCAACCTGCCCTTCTTTATTTGGTAAAATTCCATCCACCCATGACATGATAATATTTTTTTTAACTAAGTAGAGAACTTGAAGTTTTAAATTATTTGATATATGAAGCAAATTATATATTCAGGGAAAGTGTTATATTCTTTTTCTTTTTCTTTTTGGGAAAGGTTGGGTTTTATCCTAACTATTCATCATTAAAGTCTTTTCTGTAATCTATCATCAAAGTGAGTTTATTTTTTCTTAACAAGTGCATGCAACAATATTCAGGGGTAAGGGTGATGATTTCACCATGAGTGCATATTATTACATCGCATACATGCTTTTCTTCCTAGGTATTTTCATTATTTTCATCTCCCATGCTGAACTGAAAATACTCTAACGAAGATATGTGTCTGTTGCCCATTCTATGTGGCATGAGGCATTTCCCCCTTACCCCCCTTTTTAATTGGTGCTTTTAAGGTGGCATAATATCAATCAATATTCACAGTTATTCTTTGAATTGTTTCCTTCTTTCCGAGAAGAGAGGTATACGGCTGCTGGCTCTTATTCATCGGACATATTATGTTGGGTCATGTCGCTATTCTGTCATTGAAACATTCAGTTGTGCACTTGAAACATTATTTTGATTATAGATTAATTTAACCACTTGAAAACCAAAGAGATTTTCTTACTTACTTTCTATGGAAAACATCATAGGAAATAACTGCTCAATTCTGAAAATAACTCTGAGTTATAATTAGTCATTTCTTCGCGTTTATAAATGCTGCACTTTGGCTAAAATAATTATCCCCGAGAGATAAAAAGTCAAATGTTTGATCTCATTTAAATTCCTACTAAACTAATGAAACATGTCAGTCTTTGTGGACTCATGAAATATATGTGGATGGAATTATAGTTTATTATGAACCTATAGTTCTCAGTGCATTGATTCACCAAAGTCATTCATGTTCATGACTTTAGCTGACCAGAATTTTGGTCCATAAGAATTTCTGATCAGTGAATTTTAAGGTGCTTGTGATACCCACTTATTTTCATAGTTTCACCAGGCATGGTTAAGAGCAGTGCACTGGTTAGAGAGTAGATTTATGTATGTCATATGCATGTAGTGGAAATCATTCTTCATTCAAGGTGGAAACAATTTCAATTTATATTCGTTGCCATGCATTCTAAGTTCCACAAATGGATGGCCAAAAGAGAGATTGTTCCAATCAGTATTGCAGGTCATCAGGTGAGTTTTTCTGGCCATCCCTATGTGCACTTTTCATTTCTCAGCTTACAAGTTTTCATTTATAAGTGGATGGTTATATTTTGAATTGATCATCGAGGTGGCTTCCATGTGGAAAGCCAAGCTCGTTTATTTTGAGCTGAACGTCAAGGTGGTTCCCATCTGGAAAGCTGAGCAAGGTCAAACCCATCAGATTCAGTGTGATGCAGAGTAATTTGATAAGAAAGCTTCATCAAAGAGGCCAAAATATCTGACATAAAATGATATTTATTAATTTTTTCTCCTCTAATATTCATTGTTCTAGTCTATATCCTATTGAGTGATTCCACTTAATTCTGTCTGATATGTTCTAAAAAAAAGTGGGTAACTCATGGCATTTCTCAGAATTCCTTGCTTATATCTCTATGATTTTGTGATTGCAGGTGCCATCAACTTTGGGTCCTGTAATGTTCCTCTCATGGCTCAGAAAGGATTTCATGGAGTTGTGGGAGGGACCCATGTCAAACCCGAACGAAAAAACTCGGCTAATGGAGGTCTGAAGCCGTGCTGCCATAACTGTAATCCATTTTATCCTGTAATTTTTACCTATTTATAATGCACAAAGCATATTTAGTTTTATTTACATCGGACTAGTTTCCCACCACTGGCAAGAGCGAATGGGTCACCCACACAACAGAGTCCCCTGTAACAGAAGTTGTAGCCACACTACGAAAAAAAATTCAAGACAAATGGAATAGTCCCACCACTTGACTTTTTTCATGAGATATTGAATATTGAAATTCAGGTCTAAAGTTTCCAAATCTGAATGTATTTCTTCCATCATCATTTTAAATTTTGGGATCGATTCTTTTATGAATGGTGGGGGTTCAGGTTTTCCCCCTTCTTTATCAGTGTCTATTTGAATAAACATGTGAAAGTATATACTCGTTCGTCCAATGAAGTACATAATATCATAAAATCTTATCTATTTTGATTTTTTTTACAAGTATACAACCGTTTAGAACCTTGTCTATAATTAACCATTTTGATTTTTTTAAAAGTATATATTTGTGTTAAATGGGAAATAAAAAATTTAATTTGAATGAGAAAAATTTAAGACAATAAAACTATTTGAATTGAATATTGATGTAATTTCACAATAATTACACATTACAAATTTACAACAAGAAATGTTTGAGCATTAATTGAATAACTATTATAAATTCATATAAAAATATTTGAATAGAACATTACAATGATTGAATGAAACTTTACACATTAAACATCTCAACATTGGGAATATCCCAATATAATCATCGGTGAAATCCATCAAATTTTAAAAAAATAGTAGTTGAGGTGGGTTTCAAAAGGTTTTGAAAAAAAACCCTTAGACCTATGGTCGGGCCGGGCCCGGGTCTATGAGTGGGTTTTCCCGGGCCGGGCCCTATGAGCTGGCTTTTCTGGTCCGGGCCCTGGGTCGGACTTTGAGTTTTTTCGGAAGGCCCCATGCCTGACCCTGGGATGTCCGGGCCAGGCTTAGGCTCTGAAATTTTTGGGTCAGGTCCGGACTCGTGGGCCGTTTTACCATCCCTACCACCCCAACAAACAAATAAATAATAAATAAATAAATGAAAAACGGATAAAAACCATGAAAAGAAATCCGAGTTCAAAGTTTAGATTTGACTCAAAGGACCAAGAAGTCATAAGACTAACAAATTCATGAGTTTGAAATTTTTTGTTGTTATTAACTTTTCTCGAGTCGGGTCCGGACCCGACCCGACCCGAGACCCGACGAGTCTGGGTCTGGGTCCACATTTTCAGGACCCGCCGGGTCCTGTGACGGGTCAGGTCCGGATCCACCCCGACTTGACTCGGACCCCACCTGTTTACATGAAACCCATTACAACAGACTTCACCAAGAAAAAACCAAGATCACATATCAAAAGAAAAAAAGAAAAGAAAAAGAAAGACAAAACCAAGATCGGCCATGAAAAGGAGAAGAATCCCCCCATTTCAACCCCACCCAGAAGACCAAGAATGAAGAACCCCTCCTCCTCGAACCACCACCACCACCACCCAAAACAACACCGTCCGCGGTTGGCTCTTCTTCGAGCCAAACTTCTTGTTCTTGCCCGCCGTTTGCTCCTCTTTCATCCTCAACCCTCTCCGCCAAGTTTTCTACACATTCCCCAACAACCCCCTTATGCCGGACACCATAACCGCCGTCGCAATCATTGACTCGCCATCCCCCAACAACCCCCAGAACTTCTGGATCTTCTTCTCCAGCGGAAGCTCCATCATCGCGCGCTTGGAACCCCGACGAGAACATCATGTTCAGGAAGGATTTGAGGACTATAAGGGATACGATGCGGAGATAATGGACATGACTCACGTAGAAGAAAGAAGTTAAAAATAAATTATTTTTTTTATAAATTTATTATATTTTATATTTTATTTTTTATAAAACATGTACTTAAGTAGATGAGATATATTATTTTAAAACATTTAACACAGAACGGAATTGTGAGACTGAAAATGAAACTCTATATAAAATTATTTATGGAAAATTGTTATATTTTTTCATTAAATAATGTCATATAGAAGTCAAAACCAATGCATGCACGTAAAATAAAACCCATGCAAAAAAAAGAAAATTTCTCACGTGGAAAAAAAAAGTTAAAAAAGTTAATTTTTTATAAATATATATATACAATTTGTTATATTATATGCTTTATTTTATTATAAAAATATGTACTTATATATATATAAGATATATATTTTTTTTAAAAATTCACACACACATAGACTGAAATTGTGGGGTTGAAAATGAAACTCTATATAACATTAACTCTCCCCCGTCCACGTAACACAAAAATCATTTTTAACTCTCCCTTTTCATTTACCTCAAAGCTTCCTTTTATCCATATTCCACAAACAGCCAGGCATGGATTCCACTTCTCAGTGTCTTCACCTAGGTGTCCATTTTAAAAAAAATAAAATTTTTAATCTCTTTTTTCTTTTATATCTCAATTGTTCCTAATATCAATCTTCATCTCTAAATAATTTTTACTTTTTGTTCCATTAAATGTTTCACAATTGAGAATCTACAATCTGTAATCCTCTCATCTCTTCCATCAATGCTTTGAAGGCATATAATTTTTTCATTTACCTTATTATCATTGTTACTAATTTATTTAAAGTTTAAAATATTTGTGTAAATATCTAAAATAATAAAATCATTCAACATTTTCAGAATATGAAACATCATCGAAGTCAAATTTAAATGTATGTATTGCTTATTAGATTTATGTTTTGATATTTTTTTATTAATTATCAATACAAAATATGACATATCATTTTAAAATATGATAATTATTTTTTATAATTATTCAGTGAGATATGTTTTATATGAATGTCTTTATTTCATTTTATACATATTTTAAATCTATGCTATTGAAATAAAAAAACATAATGATATAATTTTAAAACATATTTATATAAGTTAGATTAGCCCCGCTGTCAAAAGCTTCAGGATTGTCATATTCAGCACATGTTAATCCCGGTTTGGGATACGTTGCAGTAATGTAGTCGCCAGGCGAGGCACTGTCTAGCAAGACTATAATTTTATAAATCATTTTGATAGTCCTTTCAGACTAAAAGCTGTGAAGGAAGCCTAAATAAATAAATAAAGGAAAAAATCCATGTAACCCCCTGTAAACTGATTGAAATCCATACAACCCCCTTAATAAAATTTATGTTTATAGATGATGAATATTTTGTTAATATTATGCTTGGTTAATCTTGGTAGAAAACACAGTATACCAAAAAAAATCTTACAATGTATTAGAATTGTGAAAATTTTTCTGTATATGTCGATTTTACCCTTCCAAATAGGGTTTATAATATTTTTAAAGGGGGTAAAATTATCATTTTCACATGATTTTTCACATTTTTAATATATTGTAGTGGTTTTTTTAGTATATTGTGTCTTTAGTCATGATTAACCAAATGAAATATTCATAAAATATTTATCATCTACTAACGAAAATTTTATTCTGGGGTTATTTAGATTTTTAAGTGTTTTTAGGGGGTTTTATGAATTTTAAGAAAAGTTAGAAGGGTTAAATGGATTTCACTCAAATTTCAGGGGGTTGTATGGATGTTTCCCATAAATAAATAATGTGTGCTCCACTGGAGGGGCTATTCATGGAAAAAGAAAAAACATTATTGCAACCTTTTTTACATGGGCGATGTTACATCCAGATTCTTTCCCGCTACAATTCATCCCTATATGCGTCGATAGATTTCTCACATTAACAATGCATATGCTTCAAATGATTTTTTTTACATTTTCTATAAATGCATCCATGCAATTCGTTGGAGTATATACTTGATTTTTTATAAAAGAATGAACATCATTATATGATGTATACTGTTTTTAAAAAATTTGATACATATGTAGACTGAAATTGAGACTGAAAATAGGGCTTTATGTAACATTATCCTTTTTACATACATAATATATTTTCAAATATTTTAGAAAGTAATATAATATATATATATATATATTCATATAAAAAAATTTGAAATAGTATTCAAGTGAATTGAATGCATGTCTTTAGACTAGTGTGTACTGTAACAGAGAGCATATTATTTTAGGATTGTAGGAATGATTGTGTATATGGGTTTACTTTTTTTTTTTTTTTTGATGTTTGCTTGGGTAGAACCAAATCGGATATCTATCATAGTATTCAGATTTTAGTCATATACAAATATCATTATGACATTATTTATATCCGGATACAATTCAGATACGAATATATCCGATTGTGTTTTCTCAGATATGGAAACAAATATGGACATATATAATTTACCAGATTCGGATATCTGGTTAAAAATAAAAAAAATGTAGTTAGTGTTTATAGTGGAATTTTTATTGTATATTTTCTGTACCAATTTAATATGGAAAAAATAAGATTATTTAGATTTTCTCATCTACTTCAAATTTTATAGAAGCGAGTACTTTAACATTATTTATTATATAAATTTATTTAATATGTTTCCAATAGTGGTTGATATTTCATATCAGTCAATGTAAATTATTTTTTAACAAGACTCATCTAATACTATTTCCTTAGTTTACATGATCATCTAATATTATTTCGAACAGTGTTTTTCTTTTTTCTCTTTACAAAGGAGGCTATGTTTCTATCCTTAGATTTTTATTTTTTATTTTACATAGGAGCCACCTATTTCCTCACTAAAATAAAAATAAAATAAAAAAACATGATAAGCGCTGTGATAGCGTTGACCGAATTTAGTGCTACTTTTTATAAATATTTGAATGATAGAACTATATATTATTCCTAATATCAATGTTTTAAAAATCCCTTCTAGGCCGAGACGGTCCCCTATTAATCTCCTGCCTAGGCCGAGACGGTCCCTATCTACAATTTTTAGCATAGCGCTTAGTCACTTTTTCAGTTAATCCCTAGTTGACTAATAAGATATTAAATTACTTTACATATTATATGTATGTTAATTAATTTTTTTATGCTATCCTATTATGTTTATATTATTAATTTTATTTTAATGTTACTTTATTATTATTTAGTAGTCTAAAATTTTTATTTATTTTTATTATTGTGATATAGATAAAGAAATAAATTTTATAAGTATATATATATATATAATAGTAAGGGTATTTTAGACATTTAAATAAAATTCCTTATCATTTTCCCTTCTTCCGGGAACTGCCCGCTTCCCATTTGAGGCCCTGGCTCTGTACCCCATTGAGCACTTGAAGCAGCTTCATTTAAAGTTTTGAAGAGGGCCAATTTTTTAGGAATTTTTTTATTGATAAGAGGGAAATTTATTATTATTATTATTATTGGTGAGAGAGATTGTAGGAAAGATTGTGTATATGGATTTACATTTTTTTTTTATGTTTACTTGGGGCTGTCAACGGATCTGAAACCAAATCGGATATTTGTCACCATATTTAGATTTTAGTCCAATACGGATATCATTATGACATTATCTATATCTAATATAATTCAGATACAGATATATCCGATTGTGTTTTCTCATTTAATACGGACATAGTTTATCAGATTCGGATATCTGGTTAAAATTAAAAAATGTGGTTAATGTTTATAGTGGAATTTTTTTTGTATATTTTCCATACCAATTTAATATGAAAAAAATAAGATTATTTAGATTTTCTTCTCTACTTCAAATTTTTTAGAAGGCAAGTAATTTAGTTAACATTATTTATTATATAAATCTATTTATATTTCTATAGTAGTGGTTGATATTTCATATCAGTCAATGTAAATTATTTTTTGACATGACTCATCTAATACTATTTCCTTCGTTTACATGACTCATCTAATACTATTTCGTACATTTTTTTTCTTTTCTCTCTGTACAATGGAGGCTTGTTTCTTTCCTTAGATTTTTCTTCTTCTTTTTTTACAAAGGGGCCTCCTATTTCCTTACTAAAATAAAAATAAAATAACAAAACTTGTTGAGCATTGTGACGGCGTTAACCGGTCCAGTGTTATTTTTTTATAAATATTCAAATGATAGAACTATACATCATGGCTAACACCAATGTTTTAAAAATCCATTCTAGGCCCCGATTAATTCTTTGCCTAGGCCTAGGCAGTTCCTGTCCGCAACGTTTAGGGCCTAGCTTCTTTTCAACTAATCATTAATTGATTAATAAGATATTAGGTTACTTTACATATTATATACATGTTAATTAATTTTTTTATGCGATTCTATATATTATGCTTATATTATTTTTTATTGTTAATTACTTTATTACTATAGTGTAGTTAAAATTCTGATTTATGTAATTTGTATATGCATATGAATTATATTTATATTGAAAAAAGTGATTGATTAGTTTTCTATTAATCTTCACCCAGTCGGTTAATCTCTAGTCCCTCTTGAACTGCCCGACTAACTCTTAGTTTTTTAGAACATTGGCTAATATTGAATTCCATAGGACTATTTCTACAAATTGCTCTTATTTTTTTTTAATGCTCACACGTATCTGAATTCAAAAAGCATGTTGGAGAAGTTGGAGGCACTTAATTTGGGGCCACTATGATTTCAAGTGATAGCAGAAATTTAGTTAGGAAAATGTTAGTAAATAAACAAACAAAAAAATGTTTACACTGCTTTATTCAAAGAGGCAAAACCTTAATCTTGTGGTTTGCAAGTAATGGATGATCCAAAGCTGGGTGTTTGTTGATGTCGACACAGTCGAATATATCACCATATTGAGTCTGTGAATCATCATAATTTTTCATCATTCTTGAGGTGTCTAGATAAAATATAGAAACAGTTTGACAGAGGTTATAAGAATCGATGCCTTTATGATATTATATTACCTGGATGGTCTTCAGTGCTGGCTTATTCAGAAGCTTAAGTTGCCTATCAATCTCACATTCTTGTAAACTAGAATGAGTTCTTCCAGCCACCACTTCAATCCCCAAAACAACAAAAAACATCAAAGAAAGAATTTCCATTTTCCCTCTGAACGCCATGGAGACTTGCAAGACCACAATCTGAATATCAGTATTTATACAATAGATTTAGCAGTCATACAATGGGTTTGATATGTTTTCTAAGCCTCAATTGGTAATTTTTTTTATTTTGGTAGGACAATAAAACAATGAATATGATTTAAGTTATTTCTTTGTTTGGTATGATTAGAAGTTCTTCCTCAAAACAGGAATGAAATATAATATCAGTTATAAAATGAAATCTAAATACCATATCCACGGTAAGTAACAACAAAAGAAAAATATTATATACATACGAGTTATTGCGCACTCTTCTCCCGTTAAAGATCTCATCATAAGTTATTAAATATTATGCAGAAAGGGAAAAGATACAAATATAAAATCACATTTCAAGTTCTCGAATTTAACACGTCAAGTGAATATAAATAGAGTGCCCCGAGCTTAAAAAAGTGAAACATACATTTATAAAGATCTAAATTGTGCATATGTTCCCCTGATCAATATTTTATCCGAAAAAATCTTTTTTTGTATTTTTGTCACATTAAATGACTTAGTTACCATTTCCCCATTTAATCATTACTCTTAGGATACTTCACAAATTGTATATTAAAATATAATAATAAAACTATATTTAAGATATATATATAACAATATATATACACATTTTATTAATCAGTATTGTATTAAAAAACTCCGTGTTATGTTAATTAAAATGATGACTTCATGATATGTTAATTAAACTATTCTTATGTGATATTTTTGACATAAACTTTAACCCCCCGTTTGGATAGCAGAATTGAGTTATTCTGAATACATAATTATGCCAGTATAGATAACAAATCTACTGCCCCGTTTGTGTAGCGGAATAAGAGTGGTTTAATTGTAGAATAAAGTGGGATAAGAATAGATACAGGAAATTGGATGTTTGTTTAAAGAGTATAGGATTGAATTACTATGCCAGGTTAAACGATTATAAACTTTAAAGGCCCGTTTGGGGTGTGACATAAGATTATTCACCCTTGATAGTTATACTGGGATAGATAACAATCCATGCTGAATAGGTAAATTTTTGTTTGGTTGTCTTTTCAGTTATTCTAATTGGGAAACGTAAAATTGATCTTTTTCTTGTTTGGTTCACATTGAATAAAGTAATGATAAGTGGTAGATAAAAGATGAATAAAAGTTTATGACTTTTTAAATGACAATTATACCCCTGCATAAATTATTTGTGTTTAGGAATAAGTATGATAGATATGTGTGTGATATGATAGATGTGATAGTTTTTGGAATGTGTGCAGAGAGTGTTAGATAAGATAAATTTTTTAAAATGACAGATAAGAGTATTTTTATCCATTGGTATAGATAAACCCTGATGTAATAGCCGGGACCTCCTTATGCTGGTTTATGCTAATATTTACGTGTTTGGTTTACATGAGAGGATATTTTATGTTATTGAGCTTTTGGTCTTTATTCTCCCTAAATTCGTACATTTGGTTTAATTTTTGAAAAGTACTTTTAAGTCATATTTTGGATTCGTGCTAAACATATGAAATCTTCATTTTTGAGTCACCTTTCATATGAAATTGGTTTGGTGTTTTATTTAGAGTTATATTAGAAAAGTTATGACTATTTTAACATTTCTATCCTTAGAAGAAGAAATCGCGAAGTCTTCTGTTCGTCGCTATTTTTAATATAGTTGGAGGTTTCTTCTGATCTTGGTTTAAACATAGAAGTTGTAGGTATTTTTGTTATCTTTCCAACAAAAGTTGTTTCATGTAAAGTGGATTTTCCTACGAAAAGATATGGCTGTTTGAGTCGAGGCTGCGCAGAGTTTAGTGGAAGGGCATTTCTGTAATTTGATGGAATCTAAAGTTTTTAATAATGGATTAGTCGGTGGAGGGTGTGTTGGGTTTATATGTGTGGAGAGAGAGTCACCGAGACTCTATTCGAGAAAAAAGGGGGGAAATCATGGGAAAAATTAGAAAAAATTGGAAAAAGTTTCGTGGAGTATTTTCGTGATACACTGGGTAAAGATTCTTGTTCTTTTCATTCTTATTATTCGTCTAGGATTGTTTTATTTCAGTTTTGAATCAAATTTGTGATTTGGGGTTGGAATATGATTATGTTTTTGGGGCTAGATAAAAGGTATTTGATGGTTGATTTTACAGTATCATTTTAGGGTTTGTAGTGGGGATGTCATTTTTGTCTTGGTGGATTTGGGAATAGTTTGATTAATAGGGTTATATTTTAGTATCTGATTGAGGTTATAATTTTATCAGTGGATTTCCTGTCTGCGTGGTTTAGGAGCTGGAATAGGGTGAGTCCAACTTGGGATTGTGAATTGTGAGGTAAGTAACCCGATTGACTTTTACCTGTTCCATTTCATTCCACGTTGTATTGTTGTAAGTAACCCGATCGATATTTGCTTGTTTCATTCCATTCTATTATTTGTTCCATTCCATTCCACGTGGTATTGTTGATTCGACATTACTTATTCCATTCCACCCCACATTTTATTGTTGTTTAGGCTATTCAATTGTATTTGATAATCCATATGATTTGGATTGTGCGTATTGCATTTAAATGGCCTATTATTGAGACATATTCCTTCATTGTTGTTAGACTGTGGTTGTTCGAGATTCTAAAATATTCTTATAATTGGTTTATTTGTATCTTGGAGTTGTTCTTTATTGGATTCTAGTTTACTTTTTTTATTTATATCTCGTGAGCTTATAATTGACTTGTTAGTATCGTGAGCCTTCCTTTGATCATGATATGTATCCATCTTAGTGTCTTGCCAGGAACCTATGATCTGTATGCTCGTGTTGTTTGACCATGAAGCCTTGTAGTGTGATTGGCATCGTTGCTTCTATATTACCTCTTGTGTACTTGGAGTTGGATGACCATAGACCTTACAATGAGGGTTGAGGTTTGCCTCCCTAGCGCGCATAAGTACGTACGGTCCAGCGAGGGGGACTTGAGAATACCCTGCCGTGCCTGGACGTTCCAAGGGCCAGGTAGTGAATCCGCGGTGGAAGTTTCGAGGGCCACACACGAGGTGTTGTGGATATCTTCGACATAGGGGCCAAGATGGTGGGGTCGTGCAGATGATCAATCCTACGCTTTGGACATTTGGGGGCCAAAATTGTGATTCTCTTATCATTCTTGTAGCACTATGACATTTCTAGGGTCATCAGTGATTTAATTGTCATCCTTTCGATTGATGGGTAATTTCAGAGTATGTGCTTTCAGTCCAATTGTGATGTATCTTGATAATATTCATTGGCTTTATCAAGTTGTGAGGTGTTAGTTTGAGCTATTCATTCCGATGTTTATATATCAGCGATATTATTGTTCTCCGCTGATGATCATACAGTGATTCCATTTGTCATTATACTTTGACCTGGGTTTATTGAGATTACTGAGCTTGACTTTGGATGTCATTCTTGTTTTCCTTATGCGTGGAATGTCTGGGTTACTTACTGAGCATCTTTCGCTCATTCCATTCTATTTTATCAGAGTAGAGGCGGGGTTTGTGGACGTCGATTTAGTCTTCTTTTGGTGTCACGTCCAGCTGGTGATATGTATATATAAATGTGTATATGTTGATGTTTTGGATCTGTAAATAGTTATTTTGGTAGAGGCTGGTCTGATGAACCAGGCCTGTGTTAAATTGCTCTGTATATATGCTCTGTTGACTGCTTAAACTTTCTTGGGTGTGTTGTGATATAGATGATTGTACATATCATGTTAATTATCTGTTATCCCTATGGTTGTTATCATATGTGATTATATAGGGTGGACATTTCGATGTTTTAGAAAAATAAATATATATATATAGAGAGATTATGGTGGGTTTTTAGGCACGTGTCGCGCTCGTGTCGGCGTTTCTGGGCACGGGCCGCCACACCTGATAAGCAATTCTAGCCTTTTGTGAGAATAGTTATCAGGTCTTATCCTAGCTTATTCAGACATAACTATCAAGGTTTATTCTTGTCAAATAAACAACTGTTTGGGGGCTATTCTACTGTATTCTCCCATATCCAGCGTTTATTCTTCACGCCAAACGGGGGGTAAGGTTATGTTTATATAAAAGAATAGACATGTATGAAATATGATGGAATATGATTGAATAAATTAAAAAAACATGTTTTTGGTAATGAGTATATGAGTATAATTATTTTAGAATATGTGATAATACGCAAATATTTATTCTAGGTTCCATTTAGAAAAAAACTTATTTTTTATAGGTTGTTGATCTTCGTCCAACATTTTAATTTTAACTTATATAACAATTTTAACTCTACTGATAACGACCCATTATACTAAGGTGTTGGCCCTTTCTCCTGTTGTAGAGGGAGCCATGTGGAGGGGACTCCTACCGTATTTAATAGGGGGGAAGGGATTCCCATAAAATTTTAGGTATTATTACGCATAATCTTTTTTACATTTTTAAATACAGTCTCACATATCTTAGTAGGCATTCAATAAAATATATCTATATATATATATATATATATATATATATATACACACACACACACACACACACAGAAACGATTAGGTGCGGTCGTGCGGTCGCGATCGCGGGCTGTCCGATCGCGGGTCTATCGCATCCAACGGTTGACATGAATCGCACCCGACTGTCCGATGCGATGGACCCGTGATCGCGGCCGCACCGACCGCAAGACCGCACCTACTCACGTCCCTATATATATATATATATATATATATATATATATATATATATGGTCGATGATAATATGCGGCGTGCGGGCTCGTGCGAACGCGATGTCGTGGATCGTCCGATCGCGGGTTCATCGCATCCAACGGTTGAGGTGAATCGCACCCGACCGTCCGATGCGATGGACTCGTGATCGACGGCACGTGGATCGACGCACCGCACCTAACGGCTCCCTATATATATATATATATATATATATATATATATATATATATATATATATATATATATATATATATATCGATATAATATGCGGCGTGCGGGCTCGTGCGAACGCGATGTCGTTCGTATATATATATATATATTCCTCTATATATATATATATATATAGGGAAGTGATTAGGTGAGGCGGAACGGCGGTGCGGCAGCGATCACGGGCCGTCGATCACGGGCCCATCGCATCGGACGATCGAGGGCGATTCATCTCGACCGTTGGATGCGATGGACCCGCGATCGAACGGCCCACGTCGCGGCCGCACCCGCCGTTCGCCTCACCGAGCCGTGCGGTTTACGGTCGGTGCGGTGCCGATCACGGGCCGTCGATCACGGGTCCATCGCATACGGTCGGGTGCGATTCACGTCGACCGTTGGATGCGATATCGGACGGTCCACGTCGTATACGTATCGCGACCATATATATATATATATATATATATATATATATATATATATATATATATATAAGGGACTCTTGTCGCATTTAATAGGAGGGAAGGAACTCCCATAAAATTTTAGGCGCTATTACATATAATCTTTTTTACATTTTCAAATACAGTATTATATATCTCATTAGAGATCCAGTAAAATATATATCTCCTTCAATGATATATATATATATATATATACACACACACACATTGAAGCGATTAGATGCGGCGAACAGTGGGTGTGGTCGCGACATGAGCCGTCCGATTACGGGTCCATCACATCTGACGGTCGATGTGAATCGCATCCGACCGTCGGATGCGATGAACCCGAAATCGACAGCCCGTGATCGCTGTCGCACCCGCCGTTCGCCACATGTAATCCACCCCGACTCGATCCGGACCCGACCCATTGACAGGCTTACATAGAACCCATTACAAGAGACTTTACCAAGAAAAAACCAAGATCACATATCAAAAGAAAAAAAGAAAAGAAAAAGAAAGACAAAACCAAGATCGGTCATGAAAAGGAGAAGAATCCCCCCATTTCAACCCCACCCAGAAGACCAAGAATGAAGAACCCCTCCTCCTCGAACCACCACCACCACCCAAAACAACACCGTCCGCGGTTGGCTCTTCTTCGAGCCAAACTTCTTGTTCTTGCCCGCCGTTCGCTCCTCTTTCATCCTCAACCCTCTCCGCCAAGTTTTCTAAACATTCCCCAACAACCCCCTTATGCCGGACACCATAACCGCCGTCGCAATCATTGACTCGCCCTCCCCCAACAACCCCCAGAACTTCTGGATCTTCTTCTCCAGCGGAAGCTCCATCATCGCGCGCTTGGAACCCCGACGAGAACATGATGTTCAGGAAGGACTTTGAGGACTATAAGGGATACGATGTGGAGATACTGGACATGACGGCCGAGGGAGATACGATATACTACATCAACGAGGATTTGGACCTTATTGAATACGGTCCCTTCTCTGCTACATAGCCGATGATACTGAATTTCTCCGTCGACTTCCCGCCTCTGCCGTCTATGGATAACGAGCACTTCTTGATGGTGGCTCACGTCGGGGACGAGATGAAGATTATTTAAAGGAAACTTTTGTTTTTGGGGTTTTTGGACACTAGAAAAGCCACATGATTAAGGGAAAATTTTGAAAATAACATGTTAATAAAAAGGAATTTCAAAATTGACCCCTGATTAAAATATATGTAAAACTGACCTGGGTCATTTTTGACCGGTCAACGCGCCCACATGGCGTGCTGACAGGGTTAAAATATGACACGACGTCGCGGACTACGCGCGGGGGCCCGAGACGTGATTATGCATCACGTCTCCAATCAATGCATGCATGCATGGATTTTTTTTCTCTGATATTTGGATGAATTTTTTTGTTTGGCTTTTTTTTTGTTTTTTTATTTTTTCTCTTCTTACTAATATTTACATGGATTTTGTTTACATGAATATTTTTTTTGTTTCTTTATTATAATAAATAATATTATATAGAGTTTTATTTTCAGCCTCACAATTTCAGTCTGTGTGTTAATTTTTTTAAAAATAATATACCTTATATATTTAAGTACATATTATAATAAAAAATAAAGTATATAATATAATAAATTGCATATATGTATTTATAAAAAAATATTTTTTTTTTAACTTTTTTTTTTCTACGTGTGGAATTTTTACTAATGTTTGCATGTATGAGTTTTATTTTTATCTCTATCTAGTTATAGAGTTGTCATATTTAAAAATAATTGTTAAATTGATTCTTTATTTTAAAATCACACTAATTGTAGCTCCATTTATAATCCACATTAATTTCTTTATTTTAAAAACACACTTTTGAATTGAAGTATATATTGTTATATGAATGAAGTATATATTGTGACAAAATAGCATTTTTTTTTTTAGTTGAAAAAATGAGAAAAAAAAGGTGTCACACACTATGATAGAAACTCATATATTATGATAACACAATAGACGGAGCTGCAAAACGGATTGAGTGTATCATCACTCAATTACCAAAGTATCCCATTTTACATTCCTCCCTCTGTTTGTTCGAGTGATCATGTGTTTATTTTTCGCAATTCAAACCTCTCAAAAAAGAAAGAAAGCTTTAGTCTATGGATGCAAAGAAGAAAGGTCGGCCAACGGACTACCCCAAATATTTTTTTAATGCATGTTTTGGCGGAGTTAAGCAATTAGATGTCTCATAGATTGATCTATTGAATATACTTTCGTTCTTCAAGATGCATTTTAATATCATCAGAATTTGGGTATCTGTTTAATGGAAAATGATCCATTAATTTAATTTAGATTTTTAGTGCATTTTTCATAATTTAATAAACCAACCGATCTATTTCTTTAAGACAAGGTCTTGATCTAAGGTTGGAAATTTGGGAGGCACTTTTGGAGACTAACAGAGGGAAGGGTAGACCAGGCCACGGTTAGGGCTGCAACTCGGGCGGGTTGGGTTCGGGTTGACCCTAACCCGAACCCAACCCGAATTCTAAACTACTCAACCCTACCCGACCCAGCCCGATTTTCAACCCGAATTGGATCAACCCGAACCCAACCCGAAATTAAATAAACCAACCCGACCCAACCCGACTTAACCCGAATTGGACTAACCCGACCCCAACCCGATTTTCAACCCGAATTGGACCAACTCGACCCAACCCGAATTTTCTAACATGATGTGTAAATTAAATAAATCAACCCGACCCAACCCGTAAGGTTAGCTAGGTTTACCTAAAATTTGGACTACCCATATTAGAAGCCACAGAATGAACGACCATAATTGTTTTTTTAACCATTACTTTACGGGTTCGGATTGGGTCGGGTTGGGAGTGAGGCCAACCCGAACCCAACCCGATTTGTGAGTCAACCCGAATTGCCAACCCGAACCCGAACCCGAACCCGAACCCGATTTGGTCAACCCAACCCATGTAAAAATCGGGTTCAACCCGTCGGGTTCGGGTTCAACCCGACCCAAGTTGCAGCCCTAGCCACGGTGCATCCTAAGGATGAGTTCTAACCGATCTTGATCGTTGATACTTTTGTTCGTCAAGAGACCGGGGCATTCAGTGGTGGAGCCACCATAGGACAAGGGAGGGCATGTGCCCCCCTGAATTTTTTTAATTTATTTTCATATCTTTTAAATTTTTTTCTAGGTTTTTTTAATTTTTTGTGGTAAGTTAATTTTAATTAGGGTCCATAGATCATAGGCCCCATCCACATATGAAATTCTCTAAACAACAATCACTCACAACTAAATAAAATAAAATTAAAACAACCATCTATTATCCATTCGGATCATCCATGTGTATGGTGTGCACTGTGCACTCACCTCTTCTTTTAATTAACCCTCCCCCCTCCACATAACACAAAAATCATTTTAACTCTCCTTTTTCATTTACCCCAAAGCCTCCTTTTATCCATATTCCACAAACAGCCAGGCATGGATTCCACTTCTCAGTGTCTTCACCTAGGTGTCCATTTTAAAAAAAATAAAATTTTTAATCTCTTTTTTCTTTTATATCTCAATTGTTCCTAATATCAATCTTCATCTCTAAATAGTTTTTACTTTTTGTTCCATTAAATGTTTCACAATTGAGAATCTACAATCTGTAATCCTCTCATCTCTTTCATCAATGCTTTGAAGGTATATAATTTTTCATTTTACCTTATTATCATTGTTACTAATTTATTTAAAGTTTAAAATATTTGTGTAAATATCTAAAATAATAAAATCATTCAACATTTTCAGAATATGAAACATCATCGAAGTCAAATTTAAATGTATGTATTGCTTATTAGATTTATGTTTTGATATTTTTTTTATTAATTATCAATACGAAATATGACATATCATTTTAAAATATGATAATTATTTTTTATAATTATTCAATGAGATATGTTTTATATGAATGTCTTTATTTCATTTTATACATATTTTAAATCTATGCTATTGAAATAAAAAAACATAATGATATAATTTTAAAAATTATTTATATAAGTCACATTAGATCTCCGCTATCAAAAGCTCCAGGATTGTCATATTCAGCACATGTTAATCCCGGTTTGGGATACGTTGCAGTAATGTAGTCGCCAGGCGAGGCACTGTCTAGCAAGACTATAATTTTATAAATCATTTTGATAGTCCTTTCATACTAAAAGCTGTGAAGGAAGCCTAAATAAATAAATAAAGGAAATAATCCATATAACCCCCTGTAAACTTATTGAAATCCATACAATCCCCTTGATAAAATTTATGTTTATAGATGATGAATATTTTGTTAATATTATGCTTGGTTAATCTTGGTAAAAAACACAGTATATCAAAAAATATCTTACAATGTATTAGAATTGTGAAAAATCTTCGGTAAATGACGATTTTACCCTTCCAAATAGGGTTTATAATATTTTAAAAGAGGGTAAAATTATCATTTTCACATGATTTTTCACATTTTTAATAATTGTAGTGGTTTTTTTAGTATATTGTGTCTTTAGTCAAGGTTAACCAAATGAAATATTCGTAAAACATTTATCATCTACTAACGAATTTTATTCAGGGGGTTATTTAGATTTTTAGGTGTTTTCAGGGGGTTTTATGAATTTTAAGAAAAGTTAGAAGGGTTATATGGATTTCACTCAAATTTCAGGGGGTTGTATGGATGTTTCCCATAAATAAATAATGTGTGCTCCACTGGAGGGGCTATTCATGGAAAAAGAAAAAACATTATTGCAACCTTTTTTACATGGGCGATGTTACACCCATATTCTTTCCGGCTTCAATTCCATCCCTATATGGGTCGATAGATTTCATACATTAACAATGCATATGCTTCGAATGAATTTTTTTACATTTTCTATAAATGCATCTATGTAATTCATTGGAGTATATGCTTCATTTTTTATAAAAGAATGAACATCATTAGATGATGTATACTGTTTTTTAAAAATTCAATACATATGTAGACTGAAATTGAGACAGAAAATAGGGCTTTATGTAACATTATCCTTTTTACATACATAACATATTTTCAAATATTTTAGAAAGTAATATAATATATATATATATATATATATATATATATATATATATATATATATTCATATAAAAAAATTTGAAATAGTATTCAAGTGAATTGATTGCATGTCTTTAGACTAGTGTGTACTGTAACAGCAGATATCCGAATCTGGTAAACTATATATGTCACAATCAGATATATTCGTATCTGAATTGTATCCGGATATAGATAATGTCATAATGATATTTGTATATGACTAAAATCTGAATATATATATATATATATATATATATATATATATTCATATAAAAAAATTTGAAATAGTATTCAAGTGAATTGATTGCATGTCTTTAGACTAGTGTGTACTGTAACAGAGAGCATATTATTTTAGGATTGTAGGAATGATTGTGTATATGGGTTTACTTTTTTTTTTTTTTTTTTTGATGTTTGCTTGGGGATGTCAACGGATGTAGAACCAAATCGGATATCTATCATAGTATTCAGATTTTAGTCATATACAAATATCATTATGACATTATCTATATCCGGATACAATTCAGATACGAATATATCTGATTGTGACATATATAGTTTACCAGATTCGGATATCTGGTTAAAAATAAAAAAATGTAGTTAGTGTTTATAGTGGAATTTTTATTGTATATTTTCTGTACCAATTTAATATGGAAAAAATAAGATTATTTAGATTTTCTCATCTACTTCAAATTTTATAGAAGGCGAGTACTTTAACATTATTTATTATATAAATTTATTTAATATGTTTCCAATAGTGGTTGATATTTCATATCAGTCAATGTAAATTATTTTTTAGGAAAAAATCGATATAACTCCTTGTAAACTTGTCAAAATCGGTTTAAGTCCCTGTAAAATCACAAAATCGATATAGGTCCCTATATTTTGCCCGAGTTAACAATTTTAGTCCCCGAGTTAAAAGTTTTTTTTAAAAAAGATATATGCTGCGAATATTCCGTCCGGGTAACGGAATCCGTAAAACTTGTATTCGAAAAAGTCCCTACAAAAGTGAGTAAATCGATATAGGTCCTTTTCTATGCCTAAAATGCCCTTGAGCCAAGTGAAATTTTGAAATTGCCCTCATATTGCAATAGGTCCCTGAAATCTGTATAAAATTGGATTTAGTCCTCCAAAACATTAGAAAATCATATTTAGTCCTTTTTGAAGACAAAAATACTCCTCATTTTTCAGTGTTCTCATCCCTCTTGGAAGCTTATCAATGGTAAAAAAAATAGCCCTTGGATTCATTTCATCTGTAAAGCCAAATGCGCATTCAGGCCTTCCTATGGATACATTAACAACAGCTTATCTAAACACCACATATAAACTTAGAATTCTGATATATTAAACACCATATATTGTAATAAGTCCCTAAAATCTGTATAAAATTAATACATTAAACACTATATAAAAACTTGGTCTGATGTATAACTGCCATATCAGATACATTAAACAACATATATAAACTTAGTATGATACATGAACTGAGTGAGAGATATGTGAGGGTGTTTTAATAAATTTATTTGTTTGGTTAATATTAACCACATGTGAGTTAAAGGGGTCACGGCAGGAATTAAATCAACAATTTATTAAACTATGTAGGGACTTATTGTGATTTTTGAACTTTGCAGGGACTTTTTGTGATTTTATCAAGAATACAGGGACTTAAGGAGATTTTTACATAATATATTCAGAAAGATACGAGGGTTTTATCGTCATTTTACAGGTATGGTTAAACTTAACCAAGCCCTCGGTTTGTCAATGTAACGGTAGGGACTTAATCGGTATTTTTTTAATAATACAGGGATCTGTGATGATTTTGTGATTTTACAGGGACCTAAATCGATTTTCACATGTTTAAAGGGAGTTATATCGATTTTGCCCTATTTTTTAACAAGACTTATCTAATACTATTTCCTTAGTTTACATGATCATCTAATATTATTTCGAACAGTGTTTTTCTTTTTTCTCTTTACAAAGGAGGCTATGTTTCTATCCTTAGATTTCTATTTTTTATTTTTACATAGGAGCCACCTATTTCCTCACTAAAATAAAAATAAAATAAAAAAACATGATCAAGCGCTGTGATAGCGTTGACTGAATTTAGTGCTACTTTTTATAAATATTTGAATGATAGAACTATATATTATTCGTAATATCAATGTTTTAAAAATCCCTTCTAGTCCCCTATTAATCTCCTACCTAGGCCGAGACGATCCCTATCTACAACTTTTAGCATAACGCCTAGTCGCTTTTTCAGTTAATTCCTAGTTGACTAATAAGATATTAAATTACTTTACATATTATATGCATGTTAATTAATTTTTTTATGCTATCCTATTATGTTTATATTATTAATTTTGTTTTAATGTTACTTTATTATTATTTAGTAGTATAAAATTTTTATTTATTTTTATTATTGTGATATAGATAAAGAAATAAATTTTACATGTATATATATAATAGTAAGGGTATTTTAGACATTTAAATAAAATTCCTTATCATTTTTCGTAAGCCTTCTTCCGGGAACTGCCCGCTTCCCATTTGAGGCCCTGGCTCTGTACCAGGGCTGAATATCTCCACCCCATTGAGCACTCGAAGCAGCTTCATTTAAAGTTTTGAAGAGGACCAATTTTTTAGGAATTTTTTTATTGATAAGAGGGAAATTTATTATTATTATTATTATTATTATTATTATTATTATTGGTAAGAGAGATTGTAGGAACGATTGTGTATATGGATTTACATTTTTTTTTTATGTTTACTTGGGGATGTCAACGGATCTGAAACCAAATCGGATATTTGTCACCATATTTAGATTTTAGTCCAATACGGATATCATTATGACATTATCTATATCCTAATATAATTCAGATACAGATATATCCGATTGTGTTTTCTCATTTAATACGGACATAATTTACCAGATTTGGATATCTGGTTAAAATTAAAAAATGTGGTTAATGTTTATAGTGGAAATTTACTTGTATATTTTCAATACCAATTTAATATGGAAAAAATAAGATTATTTAGATTTTCTTCTCTACTTCAAATTTTTTAGAAGGCAAGTAATTTAGTTAACATTATTTATTATATAAATCTATTTATATTTCTATAGTAGTGGTTGATATTTCATATCAGTCAATGTAAATTATTTTTTGACATGACTCATCTAATACTATTTCCTTTCCTTAGATTTTTCTTCTTCTTTTTTTACAAAGGGGCCTCCTATTTCCTTACTAAAATAAAAATAAAATAACAAAACTTGTTGAGCATTGTGACGGCGTTAACCGGGTCTAGTGTTATTTTTTAAAATATTCAAATGATAGAACTATATATCATAGCTAATACCAATGTTCTAAAAATCCATTCTAGGCCCCGATTAATCCTCTGCCTAGGCCTAGGCAGTTCCTGTCCGCAACGCTTAGGGCCTAGCTTCTTTTCAACTAATCATTAATTGATTAATAAGATAATAAGTTACTTTACATATTATATACATGTTAATTAATTTTTTATGCGACTCTATATATTATGCTTATATTATTTTTTTTTTATTGTTACTTTATTACTATAGTGTAGTCTAAAATTATGATTCAGGTAATATGTATATGCATAGGAATTATATTTATATTGTAAAAAGTGATTGATTAGTTTTCGATTAATCCTCACCCAATCGATTAATCTCTAGTCTCTCTTGAACCGCCCGACTAACTCCTAGTTTTTTAGAACATTGGCTAATGTTGAATTCCATAGGGCTATTTCTACAAATTGCTCTTATTTTTTTTTAATGCTCACACGTATCCGAATTCAAAAAATACAACCACATTCAATTCAAACACCCCCGGGAATCCATCCAAGCATTGAAGATCATTTGGGTTCATGCAAATCACATTGTAAACACTACAAACAATTCCAGGAATTCTTAACAAAACCCAGGACCCCGAAGTAGACAAACCGGGTCCAACGTCCTTCGTCGCTATTTTTTGCAAATATTCAAATGATAAAACTATATATTATTGAAATCCATGGCCCAATTTTAGAAATTGCCCTTATTTTTTTAATGCTCATACACATCCAAATTCAAAAAATACGATAACATTCAATTCAAACACCCCCAGAAACAATTCCAGTAATTCTTAACAAAACCCAGGACCGCCGTAGTAGAATGAACTGTATACTTCTACTGGGTCGGTCACGGTGTAACACGCAGGATTAGTCGATTGCGTGTAAGCATCACCTGGGTGCAGATAAGTCGATTTCGTGTACCCATCATCCACAAAAGCCAGATACTGGAACGCACCTGCTATTCCTTCACCTTCTTTCGCAAAATAACCACTTCCCATCGCTGGGGACAACAACTTTGATGGCCCACTGACCTCACCACCCCACTCAACAAATCCTGCAGTGTCTTGAAAATCCAGCAAGATTGACATTGGCCAGTACCCAATGTTCTCGTCATTCAGACTCAACCACCACTGCTGATTTTTTTGATCCTGAAAAAGGAAACATATTTTTATGTTTATAAAACACAAGGAACTAAATGAGGTTCATGTTGGATTTTATTTTATTTACCCCAAAGATTGTCACATGGATCTGATATTGTTTGTCTGTGTCATTGTATACTGAAACCGGGAGGAGTCCTCCAAGAGGTGTGGTTTTGCTTATTTGTACGAAACCGGGGCAAAAGATGTTGTAACATCCTCTCGTGCCAGCCTAAGCATTGTATAATACTCGTTTGTCAGATTATCTAAAATTTTGATTTTACAAAGGCAGAAGAAGAATTTAGTTCGAGTGGAAAACTTACCGCCCAGTAACCATAAAATCTTGTCAGATGGTCGCCGAATGTCCGGGGAGATACCTGAAATTGGAACCATATGAGGATGACATGCATATGTGAAGTCCATGCTAGCTGCTTTTTCTGTCAAGGGTTTGCACTTACAAGCCATCCAGCCTCTATGAAACTAGCTTGAAACCTTGATCCACTCCATAATCTGATTCTTGCAGTGCTGGTCTGATGTTTAAGAACTCTAGGATTATTTATGGTAATATTTCCATACGCTCCGTGATATTGGCCTCTTTTCGCAAACAAACCACTGATCTGATACATCAAATAAATCTCTCAGAAAAGCTATTGGTTAGTGACTGAATAAAACAGGTCTGATACTTTGAATGCCAGAATCAATGATGGATCCAGAAGTTGCATTGAGTTTTGCAAAAGAAACTCACATATCGTGTTTGATCGATATTCTGAAAATGTTGAGCTCTGATTAGTTCTTCTCTGCTTGTCCTTCTAATGGGAACTGTTCCTGTTGGGCAGCTTTCTTTGCCGAGCATGACTAGTGAAAGGGAATTCTTCGGTGGCGCGTCCTCCTCCCTCCCGACTGGGTAGGAACTAGGCTTCATCTGTAACAGAGGACATACAGCAAATTATAAAAGATTTGATGTACATTATTTGTCATTAAGGTAGTGGTTAGAATTTGATATTCAATGTCGATCGGCTGGGAAAAAAGAAAGAAGGAAAAGATATTCGATAAGTGTTCTTTACATAATGATACATATGGAGTATATACAGTATGGAGATTATTAAATTATTTTTTGGATATAATATAAAAATCAATGTAAAAATTCCGTATGGGGTGTGTAACTAAGCATGTAGGGACAATAATTAGAATTAACTTCTTGAATCATGAAGAATGTGATAAATCATTAAAATTAAACAAATACATGGATCCTGAATGTACTAAACATGCAATCAATGAACAAAAGCATGTTGGAGAAGTTCAAGGTACTTAATTTGGGGCCACTATGATTTCAAGTGATAGCAGAAATTTAGTTAGGAAAATGTTAGTATATAAACAAACAAAAAAATGTTTACACTACTTTATTCAAAGAGGCAAAACCTTAATCTTGTGATTTGCAAGTAATGGATGATCCAAAGCTGGTTGTTTGTTGATGTCGACACAGTCGAAGATATCACCATATTGAGTCTGTGAATCATCATAATTTATCATCATTCTTGAGGTGTCTAGATAAAATATAGAAACAGTTTGACAGAGGTTATAAGAATCGATGCCTTTATGTTATTATATTACCTGGATGGTCTTCAGTGCTGGCTTATTCAGAAGCTTAAGTTGCCTATCAATCTCAGATTCTTGTAAACTAGAATGAGTTCTTCCAGCCACCACTTCAATCCCCAAAACAACAAAAAACATCAAAGAAACAATTGCCATTTCCCCTCTGAACGTCATGGAGACTTGCAAGACCACAATGGGAATATCAGTATTTATACAATAGATTTAGCAGTCATACAATGGGTTTGATATGTTTTCTAAGCCTCAATTGGTAATTTTTTATTTTGGTAGGACAATAAAACAATGAATATGATTTAAGTTATTTCTTTGTTTGGTATGATTAGAAGTTCTTCCTATAATGTTGGTCTCAAAACAAGAATGAAATATAATATCATTTATAAAATGAAATCTAAATACCATATCCATGGTAACAACAAAAGAAAAATATCATATACTTTCGAGTTATTGCTTTTCTTCAGTTAAAGATCTCATCATAAGTTTTTAAATATTCTCGAACGAACTTAACACGTCAAGTGAATATAAATATTCTGCAGAAAAGGAAAGGATACAAATATAAAATCACAATTCATGTTCTCGAACTTAACACGTCAAGTGAATATAAATAGAGTGCTCCAAGCTTAAAAAAGGAAACAAATATTTATAAAGATCTAAATTGTGCATATCTTCCCCTGATCAATATTTTATCCGAAAAAATCTTTTTTGTATTTATGTCACATTAAATGACTTAGTTACCATTTCCCCATTTAATCATTACTCTTACGATACTTCACAAATTGTAAATTAAAATATAATAATAAAACTATATTTAAGATATATATATAACAATATATATACACATTTTATTAATCAGTATTGTATTAAAAAACTCCGTGTTATGTTAATTAAAATGATGACTTCATGATATGTTAATTAAACTATTCTTATGTGATATTTTTGGCATAAACTTTAAGGTTATGTTTACATAAAAGAATAGACATGAAATATGATGGAATATGATTGAATAAATTAAAAAAATATGTTTTTTGTACTGAGTATATGGGTATAATTATTTCATTATGTGTGATAATACGCAAATATTTATTCTAGGTTCCATTTAGAAAAAATCTTTTTTTTTATAGGTTGTTGATCTTCATCCAACATTTTAATTTTAACTTATATAACAATTTTAACTCTACTGATAACGACCCATTATACTAAGGTGGTATTTACACCCAGCAAATAAAGTATTATTTATCCGTTTAGATGATTTGCAACATATATTATTTTAAAAAATGGTAATTTCATGCAATATTAAAGTGATGTAAAATACATTTAACCAAATAAAATTATAACTTCATGTTATGTTAATTGTGTTACTTTATCATTATGTGAAATTTTTAAGAATACAATTTTGATGTATAAAAACATGGTGAATTTTTTCATTATTAAATTATACAAAATATTACTTACCTTGTTCAATTATTCTAAGGTGAATGGTGTGTCAAAGAAACTCAAGATTTGATCTGTTATGATTGATATATTCAAGTTACTACTCTCACCTAACTTAATGGATAGCAAATGTGGTGTAGGAATTTCTCGCACGAGTTATGAATGTATAAGTGTAAGAGAATATGGCTTGTGACCTCACCCTTTATATAAACATCTTCATCACCTTTTAGTCTTCCAATCAAATACCATTAATATTTACATTATTTCCATTAATCCATGAGTAATGCATATATACATGAGATTCCAATAACCTTTGGCATTTCCGTAACTCATTTCAATGGCTTTTGGTGTTTCCATGACTTATAACCACTAAATGTATTGAGTTTATAATGGAATTTAATTTTGTACATGAATGAAGGTGGGATACATCTCAAAAATACAAGGGATGTGCTATTGTCTATAAAACATTTTTTGATGTCATATATTAATTGGTTCACCTACCAATTATTTTCATAAATATGTTTCTTATAGAATAACATTTAGTAGCTAATTAAATATAAACATAAAAAGGCCACATAACATACAAAATGTTAATAAATTAAACAATTCTTATGTGATTATTTTGCATAAACTTAAAAGGCCATTTTTAGATAATAGATGTGAAATATGATGGGGTATGGTTGAATAAATCCAAAAAATATGTTTATCTATAATGAATATATGGGTATAATTATTTTAGAATATATGATAATAAAAAAAGTATTTATTTCAGGTTTCATTTAGAAAAAAAACTTATTATGTATAGGTTGTTGATCTTCATCCAACATTTTAATTTTATCATATATAACAATTTTAACTCTATTGATAAACATTGTTATACTAAAATGTTATTTACACCCAGCAAATAAAGAATTATTTATCCGTTTAGATGATTTGTAAATTAAAATGATAACTTCCACTACAACAAATTTGATCATTAGCTACGATGTTTAGCTGCGAAATCTAATTTCATAGCTAAAAGTGACTTTTCCCTGCGAAAACATTATTCGTAGCTAATAGTTTTAATTTTCTCTAGGAAGTTTAATTTCTTAGCAAATGGTATAACCTTTAGCTACGAAATATCACATTCATAGAAAAATATGTAACCTTTAGTTGCAAATTTTTATTTTGCAGCAAAAGTTTTGATTTTGTAGCTACAATTTGAAAATTTGTAGCAATATTTATAATTTTTTGCTACGAAATTTAACTTTGTAGCAAAATATGCACTGCTTTGGCTACGAAATTCTATTTAGTAGCTAAATATATACCTTTTGGCTACAATATATATTTTTGTAGTAAAAGACAAACTTTTAGCTGTGAAAAATTGACTTTTGACTGCGAAATTGAATTTTAAAAATTTTCAAAAGCTTTAATTTGTTATGAAATCGAAATACACTGCATCACTATTGAAATGAGATCCTTTTGGCTATAAATTCTTTTTATAATTTGATTCCAAACATAAATAATAAAATTAAAATATTATTTATTATATTAGACAAATAATGTGATCATTTTTTCATATATTTTTTTCTTTATTTAGGTGTGTATAAGCATAAAGAATGGATAAAAAATACTATATTATAGATATATAGTTTATTTTTCATAGTAGTTCATCATCAAATTAGATGATTTGATATATTAATTATATTTATAATTAAATATTCCAAAGAACATTTTAATTTGGATCACGCATGTGCTTGATGAACTCCTTTCTGTAGGACATTATGTAATTGATTGAGGTATGTTGATGATGTCAAAGTTGAGTATATTCATTTTGACATTACATACAATTCATTTATTCTTGTATTTAATGAGCCTAATGTCACATTAGATATATTAATTATCATTATATATATAATGTTCTATTAGGAGAAAGCACAAACAATATATAATAAAAATTCATATAAAGTCAAACCCAAAGCCCAAACCAAATTTTTATTTATTTATTGGTAATTGTGATTTGTGTTTTTTTAATTGGAGAAATGATGCAGCGTACGAATACGCTCTTTTACTAATTCGATTGAAGGTACGAATTCATAGGCTCAAGCGACGTTGTTGATTCTTCAAGCAGAATACCAGGGACGTTGGGCTTCAAAAATCTGTTGATTTCTCCTGAAATACTAGATAATTAAAAATTCTATGTATTTGATAATCCTCCTTGGATATCCAAACACAGTAGAGAAGATAAATAAATTCTATTAATCAATAATCTGAATAATCAAATGATTTTACATGCATATTTATAGAAGAGAATTAGGATCTCAACTGATTATTCCAATCTAATTAAACTAAAAATAATAATTACATCCTTATCTAATATTTACTAATATTCAAATTCGAATTCAAATCATTATTTGACATTCAAATCTAAATATAGTAAAATCCTAACAAATGCATAAAATCCTAACAAACTCAAAACTGTCAAAAATAATAAAAATAACTTTCGATTTAACCCCAAGACAATCTCAGAATGCTCCAAAAATTGGCGTAGTGGCGTACGAACATGTAGACATATTATAATAACGATTTTAATCTACGGTCTAAAAGTTAAATAGGATATAACTATATATAAGATTTAAGTTTGAATATTATCTTTATCTATAAGAGATTTTATAGGATATAATAAAGCATATTAAAGGATTATGAAAATTTGAAAATAATACGTAAAAGATTTAAAATTTGAATATTATCTTATTAGATCTTATGGACTATTGATTATTTGGGGCATTAATAGAGTAGAGAAATCCAAGTGAATAGAGTAAATGCTAATCAAATATGTGTGAATTAAATAAATGCTAATAGATGTGAATTACATTAATATTTTATACTATTTTTTAATGTATCATGTTTTTGCATATGAAACGGGAATTTTTTTTTTTTTGCGAATTAATTTTTTTTTAATGTATAATATATCATGTCTTATCCTAATAACATTATGATAATCAAATTTAACTATAAGTTAATCAATATGCTTCATGATAAAATGTATGTATTATAATAAACTATGAATGAAATTAAAATGTTGTAAATGGATTTTCATGGGATTGAGTAAAAATGTAAGAGTATCCTAATAATATTATGATAATCAATTTTAATTATAAGTTAATGAATATGTTACATAATTAAATGTATGTATTATAAAATACTATAAATGAGATTAAAATGATGTAAATTGATTTTTTTGGAATTGAATAGAAATGTAGGGGTAAAATGAAAAAATGGTTGTCATTAAAGTGGTGTGATTGGACTGTAATAGGATTGAATGAATTGACAGGGGCAAATAGGTCAAACGGCAGGTTTTTTTGTTTAAGAGACTTTTATATAGTAATAATATAGATTATACTCTCTTATATCCGTTTAAACTGATTTAGTAATACCAAATTATACTCTGTAAACTAAAAATCATTTTCTCTATCCATTTTTATATCACCCTTATACTACCCTTATACTATTTTATTCCGTTAAACAAACGGGGGGTCAAAGAATAAGAGAACCCTGAATATTTTTTTGGTAATTTCAGGAATTGTATAGGGCCAAAAAAGGAAATTCAAAAAAGATTGGATCACTTTTTTTGCCCTCACATGCACCCCATTCGTTTAATATGTGTGTATAGATATGAACAAATCAAGATCACACAACAACCTATTCCGAGATTGCGAATCAAATATACCAAGTATGAACCGGCACAGCTGTGGAGTATATACTTTTGTTCTTCTGAGATGCATTTTAATATCATCAGAATTGGGTATCTGTTTAATGGAAAATGATCCATTAATTTAATTTGGATTTTTAGTACATTTTTCATAATTTAATAAACCAACAGATCTTTTTTTATATTTCTTTTTAGAAAAAAATTTTATTGATAAGAGGGAAATTTTTTTATTATTATTATTGGTAAGAGGGATTGTAGGAATGATTGTGTATATGGATTTACATTTTTTTTTTAATGTTTACTTGGGGATGTCAACGGATCTGAAACCAAATCGGATATTTGTCACCTATCTAGATTTTAGTCCAATACAGATATCATTATGACATTATCTATATTCTAATATGATCCAGATACAGATATATCCGATTGTGTTTTCTCATATAATACAGACATAGTTTACCAGATTTGGATATCTGAATAAAATTAAAAAATGTGGTTAATGTTTATAGTGGAATTTTTCTTGTATATTTTCAATACCAATTTAATATGGAAAAAATAAGATTATTTAGATTTTCTTCTCTACTTCAAATTTTTTAGAAGGCAAGTAATTTAGTTAACATTATTTATTATATAAATCTATTTATATTTCTATAGTAGTGGTTGATATTTCATATCAGTCAATGTAAATTATTAACATGACTCATCTAATACTATTTCGTACAGTTTTTTTTTCTTTTTTTCTCTTTACAAAGGAGGCTCTGTTTCTTTCCTTAGATTTTTCTTCTTCTTTTTTTACAAAGGGGCCTCCTATTTCCTTACTAAAATAAAAATAAAATAACAAAACTTGTTGAGCATTGTGGCGGCATTAACCGGGTCTAGTGTTATTTTATAAATATTCAAATGATAGAACTATATATCATGGCTAATACCAATGTTTTAAAAATCCATTCTAGGCCCTGATTAATCCTCTGCCTAGGTCTAGGCAGTTCTTGTCCGCAACGCTTAGGGCCTAGCTTCTTTTCAACTAATCATTAATTGATTAATAAGATATTAAGTTACTTTACATATAATATACCTGTTAATTAATTTTTTATGTTATTCTATATATTATGCTTATATTTTCTTTATAATGTTACTTTATTACTATAGTGTAGTCTAAAATTATGATTTATGTAATTTGTATATGCATATGAATTATATTTATATTGTAAAAAGTGATTGATTGGTTTTCGATTAATCCTCACCTAGTCGATTAATCTCTAGTCCCTCTTGAACCGCCCGACTAACTCCTAGCCTTTTAGAACATTGGCTAATATTGAATTCCACAGGGCTATTTCTACAAATTGCTCTTATTTTTTTTAATGCCCACACGTATCCGAATTCAAAAAATACAACCACATTCACTTCATACACCCCCAGGAATCCATCCAAGCATTGAAGATAATCTGGGTTCATGAAAATTACTTTATAAACACAACAAACAAATCCAGTAATTCTTAACAAAACCCAGGACCACCGTAAAAGAAGACATTGATCCAATAGAATACTCTTTGGTCACCCGCAACGTAACGAAAAAAAACATGCTCAACACTTTGACAGCATTGACCGGGTCCATTATTATTTTTTGCAAATATTCAAATGATAGGACTATTTTTTATTGCTAATACTGAAATCCATGGGGCTATTTTTAAAAATTGCCCTTATTTTTTTTTAATGCACATATATATCTAAATTCAAAAAATACAACCACATTCAATTCAAACAACCCCCAGGAATCCATCCAAGCATTGAAGATGATTTGGGTTCATGCAAATCACATTGCAAACACTACAAACAATTCCAGGAATTCTTAACAAAACCCAGGACCTCGAAGTAGACAACCCGGGTCCAACGTCCTTCGTCGCTATTTTTTGCAAACATTCAAATGATAAAACTATGTATTATTGCTAATATTGAAATCCATGGCCCAAATTTTAGAAATTGCCCTTATTCTTTTAATGCTCATACACATCCAAATTCAAAAAATACGATAACATTCAATTCAAACACCCCCAGAAACAATTCCAGTAATTCTTAACAAAACCCAGGACCGCCGTAGTAGAATGAACTGTATACTTCTACTGGGTCGGTCACGGTGTAACACGCAGGATTAGTCGATTGCGTGTAAGCATCACCTGGGTGCAGATAAGTCGATTTCGTGTCCCCATCATCCACAAAAGCAAGATACTGGAACGCACCTGCTATTCCTTCACCTTCTTTCGCAAAATAACCACTTCCCATCGCTGGGGACAACAACTTTGATGGCCCACTGACCTCACCACCCCACTCAACAAATCCTGCAGTGTCTTGAAAATCCAGCAAGATTGACATTGGCCAGTACCCAATTGGCTCTCTATTCAGACTCAACCACCACTGCTGATTTTTTTGATCCTGAAAAAGGAAACATATTTTTATGTTTATAAAACACAAGGAACTAAATGAGGTTCATGTTGGATTTTATTTTATTTACCCCAAAGATTTTCACTTTGATCTGATATTGGTTGTCTGTGTCATTGTATACTGAAACCGGGAGGAGTCCTCCAAGAGGTGTGGTTTTGCTTATTTGTACGAAACCGGGGCAAAAGATGTTGTAACATCCGCTCGTGCCAGCCTAAGCATTGTATAATACTCGTTTGTCAGATTATCTAAAATTTTGATTTTACAAAGGCAGAAGAAGAATTTAGTTCGAGTGGAAAACTTACCGCCCAGTAACCATAAAATCTTGTCAGATGGTCGCCGAATGTCCGGGGAGATACCTGAAATTGGAACCATATGAGGATGACATGCATATGTGAAGTCCATGCTAGCTGCTTTTTCTGTCAAGGGTTTGCACTTACAAGCCATCCAGCCTCTATGAAACTAGCTTGAAACCTTGATCCACTCCATAATCTGATTCTTGCAGTGCTGGTCTGATGTTTAAGAACTCTAGGATTATTTATGGTAATATTTCCATACGCTCCGTGATATTGGCCTCTTTTCGCAAACAAACCACTGATCTGATACATCAAATAAATCTCTCAGAAAAGCTATTGGTTAGTGACTGAATAAAACAGGTCTGATACTTTGAATGCCAGAATCAATGATGGATCCAGAAGTTGCATTGAGTTTTGCAAAAGAAACTCACATATCGTGTTTGATCGATATTCTGAAAATGTTGAGCTCTGATTAGTTCTTCTCTGCTTGTCCTTCTAATGGGAACTGTTCCTGTTGGGCAGCTTTCTTTGCCGAGCATGACTAGTGAAAGGGAATTCTTCGGTGGCGCGTCCTCCTCCCTCCCGACTGGGTAGGAACTAGGCTTCATCTGTAACAGAGGACATACAGCAAATTATAAAAGATTTGATGTACATTATTTGTCATTAAGGTAGTGGTTAGAATTTGATATTCAATGTCGATCGGCTGGGAAAAAAGAAAGAAGGAAAAGATATTCGATAAGTGTTCTTTACATAATGATACATATGGAGTATATGCAGTATGGAGATTATTAAATTGTTTTTTGGATATAATATAAAAATAAATGTAAAAATTCCGTATGGGGTGTGTAACTAAGCATGTAGGGACAATAATTAGAATTAACTTCTTGAATCATGAAGAATGTGATAAATCATTAAAATTAAACAAATACATGGATCCTGAATGTACTAAACATGCAATCAATGAACAAAAGCATGTTGGAGAAGTTCGAGGTACTTAATTTGGGGCCACTATGATTTCAAGTGATAGCAGAAATTTAGTTAGGAAAATGTTAGTATATAAACAAACAAAAAAATGTTTACACTACTTTATTCAAAGAGGCAAAACCTTAATCTTGTGATTTGCAAGTAATGGATGATCCAAAGCTGGTTGTTTGTTGATGTCGACACAGTCGAAGATATCACCATATTGAGTCTGTGAATCATCATAATTTATCATCATTCTTGAGGTGTCTAGATAAAATATAGAAACAGTTTGACAGAGGTTATAAGAATCGATGCCTTTATGATATTATATTACCTGGATGGACTTCAGTGCTGGCTTATTCAGAAGCTTAAGTTGCCTATCAATCTCAGATTCTTGTAAACTAGAATGAGTTCTTCCAGCCACCACTTCAATCCCCAAAACAACAAAAAACATCAAAGAAACAATTGCCATTTCCCCTCTGAACGCCATGGAGACTTGCAAGACCACAATGTGAATATCAGTATTTATACAATAGATTTAGCAGTCATACAATGGGTTTGATATGTTTTCTAAGCCTCAATTGGTAATTTTTTATTTTGGTAGGACAATAAAACAATGAATATGATTTAAGTTATTTCTTTGTTTGGTATGATTAGAAGTTCTTCCTATAATGTCGGTCTCAAAACAAGAATGAAATATAATATCATTTATAAAATGAAATCTAAATACCATATCCATGGTAACAACAAAAGAAAAATATCATATACATACGAGTTATTGCTTTTCTTCAGTTAAAGATCTCATCATAAGTTTTTAAATATTTTTGAACTTAACACGTCAAGTGAATATAAATATTCTGCAGAAAAGGAAATGATACAAATATAAAATCACAGTTCATGTTCTTGAACTTAACACGTCAAGTGAATATAAATAAAGTGCCCCAAGCTTAAAAAGGGGAAGCATACATTTATAAAGATCTAAATTGTACATATCTTCCCCTGATCAATATTTTATCCGAACTTTTTTTTTTGTATTTATGTCACATTAAATGACTTAGTTACAATTTCCCCATTTAATCATTACTCTTAGGATACTTCACAAATTGTATATTAAAATATAATAATAAAACTATAGTTAAGATATATATATGACAATATATATACACATTTTATTAATCAGTATTGTATTAAAAAACTCCGTGTTATGTTAATTAAAATGATGACTTCATGATATATTAATTAAACTATTCTTATGTGATATTTTTGGCATAAACTTTAAGGTTATGTTTAAATAAAAGAATAGACATGAAATATGATGGAATATGATTGAATAAATTAAAAATATATGTTTTTTGTAATGAGTATATGGGTATAATTATTTCAGAATGTGTGATAATACGCAAATATTTATTCTAGGTTCCATTTAGAAAAAAACTTATTTTTTATAGGTTGTTGATCTTCTTCCAACATTTTAATTTTAACTTATATAACAATTTTAACTCTACTGATAACGACCCATTATACTAAGGTGGTATTTACACCCAGCAAATAAAGTATTATTTATCCGTTTAGATGATTTGCAACATATATTATTTTAAAAAATGGTAATTTCATGCAATATTAAAGTGATGTAAAATACATTTAACCAAATAAAATCATAACTTCATGTTATGTTAATTGTGTTACTTTATCATTATGTGAAATTTTTAAGGATACAATTTTGATGTATAAAAACACGGTGAATTGATATCTTCATGTTACTACTCTCACCTAACTTAATGGATAGCAAATGTGGTGTAGGAATTTCTCGCACGAGTTATGAATGTATAAGTGTAAGAGAATATGGCTTGGGACCTCACCCTTTATATAAACATCTTCATCACCTTTTAGTTTTCCAATCAAATACCATTATTATTCACATTATTTCCATTAATCCATGAGTAATGCATATATACATGAGATTCCAATAACCTTTGATATTTCCGTAACTCATTTAAATGGCTTTTGGTGTTTCCATGACTTATAACCACTAAATATATTGAGTTTATAATGGAATTTAATTTTGTACATGAATGAAGGTGGGATACATCTCAAAAATACAAGGGATGTGCTATTGTCTATAAAACATTTTTTGATGTCATATATTAATTGGTTCACCTACCACTTATTTTCATAAATATGTTTCTTATAGAATAACATTTAGTAGCTAATTAAATATAAACATAAAAAGGCCACATAACATACAAAATGTTAATAAATTAAACAATTCTTATGTGATTTTTTTGCATAAACTTAAAGGCCATTTTTAGATAATAGATATGAAATATGATGGGGTATGGTTGAATAAATCAAAAAAATATGTTTATCTATAATGAATATATGGGTATAATTATTTTAGAATATATGATAATAAAAAAGTATTTATTCCAGGTTTCATTTAGAAAAAAAACTTATTATGTATAGGTTGTTGATCTTCATCCAACATTTTAATTTTATCATATATAACAATTTTAACTCTATTGATAACATTGTTATACTAAAATGTTATTTACACCCAGCAAATAAAGAATTATTTATCCGTTTAGATGATTTGTAAATTAAAATGATAACTTCCAACGAATGATTTTGGTAAAATAAATTCATTGTAACCAAACACGCAATTTAGTTTTTGTTTTCCTAGAAAAGCTTATCCGTGTAAAATAAATTCTTAAGTATTTGAAATTACTTCGAACCAAACGGACCCTATGTGGGGGTTTATTGATCGTAGAGTGATGGACATGTCGTATTATAGCATATGCTCATGTTAATAACGTATATGTTACGATATAATTTTGTTACATTTTCTATAAATACATCTATAAATTCATTTTTTTATAAATATATCTCATTACATTATGTATATTATTTAAAAAAAATTTACAACACATATAAATTAGAATTGAGACTGAAAATGAAGTTCTAAAAAATAAAAATAAATGACAGACCCAATCTGACTCATTAGTGACCCAACCTGACTCGTTCTGAAATAAAAAAACTCAAACAACTGATGTCATATTGGGTCCATTTGTTTTGAGTAAAATCTTAATATGCGCTAGTTTTCGGTAAACATAGTTACAAAACAGATGTTTGGGAACATGAAAAAGAGCAATTAAAGGAAACTCATTTTTATATATAACCGCCATTAAATCTAGAAAATGGAAACAGAAAAATGAGTAGGTACGTCATTTTCCAGGATCATCTCTTTTATCTTATCTGTTCTTTTTATTTTTTATACTATTTATTTTTTATTTTAAATTTATCTCTTTTATCTTTTATACTTTAATTGAAATTTTATCTTCAATTTAAATTTAATTTAAATATCTTTAGAACAAGAAAGAGCAACAGACATAGTGGATTAAAAAAATGACTTTTTATGTATTCATATATTGTTATTATCATATGCATATTTTAATAATATTTTTGGTATTAAACATTGATAAATATTGTATATTTTTATAGAAACAAAAAATAAAAATTATTTTTAGTGAAATATTTTCAATGCCACCAAACATGATATTTAGATTTCATTTTAAAAAAATCTAATATATGTAAAACAAATCCCACATGTTTTTAAAGCACCTGACCAAATGGACCCATTGGTTTTGAAATCCCAAAAATCCCCAAAAACCAAATAGCCCGCCACACCCAAATAACCCACCACACAATTTGTCCCTGCGATGCCACCTCTCCAAACAACATTCATCCGGAGAGCTCGCAAAAACTGCATCAAGTGGAGTCACGCCGATCAGCATCGCCTCATCCTCGCCGCCGCCTCAGTCTCTCCGCCTCGCCGCCACCTCAATCTCTCCGCCTTGCCGCCTCTATTCCTCTGCCTCTCCACCTTCGCCGAACAACCTCGCTGCGGGGACTATCAAAAACAACAGTTACATTGAAAGGTCTCTCTCTCTCTCTCTCGATCTATATCTACTTCTTCTCTTCCTTGATTGTATTTTTGATCTGAGGTTTTTTTAGATCTGTTGTATTTTTTTATCTGAGTTTATTTTAGGGTTTGGTTATTGATCTGAATGTTTTTTTTTTTTTTGGTGTTTATTGAAATTTTTTTTTTTAGGGTTTGATCTCGAATTTTAGGGGTTTTATAGCAAGAAGTTGGAACAAAATCTTGTGCATTTTTGTAAGCTCTGGACTTCCTCTATAGTGCTTGCATTATTTTCTTTTGATTTGATGTACATATGTATCATTTCCCTACTTTAATAAAGTCCTTAATTACCAAGCAAAAAAAAAAAAAAACTTGTCATACCTGAACAACTCTTGCACATGGTGTGCCTGGAATATATAAGGGAAGGAAATGAATCCCTTCATGAAAGTCAGAAAATCTTCAAGTATTTCTGTGGACTGTGGTTCATCTGGTGCCACCCCAAGGACTTGTTTCACTATCACATTGAATGCATATGAACTGCAAAGAGAAAAAAAAATCACACATAAGTACTTATCATAACATCAAATATAATCCAAAGTTATCAATCAAGTTTAAAAATAAAAATAAAAACCTTTCTGGCTTCCTCACAGAAGATGATTTGTTCCTTCCCCTTCCAACAGTCCATAACCTGAACAGCCATCCTCTCAATGTCATTCAAATACCCAACCTTTGATTTGGTGGTATTGACAAGTGACAAAGGAGTACTCTTAAGCCTCTTGTGTCACCCACAACAACCAGCATTGATGATTTCCCAAGTGAAATTTTTTTGTATTCATTAATCTATCTTTTCCCACTTTATTCACTAATATGTTAGATGATTTCTTACGTGATGAAGAGCAGGTGAATGACATGCTTGTTGAATACTCTACCGAAGATGAGGAAGACTATGACACTGATGGAGAGCTGTAGCATGATCCTAGATTTTGTGTTGGTTGCTTTTATTAGAATCTATGATAGTACTATATGTATTTCAGAAAATAACATGTTCAATTAGATGTTTTGTGTAGTTCTACTTAAACTCAATTGTGTATTATTGGTTCCTCCTTATGTTATGACAATATCACTTGGGTATATGCTTTCTACATTTCAGATGGCATCTTGTGGTAGGCGAGGCAGAGGACGATCTCGAGGTTCTCAAGCTCGAGGGGGTTCCACCTTATGTTATGAAAATATGTATCATGATACTTAATTTGTCTGTGTAGGATAAGTTTAAGTGGGATGAGACGGACACTGTTGCTACTGAATTTATCAATAAGCAATTGGGCCAGGTTTGGCGACAGCAGCGGTGCGATCACGCCAAGAGGATACATGAACTCATAGCCAATGGTAGTAATCCACAAGCCCACCCAGCTTCGGGAGTCTCCCAGACTGATTGGGCATTGTTGACTTCATTCGCTCTGATACTTATCAGGTAATTAGTTCATTTGATAATATGATCTATTTTAGTGTTAAGAAAAATAATACTTTGTATTTTATTTTATGCAGGCAAGGTCTTGGACTAATAAGGCAAAAAAAGGACCCTGAATATTTTTTTGGTAATTTCAGGAATTGTATAGGGCCCAAAAAGGAAATTCAAAAAAGATTGGATCACCTTTTTTGCCCTCACATGCACCCCATTCGTTTAATATATATGTGGTCGAGTGATTCAGTGCGGGAATGCGGGAATGCGGGAAACGACGCCGATCATTCGATCGCGGGTCCATCGCATCCAACGGTCGATGTGAATCGCACCCGACCGTCCGATGCGATGGACCCGTGATCGACGGCTCGTGATCGCTTCCCGCACGACCGCATTCCCGCACCGAATCACTTCCCGTATAGATATGAACAAATCAAGATCACACAACAACCTATTCCGAGATTGCGAATCAAATATACCAAGTATGAACCGGCACAACTGATACGGCTGTTGAGTATATACTTTTGTTCTTCTGAGATGCATTTTAATATCATCAGAATTGGGTATCTGTTTAATGGAAAATGATCCATTAATTTAATTTGGATTTTTAGTACATTTTTCATAATTTAATAAACCAACCGATCTTTTTTTATATTTCTTTTTAGAAATTTTTTTATTGATAAGAGGGAAAAATTTTATTATTATTATTGGTAAGAGGGATTGTAGGAATGATTGTGTATATGGATTTACATTTTTTTTTTAATGTTTACTTGGGGATGTCAACGGATCTGAAACCAAATCGGATATTTGTCACCTATCTAGATTTTAGTCCAATACAGATATCATTATGACATTATCTATATTTTAATGTAATCGAGATACAGATATATCCGATTGTGTTTTCTCATATAATACGGACATAGTTTACCAGATTTGGATATCTGAATAAAATTAAAAAATGTGGTTAATGTTTATAGTGGAATTTTTCTTGTATATTTTAATACCAATTTAATATGGAAAAAATAAGATTATTTAGATTTTCTTCTCTACTTCAAATTTTTTAGAAGGCAAGTAATATAGTTAACATTATTTATTATATAAATCTATTTATATTTCTATAGTAGTGGTTGATATTTCATATCAGTCAATGTAAATTATTTTTTAACATGACTCGTCTAATACTATTTCCTTCGTTTACATGACTCATCTAATACTATTTCGTACAGTTTTTTTTTCTTTTTTTCTCTTTACAAAGGAGGCTCTGTTTCTTTCCTTATATTTTTCTTCTTCTTTTTTTACAAAGGGGCCTCCTATTTCCTTACTAAAATAAAAATAAAATAACAAAGCTTGTTGAGCATTGTGACGGCGTTAACCGGGTGTAGTGTTATTTTTTATAAATATTCAAATGATAGAACTATATATCATGGCTAATACCAATGTTCTAAAAATCCATTCTAGGCCCCAATTAATCCTCTGCCTAGGCCTAGGCAGTTATTGTCCGCAACGCTTAGGGCCTAGCTTCTTTTCAACTAATCATTAATTGATTAATAAGATATTAAGTTACTTTACATATTATACATGTTGATTAATTTTTTATGCGATTCTATATATTATGCTTATATTATTTTTTTAATGCTACTTTATTACTATAGTGTAGTCTAAAATTATGATTTATGTAATATGTATATGCATAAGAATTATATTTATATTGTAAAAATTGATTGATTAGTTTTCGATTAATCTTCACCCAATCGATTAATCTCTAGTCCCTCCTGAACCGCCCGACTAACTTCTAGTATTTTAGAACATTGGCTAATATTGAATTTCATAGGGCTATTTCTACAAATTGCTCTTTTTTTTTAATGCTCACACGTATCCGAATTCAAAAAATACAACCACATTCAATTCAAACACCCCCAAGAATCCATCCAAGCATCGAAGATCATTTGGGTTCATGCAAATTACATTGTAAACACTACAAACAATTCCAGTAATTCTTAACAAAGCCCAGGACCCCGAAGTAGACAAACCGGGTCCAACGTCTTTCGTCGCTATTTTTTGCAAATATTCAAATGATAAAACTATATATTATTGAAATCCATGGCCCAATTTTTAGAAATTGCCCACTTTTTTTTTTAATGCTCATACACATCCAAATAAATGTGTCTCATGCTTAATAAGAAATCAATATAAAAAAATAAAAATCGACATTCAAAATCTTGAAAAAAAATTGAATTTATATTTTGAATAAAAAAATATCTTATACACATTTAAAATTTTCATTGCCAACCCCGACATATCCTAACATATCTACATGAAAAAAAAATAATGAAAATGCATTGATTTTGATAGACAAACTTTACAAAAAAAAAAAGAAAAAAAAATTTGAATGTACATAAAAGAGAAGGGTATTATATCTCCATATCATGCGTTAAAAAAATTCATTATTTTCTTTAATAAAACAAAAGGAAACCATGAAAAAAAATTGAAGAAAAAAAAAAAATAGAAATCAACATCCAAATCTAGAGAAAAAAAATCAAATTTATATTGTGAATTAAAAAACATCTTACAAATTTAGTCAAAATTGATCAAGCCAACTCTACCATCCATTTCCTGATCCCTTCAAGCAACTACCCATTCTGATCTTTCAATCCCAACCGTCCATCAAAAACCCTTCTCATAATACCCCCAAAGAAAAAGAGAACCTTGAATGGATGTTTGGTCAATTCAGGAATTGTACAGGAAAAAAAAGGCAATTCAAAAAGTTTACACCATGGTTTTTTGTCTCATATGCACCCTTTCTTTCATTTTCTAAAATACCCTCAACCCCCGTTTGAATAGGGGAATTGAATTATTCTGGATAGATAATTATATTAGTATAGATAACAAATATACAAGAATAAGAGATTTTATGTTTGATTGTGTTTTTTTATTCTCATTGGAAAACGTAAGAATAAATATTGAGTTGTTTGATTGATAAAGAATAACATAAAAATAAAATGTAAAAAAATTGATTTGACATGCGGGCCTTTGATGTGTAAGAAGTGTTGATAGGTGATTTGATGTGGTAAGGTGTAAAAAGTTGATTTGACATGTGGACCCATGATAATAGATAAAGTGAATATAGCATATCGTAGGGGTTATTTAGAATTACTAGTTGTTGTGTATGTGCAGATGCACATAGACAAAATTTAACATATGTTTTGATTAATATTCATGTCAAATAATTTGGTTATAGTAACATCTTTATAATAATAACTTCAAAAGTAAGAAATTTAATGTATATAGTGTATCCATGAAAATAGTAGTGTTAAACATGAAAAAACAATCATATATATATAGTAGACAATGTCTCATATGCGCTTTTCCAAACAAAAATAAATATAAGTTAATAAGTTACTAATATAATTCAAGTTGGTTACATCAAATTATATTATGAATATTATTTCATTTTATAAGCATCCCCTTATCATGATAACATTATGATATTCAATTTTAATTATAAGTTAATAAATATGTTATATGATAAAATGTATGTATTAGAGTAAATATATGAATGAGATTAAAATGATGTAAATGGATTTAATAATTTTGAATGTTTTAATAAATATTATATTGGATTATTAATTTGTGACATACTTATGATGACTTTTTAACATTTTATTTGACATATATAATATACAATCACAAATTTGAAAATATCTAATCAAGATGATGTTAATATTTGAGTTTACTTTATTTTCTTGTGTATTTGCAGCTGAGATTGATATCATATTCGATTTTTTTTATGTCTGAGTATTATATATACATATTAGGTTGATCATACAAACCATTGATGTTACGCCCCGAATACACAATCACTGTCCTGTGAGAGTCTAAGTCTAGTCTAATTAGAATCATATGTGCAACACGCATGATTACTAGTTCATACACAAAGAAGATAGGATTGCTGACAACCTCGTACTCACCAACCGAAAGGTGGAACGCTCCACGCATAAGCCACGCCAGAGAGATACTCTAGCTCCACGCCAACCCAATCCCTAGTGAAAAAAATAACACACGAGGGGTGAGCTACAAGCTCAGTGAGTGGCAAAAATCCAAGCTCTATAATAATCATAAAAAAATGGGATGAAACTCAACATATATAAATATCATGCGAAGGCATGACCTCACCTCACCTTAACCCTCGACCCGTAGGGGGATCTCTTAGAACTCTTGGAGAGGAGCCAAACGGTTAACTATAATGCATATCATTACTAGATAACACAGTACTATAAATCTAATCGAATTGAGGTACACTACGCTACAATGTCTCACATCATCCGACAGATGTATTATACTTTGAGCATTCCCAATATAAATGTCACATGACAACGTGACCCCAACTTACCCTCACCCTCACCCCTAGGGGGTGAAATTGGACTATTGGAAACAGAAACCAACCTGCTAATTCCCTTAACCTTCCGGTAGCCCTCTCCCGGGTAGCCCTCTTCCTAGCAACCATCCATGGTAGGTTCGATGCCAAAATGGTGTTGAAATACACCTTGGACATCCTACGACGTGGAGGCATAGTCCAGGATAGCTTCAACACCGGGTAGCTTCAACGCGGATACGAGGTAGGGGAGAAGCATTCAACGCATACGATCCTCAAGGATCAACTATACTCATCTAGACACAGAAACCAACCTGCTAATTCCCTTAACCTTCCGGTAGCCCTCTCCCGGGTAGCCCTCTTCCTAGAAACCATCCATGGTAGGTCCGATGCCAAAACGGTGTTGAAATACACCTTGGGCATCCTACGATGTGGAGGCATAGTCCAGGATAGCTTCAACACCGGGTAGCTTCAACGCGGATACGAGGTAGGGGAGAAGCATTCAACGCTCGCAATACGATCCTCAAGGATCAACTATAGTCATCTAGCAATTAACAATGCTAATGAGTCCTTTTGAATTGCCATACGGATGCATCACTCGGACGCAAGGAAAAACAGTTAAGTCCTCGCACTTAACAATGAGAAGGCATGACCCTAAAAATTGGTCATACACCCGCCTATTTCAGATAGGCCTAAACTATTTATCATGAGTGCGATAATGATAGTAAAAATTCTAATACCTTTGAGGTGTAAAGTCCCATAATGCATTCAAGCAACACCTCACTAATATTAGTAATCTGAAGTATCCATTTCATACTATACAAGCACAACCACTCACATATAAGACTAAATGGCTTTAGTCATGGAAGAATCCATCCATTAATGTGAATAAGACTATTATGAGTTTATGCTGTATATAATAAAACTTCTACCAAATAATATGATGCTCGTTGTATAAATAAGTTGATTGAACCATTCAACATACGCACAATTATCACAAGAGAGATATAAGGACCACCTGTTTGAATAAGCTATGAACAACCTTGAATATACACCCTTTATACAATCCAACATAGGCCTGCTAGTAAGCTAGCATAAATGTCATACCATTAGCTAAATATAACACAATCATACTAAACATTTACTAATAAGAAGATAATACTACAAAAGACTACATATAGAATGTCATACTCTATACTTCATAATATATATATAAGATATCACAATTACTGCTAACAAATGGTCTACAAAGATATAAGTTATTCTATTAAGATATGATACGACTATGGCATTTTATATGTACTAAAAAGAAATAGATATAGCCATAATACGAGCTCCTCTAGTGGGGGATTAAACCACTCACATAGAAACCCATTCATCGCAATTTCCACCAATGAAAGCTGCAAAACACAACCAATGATTCTCAAATCAAACATGAAGCTTCCTGACACATATATAACCTACTTCATGAAGACACCAACTCTTAATATTGCACCCAACATGTAAATTAACTTATTGAAGAAATCAAACAAAACTGCTGCATCTGTAGCAAATACCCCTAGTTGATTGATCTTCACCACACCAAATATTTATCCAAAAAAATCTGAAATAAATCATATACATTCCTGGACATGTTGGGGTGATAATCCATGAAGACATCATATCCTGATTAACCATGTATCAATAAGAAAAGATTTTACTTGAATTCAGCAGAGACTCATGCCACGAAATGAAAACACAAAATACATAGAAACGGATAGAACATGAAGTTCTTCTCATGCCTTTACTCGTACAACATCTCCCTAAATCTTTATTTAATTCAATGAGCATGAACAAATGATATGCTAAAATAACAACAGCAAGTAAAAGAAGTTTTAAGGCTAGGCAACATGGAATTCCTTCACTATATCATTTCCAATCTTTCCTTTTTGTTCTACACAATCAACACTCATAATCCATTCATATATCCACCACAGCCACACCCGCATGAATTAAATTTGAAAACACTCACACATAGTAGAATTATACGTAAGGACAACAAGGGATGAATTTACTCACCTCACAACTTATAATCCAAGCTGGACTGCCCCTAATCCATCTCCTAAATCATGCAAATAGGAACCCACTGATGAAAATATAATACTCAATCAGATATTGAATATAACCCCATAAATCAGGCACTACTCAATCTCTCCAAGACAAACATGATATTCCACATTACAATCCTAAACTGATACAATAAAAACAACATTCAAATTCCTATTCATTCAACCCCAAAAATATATTTATATTTCAGCCCTAAATCACAAAATTTGATTCAAAACTAAAATAGAATAACCCCATATAAAGAATAACGATGAAAAGAATAAGAATTTTTACCCAGTATAGCACGAAAAATACTCCACGAAGCTTTTCCTAATTTTTCCTAATTTTTCCCTTTTGTTTTTCTCTCGCCGAAGTGCTCTCGGCCTCTCTTTCCCACACACATAACCAGCAACAACTCACCGACTCACCCTATCCAATGCAACTTTGAAGTCCGGGAAAAATTACCAAACTGCCCTCCCTCAAAAAAAACTGTGCGGCCTTGACTAGAACAGCCATAACTTCTTCAATATAGCTCCGAATTGCTCAATTCAAAAGCCATTGGAAAGCCAAGAAGATTATCTACAACTTTCATGTTTATGCTCAGATCAAATAACCCCTCCAGCTATTTTAAAATGTGAGTTAACGTCGAACAGGGCTGCTGCCAGGATTTTCTCATCCCCGGGTTATACTTAGAAAAATACACATAACTTTTATTACATAAATCCAGTTGATCTAATTCCACTTTTGTATGAAAGCTATCTCAAAACTGAACATCTCGTGATAATATCGGATTTTTACTACTTCATCTTGGGCATTAACAAAATTAAATCCAAATACCAATCGAAACTGCATAATTTCTAAAAGACCTCAAAATGCTACAAAAACTTCCATTTAAGCCCAAGTGAACACCAGAACCACAAATATGCAGTTAGATTTTGAAACTGAATGCCCGAACTATTAAAATAAATAAAACGCGATATTTGACCTTTAAAAGTGACACAGTCTTAACATCATTTCCTCCTTCGAAAAATTTCGTCCTCGAAATTTAAGAATCTTAGTAGGGAAAAATATGGTTATGCATCACGCATGGTATCCTCTTTACTCCCAAGTGGCCTAGGCATCAGACTAGTGCTACCAACGCACTTTAACCAAAGGAACGGTCTTGGTGTGGAGTCTATTTTGATGTTAGTCCATGATCTTGATCTACTGCTCCACGAACGACCGATCAAGCTTGGGGATAAGTCGCTCGAACGGAGTGACATGAGCAGTATCGTGGACATAACATCTCAAATATGAGACAAGGACGACGTTATGGGCATGAGCCAGCTGTGGGGGCAAGGCTACACGACAAGCCGCCTCCAAATGGATGATGCCTCTCCAACTGCCCCACAGTCAAACACGCAGACACTTAGCATGTCCTCCGAGGCCTAAATCGTTCTCATCGCCTGGCCGTCCGTTGGTGATGAACACTATAGTTAACTGGATGCTTGCACCAAAACCTACTGAAGGCTACGCCAACACCCCAAAGTAAACCTCGTGTCTCAGCCTGAATGATTATCGACCGGAGTGCCATAAAGACTAATAATCACGGAGGTGAATATCCGCGTCAAATCGTCCAGAGACTCAGTCAGTCGGATAGGGAGAGAAGTGCGGACTTAATCAATTGATCAATGATCACCTAGTCGGCATCGCGACCCTAACACGACTTTAGCAAGCCCGCAACGAAATCCATGATAACACACTTCCATTTCCACTGAGGAATCCCGATGGACTGACGCTTCCCAACGCGATGATGATTCTCAACTTTGCTTGAGGCATGCCATATGGAGAAACAAAATCACCCATGTCGCCTTTACATCACGTCATTAGCAACCTCGATGAAGACTACCTTAAATTAGTCCACGGAGATCCAATAAAACTTATGAGATCCCTAAAGGCATTCGACACATTCGTTAACCTTGACGACAGTACTTAAGACTCGTAATGCCCAAAACGGTCACGAAATGCCATCTATAGGACGACCAACTCCCGGATCTCCAATTGGTGGTACCCTGCGAGGATCGATCTAAGAGAAGACACTCGCTCCCAGAGCTGGTCAAAACAGATCATCAATTCACGATAAGGGGTACTTTATCTTCAACCCCCCCCCCAAGGGGAGATTAGAACAACTCCTCGAACTATTAAGTCCAATTTCTTCTCCTCGGGCATCTCGATGATCCTCAGCCTGGCGCTCATAATGACCCTGACACGCTGGGTAAGCTACACAACCGCACTTAATTCATAAGACGCGCAATAGGAGGTCGTCGAACCCCGACAATGCCTGTGCGACGTCATCTACCAGATACGGCGGTTGAGTCCCACCATGAACGCTTGCATCACATCTCTTCATTTATGACCAATGTGGGGGGCAAAATGCGACAGTATTAACAACTATGCTCCACATGCCGCCACCGACAAGTTGCCCAACTACAACAATTGAAACTCCTGCATCCTGCACTCAATGGGCAGATTCATCGTGGGGAGTCCACGCTCTCGACATCATCCAGTAGCCCTCTCCCGGTGTGGCCTCTACCTGGTAGCCTCCCATGTCCACTATCTCTGCCATATGGGCACACCAACAAGCGTCTTGGATAGTACCTGGGAGCACCTCACGGAGCTCTAGCCTCTACCGGGTAGCTTCAACGCACGATGATATGTCGAAGCGACCCCAGATGTGGCTATGCAACCCAGTCCATAAGAAATCGCCCACCAAACTGCAAAAGGACGCACTCAATCTCGATCGTATGCATCACCACTTGCTACAGCATTTTCTAAGTGAAAGGGAAAGACAATCATCAAACAAATGTTTCAAGTATATTCCCTCACTGGGGAAAGGAACCCCTTGGGAGGGCACCATGAGGTCCCGAAATAGGATATCCCGACAACCAAACAAGGAACACGGAGCACCCTAGCTCGGGTCTCAATAATGACCCCGCAAGGCCCCTTAACCCCGAGAGGGGAAAAATTGAAAGAAGGCATCACATTAGGTGATGACACACACCTTACACTCCAACACTAGAAGTCGGCGGCGTATGCGAACTCCATAGTTACAAGCAATACCGATGCATGGGAATAAAATTCCCTGATCGAAGCGTGATCCACACGCAGACAGTCAATATAAGTCTATCAATATGGAATTCCAAGGCTAGACTCCTGTCTAGGTCCTGGTCTCACAACAGGGGACCCAACAACTGACCCTACTCCGCTGACCAAGTCGGCAATCTCAGGAGCACAAGGGCAATCACGACCACGTCAACGGAAGGGAGGAGGCATGTCAGCAACCTAAGGCGGAGAACTAAGTTCAGAGTAATTGGATAGAAATTCTACGACTCATCTACACGACTAGACTTAGGCTTTGACAGGACCAGGCTCTGATACCATCGTTGTTACGCCCCGAATACACAATCACTGTCCTGTGAGAGTCTAAGTCTAGTCTAATTAGAATCATATGTGCAACACGCATGATTACTAGTACATACACAAAGAAGATAGGATTGCTGACAACCTCGTACTCACCAACCGAAAGGTGGAACGCTCCACGCATAAGCCACGCCAGAGAGATACTCTAGCTCCACGCCAACCCAATCCCTGGTGAAAAAAATAACACACGAGGGGTGAGCTACAAGCTCAGTGAGTGGCAAAAATCCAAGCTCTATAATAATCATAAAAAAATGGGATGAAACTCAACATATATAAATATCATGCGAAGGCATGACCTCACCTCACCTTAACCCTCGACCCGTAGGGGGATCTCTTAGAACTCTTGGAGAGGAGCCAAACGGTTAACTATAATGCATATCATTACTGGATAACACAGTACTATAAATCTAATCGAATTGAGGTACACTACGCTACAATGTCTCACATCATCCGACAGATGTATTATACTTTGAGCATTCCCAATATAAATGTCACATGACAACGTGACCCCAACTTACCCTCACCCTCACCCCTAGGGGGTGAAATTGGACTATTGGAAACAGAAACCAACCTGCTAATTCCCTTAACCTTCCGGTAGCCCTCTCCCGGGTAGCCCTCTTCCTAGCAACCATCCATGGTAGGTTCGATGCCAAAATGGTGTTGAAATACACCTTGGACATCCTACGACGTGGAGGCATAGTCCAGGATAGCTTCAACACCGGGTAGCTTCAACGCGGATACGAGGTAGGGGAGAAGCATTCAACGCATACGATCCTCAAGGATCAACTATACTCATCTAGACACAGAAACCAACCTGCTAATTCCCTTAACCTTCCGGTAGCCCTCTCCCGGGTAGCCCTCTTCCTAGAAACCATCCATGGTAGGTCCGATGCCAAAACGGTGTTGAAATACACCTTGGGCATCCTACGATGTGGAGGCATAGTCCAGGATAGCTTCAACACCGGGTAGCTTCAACGCGGATACGAGGTAGGGGAGAAGCATTCAACGCTCGCAATACGATCCTCAAGGATCAACTATAGTCATCTAGCAATTAACAATGCTAATGAGTCCTTTTGAATTGCCATACGGATGCATCACTCGGACGCAAGGAAAAACAGTTAAGTCCTCGCACTTAACAATGAGAAGGCATGACCCTAAAAATTGGTCATACACCCGCCTATTTCAGATAGGCCTAAACTATTTATCATGAGTGCGATAATGATAGTAAAAATTCTAATACCTTTGAGGTGTAAAAGTCCCATAATGCATTCAAGCAACACCTCACTAATATTAGTAATCTGAAGTATCCATTTCATACTATACAAGCACAACCACTCACATATAAGACTAAATGGCTTTAGTCATGGAAGAATCCATCCATTAATGTGAATAAGACTATTATGAGTTTATGCTGTATATAATAAAACTTCTACCAAATAATATGATGCTCGTTGTATAAATAAGTTGATTGAACCATTCAACATACGCACAATTATCACAAGAGAGATATAAGGACCACCTGTTTGAATAAGCTATGAACAACCTTGAATATACACCCTTTATACAATCCAACATAGGCCTGCTAGTAAGCTAGCATAAATGTCATACCATTAGCTAAATATAACACAATCATACTAAACATTTACTAATAAGAAGATAATACTACAAAAGACTACATATAGAATGTCATACTCTATACTTCATAATATATATATAAGATATCACAATTACTGCTAACAAATGGTCTACAAAGATATAAGTTATTCTATTAAGATATGATACGACTATGGCATTTTATATGTACTAAAAAGAAATAGATATAGCCATAATACGAGCTCCTCTAGTGGGGGATTAAACCACTCACATAGAAACCCATTCATCGCAATTTCCACCAATGAAAGCTGCAAAACACAACCAATGATTCTCAAATCAAACATGAAGCTTCCTGACACATATATAACCTACTTCATGAAGACACCAACTCTTAATATTGCACCCAACATGTAAATTAACTTATTGAAGAAATCAAACAAAACTGCTGCATCTGTAGCAAATACCCCTAGTTGATTGATCTTCACCACACCAAATATTTATCCAAAAAAATCTGAAATAAATCATATACATTCCTGGACATGTTGGGGTGATAATCCATGAAGACATCATATCCTGATTAACCATGTATCAATAAGAAAAGATTTTACTTGAATTCAGCAGAGACTCATGCCACGAAATGAAAACACAAAATACATAGAAACGGATAGAACATGAAGTTCTTCTCATGCCTTTACTCGTACAACATCTCCCTAAATCTTTATTTAATTCAATGAGCATGAACAAATGATATGCTAAAATAACAACAGCAAGTAAAAGAAGTTTTAAGGCTAGGCAACATGGAATTCCTTCACTATATCATTTCCAATCTTTCCTTTTTGTTCTACACAATCAACACTCATAATCCATTCATATATCCACCACAGCCACACCCGCATGAATTAAATTTGAAAACACTCACACATAGTAGAATTATACGTAAGGACAACAAGGGATGAATTTACTCACCTCACAACTTATAATCCAAGCTGGACTGCCCCTAATCCATCTCCTAAATCATGCAAATAGGAACCCACTGATGAAAATATAATACTCAATCAGATATTGAATATAACCCCATAAATCAGGCACTACTCAATCTCTCCAAGACAAACATGATATTCCACATTACAATCCTAAACTGATACAATAAAAACAACATTCAAATTCCTATTCATTCAACCCCAAAAATATATTTATATTTCAGCCCTAAATCACAAAATTTGATTCAAAACTAAAATAGAATAACCCCATATAAAGAATAACGATGAAAAGAATAAGAATTTTTACCCAGTATAGCACGAAAAATACTCCACGAAGCTTTTCCTAATTTTTCCTAATTTTTCCCTTTTGTTTTTCTCTCGCCGAAGTGCTCTCGGCCTCTCTTTCCCACACACATAACCAGCAACAACTCACCGACTCACCCTATCCAATGCAACTTTGAAGTCCGGGAAAAATTACCAAACTGCCCTCCCTCAAAAAAAACTGTGCGGCCTTGACTAGAACAGCCATAACTTCTTCAATATAGCTCCGAATTGCTCAATTCAAAAGCCATTGGAAAGCCAAGAAGATTATCTACAACTTTCATGTTTATGCTCAGATCAAATAACCCCTCCAGCTATTTTAAAATGTGAGTTAACGTCGAACAGGGCTGCTGCCAGGATTTTCTCATCCCCGGGTTATACTTAGAAAAATACACATAACTTTTATTACATAAATCCAGTTGATCTAATTCCACTTTTGTATGAAAGCTATCTCAAAACTGAACATCTCGTGATAATATCGGATTTTTACTACTTCATCTTGGGCATTAACAAAATTAAATCCAAATACCAATCGAAACTGCATAATTTCTAAAAGACCTCAAAATGCTACAAAAACTTCCATTTAAGCCCAAGTGAACACCAGAACCACAATATGCAGTTAGATTTTGAAACTGAATGCCCGAACTATTAAAATAAATAAAACGCGATATTTGACCTTTAAAAGTGACACAGTCTTAACAATTGATTCTTTGGGTCATTAATAGGATGGAGAAATCCAAGTGAATGCATTAATAGAGTAGAAATCCAAGTGAATTGAGTAAATGCTAATCAAATCTGTGTGATTTAAATAAACGCGGTGTGAATTGAATAGAGTGAATGAAAGCTAATCATTGATTGTTTGGGGAGTTAAATAATATTATTTTTGTTTTAACAATGTAAACATGACATATTAAAATGAATGTTTTAACAAAGATTACATTGAATTATTATTTTTAGACTATTAATCATTAAAATTGGATTTGTTGACAATCTATCGTACATATATAATCATAACATTTTTTAGGGTGTGCCATTTTTGGAATTCTATAATGAAGGTTTTGTTAATATTTGATACTTTTTTAATTGTATCATGTGTTTGCATATGACATTAAGAGTGCGTTTGGATGTGAGGTTGAAACACTGAGATTCTTAAAATCTTATGTGTCAAACTCAGCTTTTGAAAAGCTATGTTTTATTAGACTTTCAACCGCAAGATTTTTTGGCCTAAAAATGAATACTGTGGTTTGAAAAGCAAAACGCTGAAAATGTGTTTGAATTTGGGTTTGAGAATTTTTAGCTTTTCAAACGCAGAATCTACATAAACTGAAATCCAAACGGACCCTAAATTTATTGTTGAGTTTACACAAAACTGAAATACGAATTTGTCCATTTTTATAGCAATAATTTTTTTTGTAGCAGTATTTTATATGTTTTTTTTATTGGATTGAATATAGTGGAGAAATCCAAGTGAATAAAGTAAATGCTAATCAAATATGTGTGAATTTAATAAATACTAACAGGTGTGAATTGAATACATTCAAAAACGCCAATCATTGATTGTTTGGGGAGTTTAATAATACTATTTTTTTAAAACATTCAAAATTTAAACATGATGTTTTAAAATAATCGTTTTAATAAATATTGTATTGAATCATTATTTTTTGGAACACTAATCATTAAAATTGGATTTGTAGACAATTTATTTTACATGTATAATCGTAACATACTTTGGAAATCTATAATGAAAATTATGTTAATATTTAATACTTTTTTTTAATTGTATCATGTCTTTGCATATGAAATGGGAATTTACTTTTGTGCAAATTATATTTTTGATATAAGGATCCTCTTGTCCTAATAATATTATGATAACCAAATTGAACTATAAGTTAATGAATATGTTACATGATGAAATGTATGTATTAAGATAAACTATGAATGAAATTAAAATGTTGTAAATGGATTTTCATGAGATTGAATAGAAATGTAGAAGTACTGTCCTCATAATATTATGATAACCAATGTTAATTATAAGTTAATAAATATGTTACATGATGAAATGCATGCATTATAATATACTATAAATGAGATTAAAATAATGTAAATAGATTTTCATGTAATGGAATAGAAATGCAGGGGTAAGATGAAAAAATGGTTGTCATTAAAGTGGTGTGAATGGACTATAATGAGATAGAATGAATTGACAAAGCAAAAAGGTCAAATAAGAGGTCAAATTTAACAAATATTTAAAAATGAAATCAAACTTGTTAATATAGCTTCGCATGAATCAATTGAAATATTATTGTTATATTAAACATTTCATCGTCAATCTGCAAAAATTAGGTTCTTTGATATTCATGTTTGTTTGTTTGAAGGAATTATTTTTTATTGGTGTTTGTGATTGTAGATGTGGTAACAGAGTTTATCGAGGGTATTGTAGAAACATATCCAGGTTTGCAATACCTGGAGGGGTTTCCTAGGGTAAAATATTAAAATATGAAATTTAAATAGGCACCGTCACATCACTGACATATATATCCTAAAATCCCTAATATCTAGGAAATTATTTTTTTTTGGTGATTTTTAAATACGAATAACTTCAAAGTTTCTATGTAACCATGCAAATGAAAAATAAAATAAATAAAATTGTATAATTCTTAAATGGGATCAACCACAGACTTTACTTCAAATCACAGAGTGGATCTCAACCGAAAAAAATCAAATGTTTTATCAGTAACCCATCATCTGAACATTTAGTCGAGGAGGTAAGCTACGTGCTATATTTGGTATAATAGGCAGGATAAACAAATCTTAAAAAGAATTTTTTTAAAAAAAACACACAAAAACATAAAAATTTAAAGAACCCATAAAAAAACCTAAAATCGATTATGGTTTATGATCAAGAGATTTTACTTTGATGGTATTTTTTCAAAATTGAATCCGAAACTGAAAATTAAATAAAGTTTAATTAAAAAAGAACAATCCGTAAGCCCACATTTCAATGATAATTAGATATAGACTATTCTTAAGGGGAAAAAAGGTTCCACCTTATCTTTAAAAAATGTAATAAAAAAATGGTACTCTATTATAATGATGAAAATATCATAATGAAATTATATTACAAAAGATATATGAATAAATATCAGATCCGCTACTTCCAATCAGAATAAAGAATCAAAGATCAATCTGTTAAACGGAAAACACATTTCTTATTTGAGGATCTATTTCTTCTAACAGTAGATACATGTCAAATTTTTTAAAAATAAAAAAAATGAAAAAAATAACATATTTAGTTTATTTGCAACATAAAACTCTAAAATAAGCATCATATCTACAAAAGATTAACTCACATTTTTAAGGTAAAAAAAATTTTGAGAGAGAAGAAAAAAGAGAGAGATGATAGATCCATTTATCCAAAGGAATGAAGATAGCAATGAATGGGTATTCAATGTTGCATAAATAAATTTAGGGGTTTGTGGAAAAGCATCGGCCATTGTCTCTAGAAGAAGATAAAATGATTGAATGGAGAGGGGATGAATGATGAAAAGATTGAATGGAGGGTGGATGAATGAGGTGGCCATTTCATAGGTGTAGGTTGAAGGGTGTATTGAATATTCATAACATAATTTGGAAATCTATAATATAGAGATTACATTAATATTTGATACCTTTTTTAATGTATCATGTCTTTGCATATGAAATGGGAATTGTTTTTTTGAGAATTATATTTTGAATATATTTTCATTTTATAAGGATCTTCTTATCCTAATAATATTATGATATTCAAATATGATTATAAAATAATAAACATATTAATATAATTTTAGTCGGCTTATTAATGTAATTTAATCATAATTGATGTAAAGAAAAAATTTTCATGGATAAGTCGGCATATGAATATAATTTTATCATAAATGATGTAAATTATTAATATTATTTTATGATATATCTATAGTAGTCATCATATAAGTATGATGAAATGTGAAGCTTAAAATTTTAATATGTCATGCATAATATGATGAAAATATGAATAAATTATGGATAGATTACAATGATATGAATGGATTTTTATTGGATCAAATCTATTGTTGAGTTCACACAAAGCTCAAATATGAATTTGTCCATTTTTATAGCAATAATTTTTTTAACATTATTTTATACATTTGTTTTTTTTATTGGATTGCATTTTTAATTACTGTGAATTATATATTTTTTTGTTGGGTAGATCTTATGGACTATTGATTATTTGGGGCATTAATAGAGTAGAGAAATCCAAGTGAATAGAGTAAATGCTAATCAAATATGTGTGAATTAAATAAATGCTAATAGATGTGAATTACATTAATATTTTATACCTTTTTTTAATGTATCATGTTTTTGCATATGAAACGGGAATTTTTTTTTTGCGAATTAATTTTTTTTAATGTATAATATATCATGTCTTATCCTAATAACATTATGATAATCAAATTTAACTATAAGTTAATCAATATGTTTCATGATAAAATGTATGTATTATAATAAACTATGAATGAAATTAAAATGTTGTAAATGGATTTTCATGGGATTGAGTAAAAATGTAAGAGTATCCTAATAATATTATGATAATCAATTTTAATTATAAGTTAATGAATATGTTACATAATTAAATGTATGTATTATAAAATACTATAAATGAGATTAAAATGATGTAAATTAATTTTTTTAGAATTGAATAGAAATGTAGGGGTAAAATGAAAAAATGGTTGTCATTAAAGTAGTGTGATTGGACTGTAATAGGATTGAATGAATTGACAAGGGCAAATAGGTCAAACAGCAGGTTTTTTGTTTAAGAGACTTTTATATAGTAATAATATAGATTATACTCTCTTATATCCGTTTAAACTGATTTAGTAATACCAAATTATACTCTGTAAACTAAAAATCATTTTCTCTGTCCATTTTTATATCACCCTTATACTATCCTTATACTCTTTTATTCCGTTAAACAAACGGGGGGTCAAAGAATAAGAGAACCCTGAATATTTTTTTGGTAATTTCAAGAATTGTATAGGGCCAAAAAAGGAAATTCAAAAAAGATTGGATCACTTTTTTTGCCCTCACATGCACCCCATTCGTTTAATATGTGTGCATAGATATGAACAAATCAAGATCACACAACAACCTATTCCGAGATTGCGAATCAAATATACCAAGTATGAACCGGCACAGCTGTGGAGTATATACTTTTGTTCTTCTGAGATGCATTTTAATATCATCAGAATTGGGTATCTGTTTAATGGAAAATGATCCATTAATTTAATTTGGATTTTTAGTACATTTTTCATAATTTAATAAACCAACAGATCTTTTTTTATATTTCTTTTTAGAAAAAAATTTTATTGATAGAGGGAAAAAATTTTATTATTATTATTGGTAAGAGGGATTGTAGGAATGATTGTGTATATGGATTTACATTTTTTTTTTTTTTAATGTTTACTTGGGGATGTCAACGGATCTGAAACCAAATCGGATATTTGTCACCTATCTAGATTTTAGTCCAATACAGATATCATTATGACATTATCTATATTCTAATATAATCCAGATACAGATATATCCGATTGTGTTTTCTCATATAATACGGACATAGTTTACCAGATTTGGATATCTGAATAAAATTAAAAAATGTGGTTAATGTTTATAGTGGAATTTTTCTTGTATATTTTCAATACCAATTTAATATGGAAAAAATAAGATTATTTAGATTTTCTTCTCTACTTCAAATTTTTTAGAAGGCAAGTAATTTAGTTAACATTATTTATTATATAAATCTATTTATATTTCTATAGTAGTGGTTGATATTTCATATCAGTCAATGTAAATTATTTTTTAACATGACTCATCTAATACTATTTCGTACAGTTTTTTTTTCTTTTTTTCTATTTACAAAGGAGGCTCTGTTTCTTTCCTTAGATTTTTCTTCTTCTTTTTTTACAAAGGGGCCTCCTATTTCCTTACTAAAATAAAAATAAAATAACAAAACTTGCTGAGCATTGTGACGGCATTAACCGGGTCTAGTGTTATTTTTTTATAAATATTCAAATGATAGAACTATATATCATGGCTAATACCAATGTTCTAAAAATCCATTCTAGGCCCTGATTAATCCTCTGCCTAGGTCTAGGCAGTTCTTGTCCGCAACGCTTAGGGCCTAGCTTCTTTTCAACTAATCATTAATCGATTAATAAGATATTAAGTTACTTTACATATAATATACCTGTTAATTAATTTTTTATGTTATTCTATATATTATGCTTATATTTTTTTTATAATGTTACTTTATTACTATAGTGTAGTCTAAAATTATGATTTATGTAATTTGTATATGCATATGAATTATATTTATATTGTAAAAAGTGATTGATTGGTTTTCGATTAATCCTCACCCAGTCGATTAATCTCTAGTCCCTCTTGAACCGCCCGACTAACTCCTAGCCTTTTAGAACATCGGCTAATATTGAATTCCATAGGGCTATTTCTACAAATTGCTCTTATTTTTTTTAATGCCCACACGTATCCGAATTCAAAAAATAAAACCACATTCACTTCATACACCCCCAGGAATCCATCCAAGCATTGAAGATAATCTGGGTTCATGAAAATTACTTTATAAACACAACAAACAAATCCAGTAATTCTTAACAAAACCCAGGACCACCGTAAAAGAAGACATTGATCCAATAGAATACTCTTTGGTCACCCGCAACATAACGAAAAAAAACATGCTCAACACTTTGACAGCATTGACCGGGTCCATTATTATTTTTTGCAAATATTCAAATGATAGGACTATTTATTATTGCTAATACTGAAATCCATGGGGCTATTTTTAGAAATTGCCCTTATTTTTTTTAATGCACATATATATCTAAATTCAAAAAATACAACCACATTTAATTCAAACAACCCCCAGGAATCCATCCAAGCATTGAAGATGATTTGGGTTCATGCAAATCACATTGCAAACACTACAAACAATTCCAGGAATTCTTAACAAAACCCAGGACCTCGAAGTAGACAAACCGGGTCCAACGTCCTTCGTCGCTATTTTTTGCAAACATTCAAATGATAAAACTATGTATTATTGCTAATATTGAAATCCATGGCCCAAATTTTAGAAATTGCCCTTATTTTTTTAATGCTCATACACATCCAAATTCAAAAAATACGATAACATTCAATTCAAACACCCCCAGAAACAATTCCAGTAATTCTTAACAAAACCCAGGACCGCCGTAGTAGAATGAACTGTATACTTCTACTGGGTCGGTCACGGTGTAACACGCAGGATTAGTCGATTGCGTGTAAGCATCACCTGGGTGCAGATAAGTCGATTTCGTGTCCCCATCATCCACAAAAGCAAGATACTGGAACGCACCTGCTATTCCTTCACCTTCTTTCGCAAAATAACCACTTCCCATCGCTGGGGACAACAACTTTGATGGCCCACTGACCTCACCACCCCACTCAACAAATCCTGCAGTGTCTTGAAAATCCAGCAAGATTGACATTGGCCAGTACCCAATTGGCTCTCTATTCAGACTCAACCACCACTGCTGATTTTTTTGATCCTGAAAAAGGAAACATATTTTTATGTTTATAAAACACAAGGAACTAAATGAGGTTCATGTTGGATTTTATTTTATTTACCCCAAAGATTTTCACTTTGATCTGATATTGGTTGTCTGTGTCATTGTATACTGAAACCGGGAGGAGTCCTCCAAGAGGTGTGGTTTTGCTTATTTGTACGAAACCGGGGCAAAAGATGTTGTAACATCCGCTCGTGCCAGCCTAAGCATTGTATAATACTCGTTTGTCAGATTATCTAAAATTTTGATTTTACAAAGGCAGAAGAAGAATTTAGTTCGAGTGGAAAACTTACCGCCCAGTAACCATAAAATCTTGTCAGATGGTCGCCGAATGTCCGGGGAGATACCTGAAATTGGAACCATATGAGGATGACATGCATATGTGAAGTCCATGCTAGCTGCTTTTTCTGTCAAGGGTTTGCACTTACAAGCCATCCAGCCTCTATGAAACTAGCTTGAAACCTTGATCCACTCCATAATCTGATTCTTGCAGTGCTGGTCTGATGTTTAAGAACTCTAGGATTATTTATGGTAATATTTCCATACGCTCCGTGATATTGGCCTCTTTTCGCAAACAAACCACTGATCTGATACATCAAATAAATCTCTCAGAAAAGCTATTGGTTAGTGACTGAATAAAACAGGTCTGATACTTTGAATGCCAGAATCAATGATGGATCCAGAAGTTGCATTGAGTTTTGCAAAAGAAACTCACATATCGTGTTTGATCGATATTCTGAAAATGTTGAGCTCTGATTAGTTCTTCTCTGCTTGTCCTTCTAATGGGAACTGTTCCTGTTGGGCAGCTTTCTTTGCCGAGCATGACTAGCAGTGGCGGCTCCAGGAATTTTAAGAGATGGGGTCATCTGAAAAACTAAATACTACAAAATTTTCAATAAATCTACACTTGTTATATATTTATAAAAAATATAAAATTTTATTTTGAAAATAGAACAATTGACATTAAAAATAATCATCAAAGAATGGAGATCAAGGATTTCTAATACATAAACTTTTATAATTATCCTAAACGAGAGTTTATATTTGCAAAGCCCTTGATGATAACAATAATAATTTTAATTGTAGCTACATTTACAATGTTATTTTGAATATCATAATAACACAGCTTGTTATTTTTAAAGTATTCCACAACAAAACTTCATTGATAGATTCATTATGATCAGCCAAAACTGAAGAAGCTCTAAAAAATTCCTTTCATTAGTTGGGTCATCAGATTTATCATGACCACGCAAAGTTAATCTGTGATGAAGAGGAATCTTACGCAATCAATTGAAGCATTTAAACAAATCCGATATTGAATCTTCATTTATTTTTTATTGTTTAGAAAAATTAGAACAATTTCAGTCCCAATTCCAATCCTACATGTGTCGATAGAAATTTAACAAAACTAATGTGACAATAGATTTTTTTAACATTTTCTATAAATGCATCCGTGCAATTCATTGAATCACATGCTTCATTTTTACGAAAGCATATACCTCTCATTAGATGATGTACATTATTTTTCAAAATTCAAAAATATGTGTAGACTGGAATTGAGACTGAAAACATGGCTGTATGTAATATTATCCTTTCAATTTTGGGTTAATGTGGGGATAACCGGGTAGGTTTGTTTAAAAAATATTGATGAACCCCACCAAGCCACCCCAACATATTATATGTCACCCACTCACCCCAGCGAGTCCACATTTTTCTTAAGTGGGGTTTTGGATAGGGTAATGTTTTTAATTTTTTTGGATGGGGTTAATGTATAGGTAATGTTTAATGTTTTTTAATAATTGGATGGGGTCAATTGACCCCACAAACACCAATGTGGCGCCGCCCCTGATGACTAGTGAAAGGGAATTCTTCGGTGGCGCGTCCTCCTCCCTCCCGACTGGGTAGGAACTAGGCTTCATCTGTAACAGAGGACATACAGCAAATTATAAAAGATTTGATGTACATTATTTGTCATTAAGGTAGTGGTTAGAATTTGATATTCAATGTCGATCGGCTGGGAAAAAAGAAAGAAGGAAAAGATATTCGATAAGTGTTCTTTACATAATGATACATATGGAGTATATGCAGTATGGAGATTATTAAATTGTTTTTTGGATATAATATAAAAATAAATGTAAAAATTCCGTATGGGGTGTGTAACTAAGCATGTAGGGACAATAATTAGAATTAGCTTCTTGAATCATGAAGAATGTGATAAATCATTAAAATTAAACAAATACATGGATCCTGAATGTACTAAACATGCAATCAATGAACAAAAGCATGTTGGAGAAGTTCGAGGTACTTAATTTGGGGCCACTATGATTTCAAGTGATAGCAGAAATTTAGTTAGGAAAATGTTAGTATATAAACAAACAAAAAAATGTTTACACTACTTTATTCAAAGAGGCAAAACCTTAATCTTGTGATTTGCAAGTAATGGATGATCCAAAGCTGGTTGTTTGTTGATGTCGACACAGTCGAAGATATCACCATATTGAGTCTGTGAATCATCATAATTTATCATCATTCTTGAGGTGTCTAGATAAAATATAGAAACAGTTTGACAGAGGTTATAAGAATCGATGCCTTTATGATATTATATTACCTGGATGGACTTCAGTGCTGGCTTATTCAGAAGCTTAAGTTGCCTATCAATCTCAGATTCTTGTAAACTAGAATGAGTTCTTCCAGCCACCACTTCAATCCCCAAAACAACAAAAAACATCAAAGAAACAATTGCCATTTCCCCTCTGAACGCCATGGAGACTTGCAAGACCACAATGTGAATATCAGTATTTATACAATAGATTTAGCAGTCATACAATGGGTTTGATATGTTTTATAAGCCTCAATTGGTAATTTTTTATTTTGGTAGGACAATAAAACAATGAATATGATTTAAGTTATTTCTTTGTTTGGTATGATTAGAAGTTCTTCCTATAATGTTGGTCTCAAAACAAGAATGAAATATAATATCATTTATAAAATGAAATCTAAATACCATATCCATGGTAACAACAAAAGAAAAATATCATATACATACGAGTTATTGCTTTTCTTCAGTTAAAGATCTCATCATAAGTTTTTAAATATTTTTGAACTTAACACGTCAAGTGAATATAAATATTCTGCAGAAAAGGAAATGATACAAATATAAAATCACAGTTCATGTTCTTGAACTTAACACGTCAAGTGAATATAAATAGAGTGCCCCAAGCTTAAAAAGGGGAAGCATACATTTATAAAGATCTAAATTGTACATATCTTCCCCTGATCAATATTTTATCCGAACTTTTTTTTTTGTATTTATGTCACATTAAATGACTTAGTTACAATTTCCCCATTTAATCATTACTCTTAGGATACTTCACAAATTGTATATTAAAATATAATAATAAAACTATAGTTAAGATATATATATGACAATATATATACACATTTTATTAATCAGTATTGTATTAAAAAACTCCGTGTTATGTTAATTAAAATGATGACTTCATGATATATTAATTAAACTATTCTTATGTGATATTTTTGGCATAAACTTTAAGGTTATGTTTAAATAAAAGAATAGACATGAAATATGATGGAATATGATTGAATAAATTAAAAATATATGTTTTTTGTAATGAGTATATGGGTATAATTATTTCAGAATGTGTGATAATACGCAAATATTTATTCTAGGTTCCATTTAGAAAAAAACTTATTTTTTATAGGTTGTTGATCTTCTTCCAACATTTTAATTTTAACTTATATAACAATTTTAACTCTACTGATAACGACCCATTATACTAAGGTGGTATTTACACCCAGCAAATAAAGTATTATTTATCCGTTTAGATGATTTGCAACATATATTATTTTAAAAAATGGTAATTTCATGCAATATTAAAGTGATGTAAAATACATTTAACCAAATAAAATCATAACTTCATGTTATGTTAATTGTGTTACTTTATCATTATGTGAAATTTTTAAGGATACAATTTTGATGTATAAAAACATGGTGAATTGATATCTTCATGTTACTACTCTCACCTAACTTAATGGATAGCAAATGTGGTGTAGGAATTTCTCGCACGAGTTATGAATGTATAAGTGTAAGAGAATATGGCTTGGGACCTCACCCTTTATATAAACATCTTCATCACCTTTTAGTTTTCCAATCAAATACCATTATTATTCACATTATTTCCATTAATCCATGAGTAATGCATATATACATGAGATTCCAATAACCTTTGATATTTCCCGTAACTCATTTAAATGGCTTTTGGTGTTTCCATGACTTATAACCACTAAATATATTGAGTTTATAATGGAATTTAATTTTGTACATGAATGAAGGTGGGATACATCTCAAAAATACAAGGGATGTGCTATTGTCTATAAAACAATTTTTGATGTCATATATTAATTGGTTCACCTACCACTTATTTTCATAAATATGTTTCTTATAGAATAACATTTAGTAGCTAATTAAATATAAACATAAAAAGGCCACATAACATACAAAATGTTAATAAATTAAACAATTCTTATGTGATTTTTTTGCATAAACTTAAAGGCCATTTTTAGATAATAGATGTGAAATATGATGGGGTATGGTTGAATAAATCAAAAAAATATGTTTATCTATAATGAATATATGGGTATAATTATTTTAGAATATATGATAATAAAAAAGTATTTATTCCAGGTTTCATTTAGAAAAAAAACTTATTATGTATAGGTTGTTGATCTTCATCCAACATTTTAATTTTATCATACATAACAATTTTAACTCTATTGATAACATTGTTATACTAAAATGTTATTTACACCCAGCAAATAAAGAATTATTTATCCGTTTAGATGATTTGTAAATTAAAATGATAACTTCCAACGAATGTTTAGCTGCGAAATCTAATTTCATAGCTAAAAGTCACTTTTCCCTGCAAAAACATTATCCGTAGCTAATAGTTTTAATTTTCTCTACGAGCTTTAATTACATAGCAAATGGTATAACCTTTAGCTACGGCATATCACATTCATAGAAAAATATGTAACCTTTAGCTGCGAATGTTTATTTTGCAGCAAAAGTTTTGATTTTGTAGCTACAATTTGAAATTTTGTAGCAATATTTATAATTTCATTGCAAATTTTTTAAGAATTTTCAAAAGCTTTAATTTGTTATGAAATCGAAATACACTGTATCACTATTGAAATGAGATTCTTTTGGCTATAAATTCTTTTTATAATTTGATTCCAAACATAAATAATAATATTAAAATATTATTTATTATATTAGACAAATAATGTGGTCATTTTTTCATATTTTTTTTCTTTATTTAGGTGTGTATAAGCAGAAAGAATGGATAAAAATTATTATATTATAGATATATAGTTTATTTTTCATAGTAGTCCATCATCAAATTAGATTATTTGATATATTAATTATATTTGTAATTAAATATTCCAAAGAACATTTTAATTTGATCACGCATGTGCTTGATGAACTCCTTTCTTTAAGACATTATGTAATTGATTGAGGTGTGTTGATGATGTCAAAGTTGAGTATATTCATTTTGACATTACATACAATTCATTTATTCTTGTATTTAATGAGCCTAATGTCACATTAGATATATTAATTATCATTATATATATAATGTTCTATTAGGAGAAAGCACAAACAATATATAATAAAAATTCATATAAAGCCAAACCCAAAGCCCAAACCAAATTTTTATTTATTTATTGGTAATTGTGATTTGTATTTTTTAATTGGGGAAATGATGCAGCGTACGAATACGCTCTTTTACTAATTTGATTGAAGGTACGAATTCATAGGCTCAAGCGACACTATTGATTCTTCAAGCAGAATACCAGGGGCGTTGGTCTTCAAAAATATGTTGATTTCTCCTGAAATACTAGATAATTAAAAATTCTATGTATTTGATAATCCTCCGTGGATAACCAAACACAGTAGAGAAGATAAATAAATTCTATTAATCAATAATCTGAATAATCAACTGATTTTATATGCCTATTTATAGAAGAGAATTAGGATCTCAACTGATTATTCCAATCTAATTAAACTAAAAATAATAATTACATCCTTATCTAATCCTTACTAATATTCAAATTCGAATTTAAATCATTATTTGACATTCAAATCTAAATATAGTAAAATCCTAACAAATGCTTAAAATCCTAACAAACTCAAAACTGTCAAAAATAATAAAAATAACTTTTGATTTGACCCCAAGACAATCTCAGAACGCTCTGAAAATTGGCGTAGTGGCGTTCGAACATGTGGACATATTATAATAACGATTTTAATCTACGGTCTAAAAGTTAAATAGGATATAACTATATATAAGATTTAAGTTTGAATATTATCTTTATCTATAAGAGATTTTATAGGATATAATAAAGCATATTAAAGGATTATGAAAATTTGAAAATAATACGTAAAAGATTTAAAATTTGAATATTATCTTATTAGAATTTTTAGGATATGGTGAAAGAGATAGATAGATTATGTAGATAATGAACATATAAAACAACACATAAAAGATTTAAAATTTGAATATTGTCTTATTTATAGGAGAATTTTTAGGATATAATAAAAGTGATACAAAGATTAAGTATATATGAACATATAAAACAACAACCATAGATTTTAAAATATTAAAAGTTTATTTATATGATTTACATAAATTTGATTATTATATGCATAAATTTTAATACCTCTTATTTATGAAACAACATATATAATAGACATTTTTAATAACTTTTTATATCATACACGTAGACTTTATGAAACAACATTGTAAGTTTTTTTTGAATAATTTGTTTAGATTTAAAAGATACATAATGTAAATATTTTCCTGATAAACAAACAATGGAAATCATTTTTGGTAAAATAAATTCATTGTAACCAAACACGCAATTTAGTTTTTGTTTTCCTAGAAAAGCTTATCCGTGTAAAATAAATTCTTAAGTATTTGAAATTACTTCGAACCAAACGGACCCTATGTGGGGGTTTATTGATCGTAGAGTGATGGACATGTCGTATTATAGCATATGCTCATGTTAATAACGTATATGTTACGATATAATTTTGTTACATTTTCTATAAATACATCTATAAATTCATTTTTTTATAAATATATCTCATTACATTATGTATATTATTTAAAAAAAATTTACAACACATATAAATTAGAATTGAGACTGAAAATGAAGTTCTAAAAAATAAAAATAAATGACAGACCCAATCTGACTCATTAGTGACCCAACCTGACTCGTTCTGAAATAAAAAAACTCAAACAACTGATGTCATATTGGGTCCATTTGTTTTGAGGTAAAATCTTAATATGCGCTAGTTTTCGGTAAACATAGTTACAAAACAGATGTTTGGGAACATGAAAAAGAGCAATTAAAGGAAACTCATTTTTATATATAACCGCCATTAAATCTAGAAAATGGAAACAGAAAAATGAGTAGGTACGTCATTTTCCAGGATCATCTCTTTTATCTTATCTGTTCTTTTTATTTTTTATACTATTTATTTTTTATTTTAAATTTATCTCTTTTATCTTTTATACTTTAATTGAAATTTTATCTTCAATTTAAATTTAATTTAAATATCTTTAGAACAAGAAAGAGCAACAGACGTAGTGGATTAAAAAAATGACTTTTTATGTATTCATATATTGTTATTATCATATGCATATTTTAATAATATTTTTGGTATTAAACATTGATAAATATTGTATATTTTTATAGAAACAAAAAATAAAAATTATTTTTAGTGAAATATTTTCAATGCCACCAAACATGATATTTAGATTTCATTTTAAAAAAAATCTAATATATGTAAAACAAATCCCACATGTTTTTAAAGCACCTGAACCAAATGGACCCATTGGTTTTGAAATCCCAAAAATCCCCAAAAACCAAATAGCCCGCCACACCCAAATAACCCACCACACAATTTGTCCCTGCGATGCCACCTCTCCAAACAACATTCATCCGGAGAGCTCGCAAAAACTGCATCAAGTGGAGTCACGCCGATCAGCATCGCCTCATCCTCGCCGCCGCCTCAGTCTCTCCGCCTCGCCGCCACCTCAATCTCTCCGCCTTGCCGCCTCTATTCCTCTGCCTCTCCACCTTCGCCGAACAACCTCGCTGCGGGGACTATCAAAAACAACAGTTACATTGAAAGGTCTCTCTCTCTCTCGATCTATATCTACTTCTTCTCTTCCTTGATTGTATTTTTGATCTGAGGTTTTTTTAGATTTGTTGTATTTTTTTATCTGAGTTTATTTTAGGGTTTGGTTATTGATCTGAATGTTTTTTTTTTTTTTGGTGTTTATTGATCTAAGTGTTTTTTAGGGTTTGATCTCGAATTTTAGGGGTTTTATAGCAAGAAGTTGGAACAAAATCTTGTGCATTTTTGTAAGCTCTGGACTTCCTCTATAGTGCTTGCATTATTTTCTTTTGATTTGATGTACATATGTATCATTTCCCTACTTTAATAAAGTCCTTAATTACCAAGCAAAAAAAAAAAAAAACTTGTCATACCTGAACAACTCTTGCACATGGTGTGCCTGGAATATATAAGGGGAAGGAAATGAATCCCTTCATGAAAGTCAGAAAATCTTCAAGTATTTCTGTGGACTGTGGTTCATCTGGTGCCACCCCAAGGACTTGTTTCACTATCACATTGAATGCATATGAACTGCAAAGAGAAAAAAAAATCACACATAAGTACTTATCATAACATCAAATATAATCCAAAGTTATCAATCAAGTTTAAAAATAAAAATAAAAACCTTTCTGGCTTCCTCACAGAAGATGATTTGTTCCTTCCCCTTCCAACAGTCCATAACCTGAACAGCCATCCTCTCAATGTCATTCAAATACCCAACCTTTGATTTGGTGGTATTGACAAGTGACAAAGGAGTACTCTTAAGCCTCTTGTGTCACCCACAACAACCAGCATTGATGATTTCCCAAGTGAAATTTTTTTGTATTCATTAATCTATCTTTTCCCACTTTATTCACTAATATGTTAGATGATTTCTTACGTGATGAAGAGCAGGTGAATGACATGCTTGTTGAATACTCTACCGAAGATGAGGAAGACTATGACACTGATGGAGAGCTGTAGCATGATCCTAGATTTTGTGTTGGTTGCTTTTATTAGAATCTATGATAGTACTATATGTATTTCAGAAAATAACATGTTCAATTAGATGTTTTGTGTAGTTCTACTTAAACTCAATTGTGTATTATTGGTTCCTCCTTATGTTATGACAATATCACTTGGGTATATGCTTTCTACATTTCAGATGGCATCTTGTGGTAGGCGAGGCAGAGGACGATCTCGAGGTTCTCAAGCTCGAGGGGGTTCCACCTTATGTTATGAAAATATGTATCATGATACTTAATTTGTCTGTGTAGGATAAGTTTAAGTGGGATGAGACGGACACTGTTGCTACTGAATTTATCAATAAGCAATTGGGCCAGGTTTGGCGACAGCAGCGGTGCGATCACGCCAAGAGGATACATGAACTCATAGCCAATGGTAGTAATCCACAAGCCCACCCAGCTTCGGGAGTCTCCCAGACTGATTGGGCATTGTTGACTTCATTCGCTCTGATACTTATCAGGTAATTAGTTCATTTGATAATATGATCTATTTTAGTGTTAAGAAAAATAATACTTTGTATTTTATTTTATGCAGGCAAGGTCTTGGACTAATAAGGCAAAAAAAGGACCCTGAATATTTTTTTGGTAATTTCAGGAATTGTATAGGGCCCAAAAAGGAAATTCAAAAAAGATTGGATCACCTTTTTTGCCCTCACATGCACCCCATTCGTTTAATATATATGTGGTCGAGTGATTCAGTGCGGGAATGCGGGAATGCGGGAAACGACGCCGATCATTCGATCGCGGGTCCATCGCATCCAACGGTCGATGTGAATCGCACCCGACCGTCCGATGCGATGGACCCGTGATCGACGGCTCGTGATCGCTTCCCGCACGACCGCATTCCCGCACCGAATCACTTCCCGTATAGATATGAACAAATCAAGATCACACAACAACCTATTCCGAGATTGCGAATCAAATATACCAAGTATGAACCGGCACAACTGATACGGCTGTTGAGTATATACTTTTGTTCTTCTGAGATGCATTTTAATATCATCAGAATTGGGTATCTGTTTAATGGAAAATGATCCATTAATTTAATTTGGATTTTTAGTACATTTTTCATAATTTAATAAACCAACCGATCTTTTTTTATATTTCTTTTTAGAAATTTTTTTATTGATAAGAGGGAAAAATTTTTATTATTATTATTGGTAAGAGGGATTGTAGGAATGATTGTGTATATGGATTTACATTTTTTTTTTAATGTTTACTTGGGGATGTCAACGGATCTGAAACCAAATCGGATATTTGTCACCTATCTAGATTTTAGTCCAATACAGATATCATTATGACATTATCTATATTTTAATGTAATCGAGATACATATATATCCGATTGTGTTTTCTCATATAATACGGACATAGTTTACCAGATTTGGATATCTGAATAAAATTAAAAAATGTGGTTAATGTTTATAGTGGAATTTTTCTTGTATATTTTAATACCAATTTAATATGGAAAAAATAAGATTATTTAGATTTTCTTCTCTACTTCAAATTTTTTAGAAGGCAAGTAATATAGTTAACATTATTTATTATAAAATCTATTTATATTTCTATAGTAGTGGTTGATATTTCATATCAGTCAATGTAAATTATTTTTTAACATGACTCGTCTAATACTATTTCCTTCGTTTACATGACTCATCTAATACTATTTCGTACAGTTTTTTTTTCTTTTTTTCTCTTTACAAAGGAGGCTCTGTTTCTTTCCTTATATTTTTCTTCTTCTTTTTTTACAAAGGGGCCTCCTATTTCCTTACTAAAATAAAAATAAAATAACAAAGCTTGTTGAGCATTGTGACGGCGTTAACCGGGTGTAGTGTTATTTTTTATAAATATTCAAATGATAGAACTATATATCATGGCTAATACCAATGTTCTAAAAATCCATTCTAGGCCCCAATTAATCCTCTGCCTAGGCCTAGGCAGTTATTGTCCGCAACGCTTAGGGCCTAGCTTCTTTTCAACTAATCATTAATTGATTAATAAGATATTAAGTTACTTTACATATTATACATGTTGATTAATTTTTTATGCGATTCTATATATTATGCTTATATTATTTTTTTAATGCTACTTTATTACTATAGTGTAGTCTAAAATTATGATTTATGTAATATGTATATGCATAAGAATTATATTTATATTGTAAAAATTGATTGATTAGTTTTCGATTAATCTTCACCCAATCGATTAATCTCTAGTCCCTCCTGAACCGCCCGACTAACTTCTAGTATTTTAGAACATTGGCTAATATTGAATTTCATAGGGCTATTTCTACAAATTGCTCTTTTTTTTTAATGCTCACACGTATCCGAATTCAAAAAATACAACCACATTCAATTCAAACACCCCCAAGAATCCATCCAAGCATCGAAGATCATTTGGGTTCATGCAAATTACATTGTAAACACTACAAACAATTCCAGTAATTCTTAACAAAGCCCAGGACCCCGAAGTAGACAAACCGGGTCCAACGTCTTTCGTCGCTATTTTTTGCAAATATTCAAATGATAAAACTATATATTATTGAAATCCATGGCCCAATTTTTAGAAATTGCCCACTTTTTTTTTTAATGCTCATACACATCCAAATAAATGTGTCTCATGCTTAATAAGAAATCAATATAAAAAATAAAAATCGACATTCAAAATCTTGAAAAAAAATTGAATTTATATTTTGAATAAAAAAATATCTTATACACATTTAAAATTTTCATTGCCAACCCCGACATATCCTAACATATCTACATGAAAAAAAAATAATGAAAATGCATTGATTTTGATAGACAAACTTTACAAAAAAAAAAAGAAAAAAAAATTTGAATGTACATAAAAGAGAAGGGTATTATATCTCCATATCATGCGTTAAAAAAATTCATTATTTTCTTTAATAAAACAAAAGGAAACCATGAAAAAAAATTGAAGAAAAAAAAAAAAAGAAATCAACATCCAAATCTAGAGAAAAAAAATCAAATTTATATTGTGAACTAAAAAACATCTTACAAATTTAGTCAAAGTTGATCAAGCCAACTCTACCATCCATTTCCTGATCCCTTCAAGCAACTACCCATTCTGATCTTTCAATCCCAACCGTCCATCAAAAACCCTTCTCCATAATACCCCCAAAGAAAAAGAGAACCTTGAATGGATGTTTGGTCAATTCAGGAATTGTACAGGAAAAAAAAGGCAATTCAAAAAGTTTACACCATGGTTTTTTGTCTCATATGCACCCTTTCTTTCATTTTCTAAAATACCCTCAACCCCCGTTTGAATAGGGGAATTGAATTATTCTGGATAGATAATTATATTAGTATAGATAACAAATATACAAGAATAAGAGATTTTATGTTTGATTGTGTTTTTTTATTCTCATTGGAAAACGTAAGAATAAATATTGAGTTGTTTGATTGATAAAGAATAACATAAAAATAAAATGTAAAAAAATTGATTTGACATGCGGGCCTTTGATGTGGAAGAAGTGTTGATAGGTGATTTGATGTGGTAAGGTGTAAAAAGTTGATTTAACATGTGGACCCATGATAATAGATAAAGTGAATATAGCATATCGTAGGGGTTATTTAGAATTACTAGTTGTTGTGTATGTGCAGATGCACATAGACAAAATTTAACATATGTTTTGATTAATATTCATGTCAAATAATTTGGTTATAGTAACATCTTTATAATAATAACTTCAAAAGTAAGAAATTTAATGTATATAGTGTATCCATGAAAATAGTAGTGTTAAACATGAAAAAACAATCATATATATATAGTAGACAATGTCTCATATGCGCTTTTCCAAACAAAAATAAATATAAGTTAATAAGTTATTAATATAATTCAAGTTGGTTACATCAAATTATATTATGAATATCATTTCATTTTATAAGCATCCCCTTATCATGATAACATTATGATATTCAATTTTAATTATAAGTTAATAAATATGTTATATGATAAAATGTATGTATTAGAGTAAATATATGAATGAGATTAAAATGATGTAAATGGATTTAATAATTTTGAATGTTTTAATAAATATTATATTGGATTATTAATTTGTGACATACTTATGATGACTTTTTAACATTTTATTTGACATATATAATATACAATCACAAATTTGAAAATATCTAATCAAGATGATGTTAATATTTGAGTTTACTTTATTTTCTTGTGTATTTGCAGCTGAGATTGATATCATATTCGATTTTTTTTATGTATGAGTATTATATATACATATTAGGTTGATCATACAAACCATTGATTCTTTGGGTCATTAATAGGATGGAGAAATCCAAGTGAATGCATTAATAGAGTAGAAATCCAAGTGAATTGAGTAAATGCTAATCAAATCTGTGTGATTTAAATAAACGCGGTGTGAATTGAATAGAGTGAATGAAAGCTAATCATTGATTGTTTGGGGAGTTAAATAATATTATTTTTGTTTTAACAATGTAAACATGACATATTAAAATGAATGTTTTAACAAAGATTACATTGAATTATTATTTTTAGACTATTAATCATTAAAATTGGATTTGTTGACAATCTATCGTACATATATAATCATAACATTTTTTAGGGTGTGCCATTTTTGGAATTCTATAATGAAGGTTTTGTTAATATTTGATACTTTTTTAATTGTATCATGTGTTTGCATATGACATTAAGAGTGCGTTTGGATGTGAGGTTGAAACACTGAGATTCTTAAAATCTTATGTGTCAAACTCAGCTTTTGAAAAGCTATGTTTTATTAGACTTTCAACCGCAAGATTTTTTGGCCTAAAAATGAATACTGTGGTTTGAAAAGCAAAACGCTGAAAATGTGTTTGAATTTGGGTTTGAGAATTTTTAGCTTTTCAAACGCAGAATCTACATAAACTGAAATCCAAACGGACCCTAAATTTATTGTTGAGTTTACACAAAACTGAAATACGAATTTGTCCATTTTTATAGCAATAATTTTTTTTGTAGCAGTATTTTATATGTTTTTTTTATTGGATTGAATATAGTGGAGAAATCCAAGTGAATAAAGTAAATGCTAATCAAATATGTGTGAATTTAATAAATACTAACAGGTGTGAATTGAATACATTCAAAAACGCCAATCATTGATTGTTTGGGGAGTTTAATAATACTATTTTTTTAAAACATTCAAAATTTAAACATGATGTTTTAAAATAATCGTTTTAATAAATATTGTATTGAATCATTATTTTTTGGAACACTAATCATTAAAATTGGATTTGTAGACAATTTATTTTACATGTATAATCGTAACATACTTTGGAAATCTATAATGAAAATTATGTTAATATTTAATACTTTTTTTTAATTGTATCATGTCTTTGCATATGAAATGGGAATTTACTTTTGTGCAAATTATATTTTTGATATAAGGATCCTCTTGTCCTAATAATATTATGATAACCAAATTGAACTATAAGTTAATGAATATGTTACATGATGAAATGTATGTATTAAGATAAACTATGAATGAAATTAAAATGTTGTAAATGGATTTTCATGAGATTGAATAGAAATGTAGAAGTACTGTCCTCATAATATTATGATAACCAATGTTAATTATAAGTTAATAAATATGTTACATGATGAAATGCATGCATTATAATATACTATAAATGAGATTAAAATAATGTAAATAGATTTTCATGTAATGGAATAGAAATGCAGGGGTAAGATGAAAAAATGGTTGTCATTAAAGTGGTGTGAATGGACTATAATGAGATAGAATGAATTGACAAAGCAAAAAGGTCAAATAAGAGGTCAAATTTAACAAATATTTAAAAATGAAATCAAACTTGTTAATATAGCTTCGCATGAATCAATTGAAATATTATTGTTATATTAAACATTTCATCGTCAATCTGCAAAAATTAGGTTCTTTGATATTCATGTTTGTTTGTTTGAAGGAATTATTTTTTATTGGTGTTTGTGATTGTAGATGTGGTAACAGAGTTTATCGAGGGTATTGTAGAAACATATCCAGGTTTGCAATACCTGGAGGGGTTTCCTAGGGTAAAATATTAAAATATGAAATTTAAATAGGCACCGTCACATCACTGACATATATATCCTAAAATCCCTAATATCTAGGAAATTATTTTTTTTTGGTGATTTTTAAATACGAATAACTTCAAAGTTTCTATGTAACCATGCAAATGAAAAATAAAATAAATAAAATTGTATAATTCTTAAATGGGATCAACCACAGACTTTACTTCAAATCACAGAGTGGATCTCAACCGAAAAAAATCAAATGTTTTATCAGTAACCCATCATCTGAACATTTAGTCGAGGAGGTAAGCTACGTGCTATATTTGGTATAATAGGCAGATAAACAAATCTTAAAAAGAATTTTTTTAAAAAAAACACACAAAAACATAAAAATTTAAAGAACCCATAAAAAAACCTAAAATCGATTATGGTTTATGATCAAGAGATTTTACTTTGATGGTATTTTTTCAAAATTGAATCCGAAACTGAAAATTAAATAAAGTTTAATTAAAAAAGAACAATCCGTAAGCCCACATTTCAATGATAATTAGATATAGACTATTCTTAAGGGGAAAAAAGGTTCCACCTTATCTTTAAAAAATGTAATAAAAAAAATGGTACTCTATTATAATGATGAAAATATCATAATGAAATTATATTACAAAAGATATATGAATAAATATCAGATCCGCTACTTCCAATCAGAATAAAGAATCAAAGATCAATCTGTTAAACGGAAAACACATTTCTTATTTGAGGATCTATTTCTTCTAACAGTAGATACATGTCAAATTTTTTAAAAATAAAAAAAATGAAAAAAATAACATATTTAGTTTATTTGCAACATAAAACTCTAAAATAAGCATCATATCTACAAAAGATTAACTCACATTTTTAAGGTAAAAAAAATTTTGAGAGAGAAGAAAAAAGAGAGAGATGATAGATCCATTTATCCAAATGAATGAAGATAGCAATGAATGGGTATTCAATGTTGCATAAATAAATTTAGGGGTTTGTGGAAAAGCATCGGCCATTGTCTCTAGAAGAAGATAAAAGGATTGAATGGAGAGGGGATGAATGATGAAAAGATTGAATGGAGGGTGGATGAATGAGGTGGCCATTTCATAGGTGTAGGTTGAAGGGTGTATTGAATATTCATAACATAATTTGGAAATCTATAATATAGAGATTACATTAATATTTGATACCTTTTTTAATGTATCATGTCTTTGCATATGAAATGGGAATTGTTTTTTTGAGAATTATATTTTGAATATATTTTCATTTTATAAGGATCTTCTTATCCTAATAATCTTATGATATTCAAATATGATTATAAAATAATAAACATATTAATATAATTTTAGTCGGCTTATTAATGTAATTTAATCATAATTGATGTAAAGAAAAAATTTCATGGATAAGTCGGCATATGAATATAATTTTATCATAAATGATGTAAATTATTAATATTATTTTATGATATATCTATAGTAGTCATCATATAAGTATGATGAAATGTGAAGCTTAAAATTTTAATATGTCATGCATAATATGATGAAAATATGAATAAATTATGGATAGATTACAATGATATGAATGGATTTTTATTGGATCAAATCTATTGTTGAGTTCACACAAAGCTCAAATATGAATTTGTCCATTTTTATAGCAATAATTTTTTTAACATTATTTTATACATTTGTTTTTTTTATTGGATTGCATTTTTAATTACTGTGAATTATATATTTTTTTGTTGGGTAGATCTTATGGACTATTGATTATTTGGGGCATTAATAGAGTAGAGAAATCCAAGTGAATAGAGTAAATGCTAATCAAATATGTGTGAATTAAATAAATGCTAATAGATGTGAATTACATTAATATTTTATACCTTTTTTTAATGTATCATGTTTTTGCATATGAAACGGGAATTTTTTTTTTTGCGAATTAATTTTTTTTAATGTATAATATATCATGTCTTATCCTAATAACATTATGATAATCAAATTTAACTATAAGTTAATCAATATGTTTCATGATAAAATGTATGTATTATAATAAACTATGAATGAAATTAAAATGTTGTAAATGGATTTTCATGGGATTGAGTAAAAATGTAAGAGTATCCTAATAATATTATGATAATCAATTTTAATTATAAGTTAATGAATATGTTACATAATTAAATGTATGTATTATAAAATACTATAAATGAGATTAAAATGATGTAAATTAATTTTTTTAGAATTGAATAGAAATGTAGGGGTAAAATGAAAAAATGGTTGTCATTAAAGTAGTGTGATTGGACTGTAATAGGATTGAATGAATTGACAGGGGCAAATAGGTCAAACGGCAGGTTTTTTGTTTAAGAGACTTTTATATAGTAATAATATAGATTATACTCTCTTATATCCGTTTAAACTGATTTAGTAATACCAAATTATACTCTGTAAACTAAAAATCATTTTCTCTGTCCATTTTTATATCACCCTTATACTACCCTTATACTCTTTTATTCCGTTAAACAAACGGGGGGTCAAAGAATAAGAGAACCCTGAATATTTTTTTGGTAATTTCAAGAATTGTATAGGGCCAAAAAAGGAAATTCAAAAAAGATTGGATCACTTTTTTTGCCCTCACATGCACCCCATTCGTTTAATATGTGTGCATAGATATGAACAAATCAAGATCACACAACAACCTATTCCGAGATTGCGAATCAAATATACCAAGTATGAACCGGCACAGCTGTGGAGTATATACTTTTGTTCTTCTGAGATGCATTTTAATATCATCAGAATTGGGTATCTGTTTAATGGAAAATGATCCATTAATTTAATTTGGATTTTTAGTACATTTTTCATAATTTAATAAACCAACAGATCTTTTTTTATATTTCTTTTTAGAAAAAAATTTTATTGATAAGAGGGAAAAAATTTTATTATTATTATTGGTAAGAGGGATTGTAGGAATGATTGTGTATATGGATTTACATTTTTTTTTTTAATGTTTACTTGGGGATGTCAACGGATCTGAAACCAAATCGGATATTTGTCACCTATCTAGATTTTAGTCCAATACAGATATCATTATGACATTATCTATATTCTAATATAATCCAGATACAGATATATCCGATTGTGTTTTCTCATATAATACGGACATAGTTTACCAGATTTGGATATCTGAATAAAATTAAAAAATGTGGTTAATGTTTATAGTGGAATTTTTCTTGTATATTTTCAATACCAATTTAATATGGAAAAAATAAGATTATTTAGATTTTCTTCTCTACTTCAAATTTTTTAGAAGGCAAGTAATTTAGTTAACATTATTTATTATATAAATCTATTTATATTTCTATAGTAGTGGTTGATATTTCATATCAGTCAATGTAAATTATTTTTTAACATGACTCATCTAATACTATTTCGTACAGTTTTTTTTTCTTTTTTTCTATTTACAAAGGAGGCTCTGTTTCTTTCCTTAGATTTTTCTTCTTCTTTTTTTACAAAGGGGCCTCCTATTTCCTTACTAAAATAAAAATAAAATAACAAAACTTGCTGAGCATTGTGACGGCATTAACCGGGTCTAGTGTTATTTTTTTATAAATATTCAAATGATAGAACTATATATCATGGCTAATACCAATGTTCTAAAAATCCATTCTAGGCCCTGATTAATCCTCTGCCTAGGTCTAGGCAGTTCTTGTCCGCAACGCTTAGGGCCTAGCTTCTTTTCAACTAATCATTAATTGATTAATAAGATATTAAGTTACTTTACATATAATATACCTGTTAATTAATTTTTTATGTTATTCTATATATTATGCTTATATTTTTTTTATAATGTTACTTTATTACTATAGTGTAGTCTAAAATTATGATTTATGTAATTTGTATATGCATATGAATTATATTTATATTGTAAAAAGTGATTGATTGGTTTTCGATTAATCCTCACCCAGTCGATTAATCTCTAGTCCCTCTTGAACCGCCCGACTAACTCCTACTCCTAGTTTTTTAGAACATTGGCATTGGCTAATATATGAATACAACCACATTCTTCATACACCCCCAGGAATCCATCCAAGCATTGAAGATAAGGGCTATAAACACAACAAACAAATCCAGTTTCTTAACAAAACCCAGGACCACGTAAAAGAAGACATTGATCCAATAGAATACTCTTTGGTCACCCGCAACGTAACGAAAAAAAACATGCTCAACACTTATTGACCGGGTCCATTATTTTTTTTGCAAATATTCAAATGATGCTATTTTTATTGCACACATGGGGCTATTTTTATCCGCACATATATATCTAAATTCAAAAAATACAACCACATTCAATTCAAACAACCCCCAGGAATCCATCCAAGCATTGAAGATCATTTGGGTTCATGCAAATCACATTGCAAACACTACAAACAATTCCAGGAATTCTTAACAAAACCCAGGACCCTCGAAGTAGACAAACCGGGTCCAACGTCCTTCGTCGCTATTTTTTGCAAATATTCAAATGATAAAACTATGTATTATTGCTAATATTGAAATCCATGGCCCAATTTTAGAAATTGCCCTTATTTTTTTAATGCTCATACACATCCAAATTCAAAAAATACGATAACATTCAATTCAAACACCCCCAGAAACAATTCCAGTAATTCTTAACAAAACCCAGGACCGCCGTAGTAGAATGAACTGTATACTTCTACTGGGTCGGTCACGGTGTAACACGCAGGATTAGTCGATTGCGTGTAAGCATCACCTGGGTGCAGATAAGTCGATTTCGTGTACCCATCATCCACAAAAGCAAGATACTGGAACGCACCTGCTATTCCTTCACCTTCTTTCGCAAAATAACCACTTCCCATCGCTGGGGACAACAACTTTGATGGCCCACTGACCTCACCACCCCACTCAACAAATCCTGCAGTGTCTTGAAAATCCAGCAAGATTGACATTGGCCAGTACCCAATTGTCTCGTCATTCAGACTCAACCACCACTGCTGATTTTTTTGATCCTGAAAAAGGAAACATATTTTTATGTTTATAAAACACAAGGAACTAAATGAGGTTCATGTTGGATTTTATTTTATTTACCCCAAAGATTGTCACATGGATCTGATATTGTTTGTCTGTGTCATTGTATACTGAAACCGGGAGGAGTCCTCCAAGAGGTGTGGTTTTGCTTATTTGTACGAAACCGGGGCAAAAGATGTTGTAACATCCTCTCGTGCCAGCCTAAGCATTGTATAATACTCGTTTGTCAGATTATCTAAAATTTTGATTTTACAAAGGCAGAAGAAGAATTTAGTTCGAGTGGAAAACTTACCGCCCAGTAACCATAAAATCTTGTCAGATGGTCGCCGAATGTCCGGGGAGATACCTGAAATTGGAACCATATGAGGATGACATGCATATGTGAAGTCCATGCTAGCTGCTTTTTCTGTCAAGGGTTTGCACTTACAAGCCATCCAGCCTCTATGAAACTAGCTTGAAACCTTGATCCACTCCATAATCTGATTCTTGCAGTGCTGGTCTGATGTTTAAGAACTCTAGGATTATTTATGGTAATATTTCCATACGCTCCGTGATATTGGCCTCTTTTCGCAAACAAACCACTGATCTGATACATCAAATAAATTTCTCAGAAAAGCTATTGGTTAGTGACTGAATAAAACAGGTCTGATACTTTGAATGCCAGAATCAATGATGGATCCAGAAGTTGCATTGAGTTTTGCAAAAGAAACTCACATATCGTGTTTGATCGATATTCTGAATATGTTGAGCTCTGATTAGTTCTTCTCTGCTTGTCCTTCTAATGGGAACTGTTCCTGTTGGGCAGCTTTCTTTGCCGAGCATGACTAGTGAAAGGGAATTCTTCGGTGGCGCGTCCTCCTCCCTCCCGACTGGGTAGGAACTAGGCTTCATCTGTAACAGAGGACATACAGCAAATTATAAAAGATTTGATGTACATTATTTGTCATTAAGGTAGTGGTTAGAATTTGATATTCAATGTCGATCGGCTGGGAAAAAAGAAAGAAGGAAAGATATTCGATAAGTGTTCTTTACATAATGATACATATGGAGTATATACAGTATGGAGATTATTAAATTATTTTTTGGATATAATATAAAAATAAATGTAAAAATTCCGTATGGGGTGTGTAACTAAGCATGTAGTGACAATAATTAGAATTAACTTCTTGAATCATGAAGAATGTGATAAATCATTAAAATTAAACAAATACATGGATCCTGAATGTACTAAACATGCAATTAATGAACAAAAGCATGTTGGAGAAGTTCGAGGTACTTAATTTGGGGCCACTATGATTTCAAGTGATAGCAGAAATTTAGTTAGGAAAATGTTAGTATATAAACAAACAAAAAAATGTTTACACTACTTTATTCAAAGAGGCAAAACCTTAATCTTGTGATTTGCAAGTAATGGATGATCCAAAGCTGGTTGTTTGTTGATGTCGACACAGTCGAAGATATCACCATATTGAGTCTGTGAATCATCATAACATCGTTCTTGAGGTGTCTAGATAAAATATAGAAACAATTTGACAGAGGTTATAAGAATCGATGCCTTTATGATATTATATTACCTGGATGGTCTTCAGTGCTGGCTTATTCAGAAGCTTAAGTTGCCTATCAATCTCAGATTCTTGTAAACTAGAATGAGTTCTTCCAGCCACCACTTCAATCCCCAAAACAACAAAAAACATCAAAGAAACAATTGCCATTTCCCCTCTGAACGCCATGGAGATTTACAAGACCACAATGTGAATATCAGTATTTATACAATAGATTTAGCAGTCATACAATGGGTTTGATATGTTTTCTAAGCCTCAATTGGTAATTTTTTATTTTGGTAGGACAATAAAACAATGAATATGATTTAAGTTATTTCTTTGTTTGGTATGATTAGAAGTTCTTCCTATAATGTTGGTCTCAAAACAAGAATGAAATATAATATCATTTATAAAATGAAATCAAAATACCATATCCATGGTAACAACAAAAGAAAAATATCATATTATTGCTTTTCTTCAGTTAAAGATCTCATCATCATAAGTTTTTAAATATTCTCAAACTAAACACATCAAGTGAATATAAATATTCTGCAGAAAGGGAAAGGATACAAATATAAAATCACAGTTCATGTTCTCGAACTTAACACGTCAAGTGAGTATAAATAAAGTGCCCCAAGCTTAAAAAAGGAAACAGACATTTATAAAGATCTAAACTGGGCATATCTTCCCCTGATCATATTTTATCCGAAAAAATGTTTTTTTGTATTTATGTCACATTAAATGACTTAGTAACCATTTCCCCATTTAATCATTACTCTTAGGATACTTCACAAATTGTATATTAAAATATAATAATAAAACTAAATTTAAGATATATATATATAACAATATATATACACATTTATTAATCAGTATTGTATTAAAAAACTCCGTGTTATGTTAATTAAAATGATGACTTCATGATATGTTAATTAAACTATTCTTATGTGATATTTTTGGCATAAACTTTAAGGTTAAGTTTACATAAAAGAATAGACATGAAATATGATGGAATATGATTGAATAAATTAAAAAAATATGTTTTTTGTAATGAGTATATGGGTATAATTATTTCAGAATGTGTGATAATACGCAAATATTTATTCTAGGTTCCATTTAGAAAAAAAAATTATTTTTTATAGGTTGTTGATCTTCGTCCAACATTTTAATTTTTACTTATATAACAATTTTAACTCTACTGATAACGACCCATTATACTAAGGTGGTATTTACACCCAGCAAATAAAGTATTATTTATCCATTTAGATGATTTGCAACATATATTATTTTAAAAAATGGTAATTTCATGCAATATTAAAGTGATGTAAAATACATTTAACCAAATAAAATCATAACTTCATGTTATGTTAATTGTGTTACTTTATCTTTACGTGAAATTTTTAAGGATACAATTTTGATGTATAAAAACATGGTGAATTTTTTTATTATTAAATTATACAAAATATTACTTACCTTGTTCAATTATTCCAAGGTGAATGGTGTGCCAAAGAAACTCAAGATTTGATCTTTTATGGTTGAGATCTTCAAGTTACTACTCTCACCTAACTTACGTGTTATTTACGCGCAGCAAATAAAGCATTATTTAACCTTTTAGATGATTTGTATCATATATTATTTTTAAAATGGTAATTTCATGCAATATTAAAATGATGTACATTACATTTTACTAAAAATTAAAATTATAACTTCAGGTTATGTTAATTATGTTACTTTATCATTATGCAGAATTTTTAATGATACAATTTTAATGCATAAAAACATAATGAGTTTTTTCATAATAAAATTACATAAAATATTACTTATTTTGTTCCACGATTCCAAGATGAGTGGTTTGTCGAAGAAACTCAAGACTTAATTTTCTCTGGTTGTAATATTCAAATCATTACTCCCTTCTAACTTGATGGATAACAAATGTGGTATAGGAATTTCTCGCATAATTTGTGAATCTGTAGTATGACTTGGAATCTCACCCTTTATATAAATATCTTCATCACCCTTTGGTATTCCTATCAAATATCATTAATATTTCCATTATTTCCATTAACCCGTGAGTTATGCATGGATATATGAGTTTCCAATGCCCTTCAGGGCTAGTTTGACAATGGATTAATGTTTTGTTTTTCCAATTTTAGAGGATAAAAAGTCCTTCAATTTTGCTCATATTCATATTTGTCAAAATTGAAACAAAAAATTGGGATAAATGCTATCACAGCATTTAGGTGGAATAAAATATCTTCGTTTTCATTTCAAAATTGGGACAATTGTCTGCAGTTTATCCCGATTATTTTTTATACCAAACAAGAATAAGTTGTTCTCTCACTCACTTATCCCATAAAGATCACATAACATACAAAATGTTAACAAATTAAACTATTCTTATGTGATATTTTTGGCATAAACTTGAAGGCCATGATTAGATAAAAGAGTAGATGTGAAATAGGATGGAATATGATTGAATAAATTCGAAAAACATTTTTGTTTGTAATGAATATTTAGCTATAACCGTAATTATGTCAGAATATGTGATAATAAGAAGGTATTTATTCCAGGTTTCAATTAGAAAAAAAACTTATTATTTGTAGGTTGTTGATCTTCATCCAACAAATTTTAACATATATAACAATTTTAGCTCTATTGATAACACCGTTATACTAAAGTGTTATTTACACCCGGCAAATAAAGGATTGTTTATCAGGTTTAGATGATTTGTAACATACATTTTTTTTAAAATGGTAATTCCATGCAATTTTAAAGTGATATTTAACTCAAAATTAAAATGATAACTTCATATTATGTTAATTAAACTATTCTTATGCGATATTTTTCACATAAATTTTAAGGTCATGTTTAGATCAAAGAAAAGACGTGAAATAAGATGAAATATAGTTAAATAAATTCAAAAATATATTTGTTTGTAATGAATATATAGGTACAATTATGTCAGACTATGTGATAATAAGCAGATATTTATTCCATATCTCATTTAGAATTATATTTTTCTACCCACTATATAATTACCGATATAAGACAGTCTACATGTCATCACTTATCATCACCTCTTATCTATATCTATATTACCTATAAAAATATCAATCCATGAAAAACATTCCAATTCTTGAAAATTCATTCATACCCAAATGATCTTTGGTTTGACATATTGACACATTTACACAGTTCAAATTCTTGAAATTAATAACACAACATTAAAATTATATAATGTGTTAAATTTTATACATTTATTAATATATACCCTTTCAAATTATATGTCAATATTTGCATCTTCAAAAAATCCTAAATAAATTTGTACATGAAGTTAATGTTGAAATTAATATATCTTAATTAATAGAAAATCCTAATATATAATAGAAGCTTTATGTATTTATTTATTATAAAAAAAATTCTTTCATAGCTTTACCTTTTATTATATTACTAGCTAATGTGCATGTGCGATGCACATAGATTATTTTGTCGATTTGAATTATAAATATTAACTATATTAAGTTGCATTAAATACTTGTTAAGATAAGTCAATAAAAATAAATTTGGATCAGTGACAACAAATTAAAAAAAGTGACCAATTTTTTTATCCAGAAGTTTTTAATTAATAAAAGTGAAACATTTTAAGATTTTTATCCCATTAAAAAAATAAAATAAAAATATTAAAAAAATTTGATACGCGTGACACAACTCGATCATATATAATAATTCATCTAAAATTTAGCCCTCCACATGATTGCATAATAATCGTAACACTTTAATTCTCATTATTCATAAATTACAGTAGTCTTCTGACATGAATATTTGTTTGTTTTTGGACTTTCATACAATCTCATTATTCAGACTTTAATTGTATAATTCTAACAACAAATAAAAAGAAGAAACCATATGAGATAAAAATATTTTCCTTTTTATTGGGTGTAACTCTCCAAAAAAAACCTTAGACGTATAATATGAATACAAAATGGTCGGCTTAACCGCCTCCACGATGCTTCGATGATTATCATAAAATCAGAACTATCCACCAAAGATAAATAAATAAATAAAAAGAAATATAGAGAGAAATTAACATGAACCCGTTTGGAGATCTTTTGGAGATGGTCCGCACATCACCAATATCAACTTTTATATCCAAGCAGTGCTCATCTCTACCATGGCTGGTATGAATAAAATGTGTGAATCTCATTGAATTCTAAATTGAAGTAGTTCATAAAGAATTCAACAATACACAATTATTTGGTATTTATTGTTTCTTGAAGGATGATTAAATTGAATTCAAGAATATGTATAGTCACATGACAAGTACAGATTTTCAAGAATTTAAAAAGACATACATTACGAATAGATGGAGGGGGTGGATGAATGAATGAATAATGAAATGCATTTGGAACAATGACAGATTTGCATAAATTGAGAAGGACAAAAATGAAATTAGAAGTGTTTTAAGAGTCATTTAAAGGAAGACAAACAATATAATCCCCTTTATTCTTAAAACAAATTTATTATTTGAAAATTCTTTCTCCTAACAGTAGAGACATGCCAAATTTTTAAAAAAGAGAAACCAAAGGAAAAAATTTAAGCAAATTTATCATTATCAGTAAATTTAAGCAACTTTATTTTTGAACATTGTAGTAGGAATATATATCTTGCATGACACCCACATGTACAATAAATAAATAATTTAAATACAACAATAAATATAAACAATTTCTCTTTAAGGAAGCAAAGTTAATTATTAGGTCTCCAATCTATTATGTTGGATGTTATGTAATAAAATCCTTCAAATACTTGAATAAAGGGCATTATATAAAATATTTTTCTTATATATATATCATATTCAGGGACGTTGGTAACTTACTGGTTTAAAAGTGGTGTGGACGTAGAATATGATGCAACCAGATAAGTAGTTGAAGATAATACACTACAATAAGAACATAAGAAGATAAAGTCATAAATAATTGAAAGTATAATAAATATCACAAATAAATCAAAATATCGTATTCATTCTTTTTTAGAGGTTTACAACCCCTTAAGTACAAGACATCCAAATACGAAAAAATATTTATCAGAAAATTGAAATTTAACAAATATTTAAAAATGAAATCAAACTTGTTAATATAGCTTCGCATGAATTAATTGAAATACTATTGTTATATTAAACATTTCATTGTCAATCTGCGAAGATTAGGTTCTTTGATATTCATGTTTGTTTGTTTGAAGGAATTATTTTTTATTGGTGTTTGTGATTGTAGATGTGGTGACAGTTTATCAAGGGTATGGTAGAAACATATCCTGGTTTGCAATACCTGGATGGGTTTCCCAGGGTAAAATATAAAAATATGAAATTTAAATAGGCGCCATCACATCACTCACATATATATCATAATCCCTAATATCTAGGAAATTATTTTTTGATGATCTTTATATATGAATAACTTCAAAGTTTCTATGTACCATGCAAATGGAAAAATAAAATAAATGAAGTTGTATAAATTCTTAAATGGGATCAACCACATACTTTATTTCAAAACACAGAGTGGATCTCAACGAAATTTCATTATGATATTTTCATATCAATAACCTATAATGTTATTGGCTAAGCATTTCCAATAACGTAATTTGGAAGTACGTAGAATAATCAAAGTTGTTTTAGTTAATGGAAAATATTGCACTTATAGTCCACTGGTAATTTTTAAAAAAATATAAATAATGAGGTCAACAATTTGAATCGACAAGACTATGAATGTGGGTTCTCTGATCGACGGAGAGTGGTAATATTATAAACTGAATCATTAAAACTCAAACATGGTGAATGCAAAAATCAACAATTGATATAGATAATAAATTTAAAATAAAATATTTTAATATCATCATATTTAATAATTTGAAGACAGCTACACATCCTGTATTATGAAGAGCTAAATTGAGGAAAAAATTTCAAATAGTAAATTTTTTTTAAATTGGATAAATAGTCAATTAAATTCGGATATCATAATATTCTCATGATTAGATAAAAAAAATGGTACTCTATTATGATGATAAAAATATCATAATGAAATTATATTACAAAAGATATATGAATAAATATCAGATCCACTGTTGCGCTACTTCCAATCAGAATAGAGAATCGAGGATCAATCTGTTAAAAGGAAAACAAATTTCTTATTTGAGAATTTTTTTTTATTCTAACAGTAGATACATGCCAAATTTTTTAAAAAGAGGAACCAAATGAAAAAATAACATATTTAGTTTATTTGCAACATAAAAGTCCAAAATAAACATTGTGAAAAAATAGATTGCTTGGAGGACAATGAAAAGATAAAACGATGAATATATAATTAACAAAGTGGGAAAGAAACTCAATTTAATGCATTGTAATTAATATATTTATTTGTGATGACTAAGAAAAAAAATGAACGGCAGAAGATGAAAAACAAATGTTTAATAAGAAGGTGGGGAGGTGATCCAAGTCCGTGTAGAAGGATGTGATCATGATGAAATGTGAAGCTTAAAATTTTAATATGTCATGCATGATATGATGAAAATATGAATAAATTATGGATGAGATTACAATGATATGAATGGATTTTCATTGAATTAAATCTATTGGTAAATTCACACAAAGCTCAAATCCGAATTTGTCCATTTTTATAGCAATATTTTTTTATAACAGTATTTTATACGTTTGTTTTTTTTATTGGATTACATTTTTAATTACTGTGAATTATATTTTTTTGTTTTGTAGATCTTATGGGTCATTGATTATTTGGGGCATTAATAGAGTCGAGAAGTCCAAGTGAATAGAGTAAATGCTAATCAAATATGTGTGAATTAAATAAATATTAATAGATGTGAATTATATTAATATTTGATTTTTTTTAATGTATCATGTTTTTGTATATGAAAGGAGATTTTTTTTTTGCGAATTATATTATTAATGTATAATATATGTCTTATCCTAATAGTATTATGATAATCAAATTTAACTATAAATTAATCAATATATTACATGATAAAATGTATGTATTATAATAAACTATAAATGAAATTAAAATGTTGTAAATAGATTTTCATGGGATTGAGTAGAAATGTAAGAGTATCATAATAATATTATGATAACCAATTTTAATTATAAATTAATGAATATGTTGCATAATGAAATATATGTATTATAAAATACTATAAATAAGATTAAAATGATGTAAATGGATTTTCTTGGAATTTGATAGAAGTGTAGGGGTAAAATGAAAAAATGGTTGTCATTAAAGTGGTGTGAATGGACTGTAATGTGATTGAATGAATTGACAGGGATAAATAGGTCAAACGACAGATTTTTGGTTTAAGAGCCTTTTATATAGTAATATAGATTATGAAAACTTGTCCATATCCCAAATTAACTTTCATCCATCACTTACAAAAATAAATCTTATCTGGATTGACTCCTCGTCTTCCCTGACCTATATACCAATTACCGACCATTCCACTTCCTCTTCTTTCATTTTCATTTTACATTTATTAAAATATATTTATTATTATAGTGATTGTTATTAAAATCCAATGTCTTCCATCTGAATCCCTCCCCCACCCTTCGTTTTCACTTTTCATGTTCTCACTTTGTTAAGTTTAAAATCACACATATTTATGAATTGAAATTTGTTTTCCTTCTTGTAGAGAATTTTTTTTTGGGTGTTCATTTCATAGGAAGATACGGGTTTGAAGATTTGGAGTTTGTGTCTTGTCTGGGCATGTCATTTGTTATTGTTTTTTTATCTACTTACGAAAAATGATGTCAAGGTTAGTTGGTCTCTACCTCACTCTCTTTTGTCATCCTATATATTAGTCGTGGTTATAAATCGTGTATTGTTTTGAATTGAAAATAAAATATAGATTGAGGATTTTACATCCCTGAAATTATCCGTTTATGTTTCAGATGAAGCTAGAATTTCTTAATGGATTGTACAATAGAATTATGTTTTTCATCTGCACTTAATAAAAATAATAATTCAGTTTCCATACATCTATGAAATTTGATTCAAATTTTATTGATTTATTCTAACGAATTTGAGTATGATATAACTTTCTTAAATGGTTTTGTTTGTTCGTAGATGATTCATCCATTTAGACAACTTATGGTAATCAAACAGTAAATCTGAGAACTCTACTTTAACATTGTATTAATTATTAGTTTTTCTAGATGGTTTGATGAGTTTCTGATGAGTTTATCTCAATGGGAAATGCAATATAGAATCATTTCATTTATTTTTTTTAAGAATGGCGCTTCCAAAATTTGATCCCTTGACCTCTCTTATTGATTTAATCAAAACTCGGTTCCAAGAATCGTTTCGTATGCTGATAAAAAAAAAATTAATCGTATTTTTTAAGAGGGTTGTATAGTGACTAAGTTATTTCTCCATTGCCAAGTTTATTGGCAGTAGAAGAATACAATTTCTACGTGATGTTATATGAATTCAAATAGACTAACAAGCAATTCATTTCAACATATATAGATAATATAATAGATACAATGAATCTGCATATTGACACTGTGTAAATCACCTAGCCCACGCCCATTTAATCCTGGTAACCTCCTGGTTTCCTCTTTTTATGTACTTATAATTGCTTCTTCTTTTATTTAATATTATTTTTTTGTTTTAATTAATATCATTTTGTATGCTCCAAAATTAAAATTATTATTATTATTATTATTATTATTATTATTATTATTATTATTATTATTATTATTATTATTATTATTATTGTGTGTGTATATATATATGTATATATATTTTGCATGAGATCTTATTGTTTCTGATTCAAGAAATGGATTTCTCTCTCTTTAAGACATGATATGTTCATCCCAAATGCCCCAGCAAAAGTTTCTTAACTAACAAGTTTGAGTTTTTATATAAAGTTAAAATCTCCTGTAATAATATCATTACGAAATTTTTCTGTGATGGAATGTAATATTTGTTTGACTTTTTTTTCAAACAATGAAAACTTTATCTTTATCAAATGTTTATTTATTTATTTTATTATTATAATTTTTAACATTGGCAATCAACACTTAGCATAGATCCATGACACACTAACTTAAATCATATAATTTATTTAAATGAATAGAAGCGCTATAAAAAAATGCGTTGTGTGTGAAGCATGATTTGCTTCTCTCTTTTTGGAATCTTATTTTTTATGTAAAGTGTATATATCGATATTTATGTTTTATTTTATATGTGATAATTGAATTAGACATCATAATGAATTTTCTTATGCAACACACATGTAGGCTCACATGTCACATCACATAATGAATTTTCTTATACATAATTAATAGGCTCACATGTCACATCAGTTTTTTTTTTTTACCTTATATCCACATTATCTTTGTTTTTTTATCAATCACTTATTTATGTTTAAAAAGTGTTTTCCACGTTTTAAGGAAAAAATAAATTATGTTCATGAATAAAAAAAAAAGTCATCACATGACTTGTAGCGTGTTGACCCCTGCAAGGTTTAAAAAATAAAAAAGGAATCATTAGACAATCAGATTTATTGAGGGTTTATTAAACGACTTTATATAAAGAATTCACACTTTTCAAACGGTTTCTGTATGTTGTCTGCAAATGTTACCACTGTTTTAAGGTGGCTGTTCTATATAAATTTCTAATTATACAAGCTCAACAAAATATTTAAAAAAAAACTCTAGTCAGACAAACACCTGAAATTCAACTAAACCGTTTTCATGTTGACACATGCAGAGAGGGAATCAACAATATATAAATAGAGGAGGAACATTCAAATGCACCAAAAGAAACCTGAGCCTTTTTTTATAATAAACATCTACAGGAGCAATCGTTGAGATATTTTACTTATCTCAACTGGGGATACAATGAACAATCATCCCTATATATACAACAAACAGTCTATGGACTGGAGTGGCAATGGGCATCACAATTTCCTGTTGGGGGGGGAGTGACGCGGGATGCAGTTCCACATTGAATTATTAGTTTCTGAACTAATGATGTGCCGATGAGCCTGGCAACCCGACGAGTCATCCATCCTCTTCATTGTACAACAAAACCCCTTCGCAGGTAGAAATTATTAACACCTTGAGGGATCCTCACCATCCATAACAAAAGGCAATGGACATCAAATCCCCGCCATGAGGCCCAAAAAAAATGATTGGATTCATGTCTATCTGCATGACAGTGAAGCCCTTCTGCCAAAATAATGGTACAAAAAATTTGAAAAAGACGAGACAAAGGTCAGTTATCATCATCCACTGTGCCTATGTAAGTGAGATCTGTTCTTCTCATTCTCACTGCCCCCCCTAGAAAACTGCATGCCGTCAAATCAGAATGATCACCACTGACAGCAGCAGGCGTGGAGCCCGTCCCATCCTCCAATAAAGTCCATGGATCAGATTCCAAGTCAGGGTCCTGAGATGGTGATGGCTTGCTCTTACCCAATGCATTAGTGGCTGAGCGCGCAGAAGAAATGGGAGCTCTCAAGTTTCCAAGCTGGGGTGTGGAATTGGATATTGAAGACTGTAGAGACGAGAGAGCCGCTGCGGACATGGTTGGAGGTTGACAAGAAATTGAGGAAGGGATGGATGAAGGGAGTATGGGCATCGCAGATTGGAGACGCCATCGGATTGTCGGAGGCAATTGCATGCGATCAAGTTCAGACTGCACATTAAAAAAAAATGTATATATTACAACCGCAACTAATCTGACCAAAAGAAATAGTTAAGACAATTCATTATTTCCGATGCTCTGCCCACACCAAATTTACAACTTCTTAGAAGTGGAGGATATGACGATTACCAGTGAACACCAATTTTTTCAAGACATTCGCCGTTGTAAAGTACTGTATTAAAAATTGAGTGTTGTGCACAGTTTTTTTTCGAGCCCCAATTCCAGTCTCATATGCATCAATAGAAAATCACCGGAGCATATATTCATATTAACGAGATACATGCTTCGATAGATATTTCACAATTTCAATAAATTGATATATGAGATTCATTAGAGTATATGTTTCATTTGCTATAAAAACATGTACCTTATTAGATAAAATATACTATTTTAAAAAAATTCAAAACACTTGTAGACTGGAATTGGAGCTGAAAAAGGGATTGTACATAACATTGTCCTAAAAAAATTCACCATAACAAAGTCAAACAACAAAAATTGTTTCCTTGTGCCCACATGTTATGCACATACGTGGCATGCATGAATGTGTATGTGGACATGTAGCATGCACATATCCAAGTGTGTATAGGGTCACAAGAAGGTGCCTACATGTATGTTTTTATAATATATATATATATATATATATATATATATATATTATACACGAGCGTGATGAGGTGCGAAGGCCGCACGGTGCGGCAGCCGTCCGATCGTGGGTCATCGCATCCAACGGTCAACGAGAATCGCACCCGACCGTCCGATGTGATGGACCCGTGGTCGACGCCGCACCGTGCGGCCGCCGCACCTAATCGCGTCCCTATATATATATATATAGAGGGGTGATTACCTGCGGCGAACGGCAGGTGCGGCATCGATCACGGATCCATCGCATCAGATGGTCGAATGCGATTCACGTCGACCGTTGGATGCGATGGACCCGCGATCAAACGGCTCACGTCGCGGCCGCACCTGCCGTTCGCCGCACCTAATCGCTCGCCTATATATATAGAGGACCGATTACATGCGGCGAACGGCGGGTGCGGCAGCGATCACGGGTCGTCGATCATGGGTCCATCGCATCCGACGGTCGGATGCGATTCACATCGACCGTCGGATGTGATGGACCCGTGATCGGACGGCCCGTGTCGCGGCCGCACCCGCCGTTCGCCGCACTGAATCGCTTCACTATATATATATATATATATATATATATATATATATATATATATATATATATACGGGGGCGATTAGGTGCGGCGGCGACGTGGGCCGTTCGATCGCGGGTCAATCGCATCCAATGGTCGACGTGAATCGCACCCGACCGTCCGATGCGATGGACCCGTGATCGACGCCGCACCTGCCGTTCGCCACACCTAATCGGCCCCCTATATATATATATTGAATATATATATATATATATATATATATATATATATATATATTGGAGGGACCTGTGGCTGACCTTACAGCCAAGCCGGGAAGACTACCTCCACATGTTTGCCCCGGTCCCATGTAAGAAATATTTCAAATTTTTGTCAACAAATATGTGGGTAAGTCGGTGCATATTAATAGAATGGGATCGCTAAAATTAACTGCAGCCAGCTGCAATTTATAGAAAGATGAAGACTCCTTGCTTTCTTACACTTGAAATATGAAAAAAGTAGTTGTGAGGATTTTTTGTCTGATAAAGTAGTATCAACTTATTGAATAAAAACAAGTGTCATCTCCTATAATTTACCTGCAAAGTCTCAACCAACTCACGATCAGAAATGGAAAAATCTCTAGGGCTTTTGATAGTTGACTTGGAGGCAGATTTGGGCTTCAACCAACTCGGTTTGCAACTGCTTAGCAATCCATGCAGGACACAGAGAAGCCTGTCAAATAGACTATCCCCAGAGAAGTCAACTGAAGGACCAACCGATGCTTCCACCACAGACTCCATCTCTCTCTTTGTTACATAATTCCGCGCCAAAGGAAAAAGTGAAAGTTCCGCATCTTCATAAACCACCCGACTTCCAAGTAGACGAAGTATTACTGAGGCAAGCATGTGCCTCATATTTTTTCCAGATGTTTCCCTGCAGAAGCGCAATAAGCAGTCTAATTCATGGGGAAAAAACCAAAGCACAATGGTGTAACATCTCCAATTGTAATTATATAGGAATCTATGTCTAATGAATGAAAATTTTATAAAAATACTGAAAAACAATCTACTCCAAAATACGAAAGTTTATCAGATCTCTCATTTATATCAGATACCTCCAAAGGTAGTAAACAATGACCAAGATGGCTTTGGAGAATAATTTACAGGAGTCTTCTGCATAAGCTGAGCATATAGGAACCAATTATCAGACTCCAGAGATTTCATTTATTTTCTTATGATATTACGATATTAGTACTGTGGTCAACCTAGTATGCAGCCAAAGATTAGCTCAGAAAGCCACTGATCTACCAAAAAGTGTTTTAACCGTGTTTTTTGGTCATGGTAACAGATGTCTGAATAAAAATTGTGCAAACACCGTGCACTATATCTTTTAGACAACTGAAAGATGACAATTCAAAGAAAAATCCATTGCAAACTCCAGCCAATTGAGACTGACCAGTAAAAGTGTAAACAAGTAGTTTCAACCCCCGTCAGTATAGATCCATACCCAACACATGACCGAACAAGCACTAATTGGAGGACCATGACTGAAAGTACGATGGGTTTCTGTGCAGGTCAAGACCTATCAAAGAGGTTTCTGATTGCCAATAATTGAGAATGAAACAAGTATTGAATAAGTAGGTCATCCAGATTCAGGTTGGGTTCAAACCTGCTCAAACTGTTATTAACTATCTAATAAACTGAATATACTCAGTTTTAATAAAGCCTTGGTCCTGGCCACGAGTCAGGTTCAGATATATCACCAGATATAAGTCCATAAGACACTTTATAGATCCCATAAGGCTTGGTCAAAAGCATCATGCCCAAAACTCAACCCATTTGGAAAATTCAGCTTGGTATCCAAACTAAAAGCCAATCATGCCCGATACACTTTCAGGTCTGCATCACATCATTTGTTGTCTCTCAACAGGTCAACTAGATCTTCAGGATAAGTAAACAAGATTATATGTATTTCCAGTAAAAGAGAAAAGTCTAGATCATAGGCATCGCATTTATAATCTTCTAATCAAACAATATTTAGCCTCATGTCTGTATAAGATGTACACAGGAAAACCTTTTAAACAGTAAGGAAGTAACTCCCTGAATAATTAAAATTGATGACCATATTAATACATAAACACAACATGAATGCAAAGAAAAATGGAGGAAAAAAAATATGAGCTGCAAAGTTACCTATCACCATAAATGACAGGAAGTAATCTCAAAAGAAATTGCAATCGCAACCACATGGAAGCTCGCAATGCTGCTGCAGAGGGTGGAGAGGAATCAGTGGCTCCTGTTAATTTCCTACCCAACCCAGGGCTCCCGCCGCCTCTTATACCTTTGCGAGTATTCCCTTTTTGCGTGGATCCTTCTCCAGATGGAATGAACCCAGACTGCTTACTAGCACCACGTGCAAGTGCACTTATTTGTTGCTCAATAGCATTCATCTGCTTAATCAAATCAGCAGCAAATTTAATACGTGACTCACTGGAGCTCCTGTCTATACAAGGAAGAACTAGCTCTGCAAGAGCTTTCTCGGTTACATGCGGTTGGCTGAAACTGTTTATCTCGGCATCAGGCATTTGAATTCTTCCTGACTTTTTATTATCAATGCCTTCTTCTACAAATTCCCCTTCCTCAATAGAGGTGGCTTCCTGCTTTCTCTTCTCACCCCTGTTCACTGTTGACTCACACGTTGAAGTTGACCAACCCCATGGTTTCCAAAACTGAGATTTGATTGAAAAACGTTTATTCAAAGCCACACTCATAAGTCGCTGTTGAATCGATTTGCGTCCCAGTAGAACATCACTGCCTGCTAAAAGCCATTTAACATGCATCAGAAGTTTTTCCTCCATTGATCTTCCCAGTAGATGAAGAACTTCAGAATAAAGAGGGGCAGCATCAGGTCTAACAAGCAATCTTGTCATGACTATCATAGAAAAACTATTTTCATTTTCAGAAAGGGAAACATCTTCATTTTTAGGTGACATTGATCGAATGGCATCAACCAAGGACACATTTCCTGCCTCAATTTTCTCAATCAAAGTTTGTTCATTCAAGAGAAGCCGCAGCTCCACCCACTGCCAATGAAATTTCGCCGGTTGCAAAGTATCTAAAACATGAACAAGCTGGTCCAAGGGCTTCTTTTCATTTTCCAGTGATTGTGATTCATGATGCCCAGAAAAGAACGATCCATCATCCTTCAATAACGTAAACTGTGGCATTTTGCTGTCAACAATGGCACTTAGAAATAACCTTGCTCGTAGGGGAACAAATGCCATTGTTTTCATATGTTTATCTGGACCGTGCAATTCTAGCAGTGCAGCAAACTCGGAATCGCTGGCATCAGAAGATAGAAGATCATAGAGGGCACATGTATCACGCAAGCAAACATCTCGAAATGGTTGGTGTCGGATTGCATCACCTACTGCTGCTGATAAAAATTGATACAATTGGCTGTCTTCACCAGTTGCACCATTGCCATTAAGGATGTAAGGTCTCCAAATGACCATTGCGAAGATTGAATAGGATGGTGGAAAAACCAAGCTCAGTGGAAGCATTCTTTGCATTCTTGACAGGGCCAATATGTATGATTCATCAAGCAACGCAGCCACTAATCCATCAGCTACTGTTCGGCAGTTCCCTATAAGAATCATGAACCAGTGCACGTAAAGTTCAATAGAATTGTCAACTTTGAAAGCCCCAACAGAACGTGAAACCCCATTCGAACTAGATCTTGAATTCCTTATGAACTGTTGGATATCCAAGCCATCCCTTAATTTAAAGGTAGCAATCATTCTCTCCAGGTTAGTAACTCCATGAACAGCAGCACCAATAACAAGGGCAGACACTGCCATTGCAGCTTTTGCAGCCCTCCCAGCAAAAACTTTTGCAGAATTGTTTAAAATATCATTTGAGAGATTCTGGTTTGTATCGTAAATATCAGGAGACGGATGAAATTGGCTGCGAGGAGCCTTTCCAGGACCAAGGGTTCCTGAAACAGTTGAAGAAGCTTCTGTCGCCAGAGCTATCTCAAACACCTGAACCTGTCTCTCTCCAAGTGCTTCCTTAAGCAGGCGGAGACATAGTACATGTATGTGTACAATGCGCCGGACACAATAAAGTGAACTTCCAGTAGAAGGGAAACTTGTGAAATTATTGTTCACAGTGAAATCTGGCATTTTTGCAACAACAGACCCAACATTACTGACAATTGCAGAGACAGCAGATGCCACCAAAGAAAGATCCCCTTCATGAGCAGAAACACCATTTTGCCTAATGCAATCCACTAAACCCAAAACGATCCGCTGAGCTATGTGATATCCATCATCCACTTTTTCTAAGCCAGGACCTCTTAGAGTAGCAGCGGAAAAATAATTTCTTTCTCTGCCATATAAGGAATGCACTGCTTCTTCAATATGTTTTTGCACTATTTCTTTCATGCCCGGGACTCTTGAGACCCTCCCACATATTTTTTGTCGAATATAATCATCAAAATCTTCACTGCCATTTGTATTACCAACTGAAAACCCTAAATCTCCATCCATCGGCCTAACAGTTTCAAGTTCCGCAAATATTCTCTTATCACATGTAGCTTTGAAATTCTTCATCCACTTCACAACACTGGAAACATTCCCATACTTCTTCAACAGATTTCGACCATACAGGAAAGTTAGAGAACAAGGGGCCCTTACATTAGATGCAACTACCGCACCAGCCCGATGCATTGCAACAGAAAGAACTTCAGGAAGGAGGTCTGAAGCTACAATAATATTCTCATACCTGAACATAGCCAATCAGTAGGATATAAGACCAACTAAAAGCCATTAAATGATAAATATGAAAATACATGCATATAGAACAAACATCCTGAATATTTTTAATGTGCACAAACATTAATGGAAAAAAATTAATAGCATATTACACTGTTTAATAGCACTAGTGCTATATTTTTAACAAGGAGGTCGAAACCATAAAAACTGTCATTTTAAGAAGAAAATGCTTCTAGATAATTAATAAGATATAACAGAGGTCTCACATAAATAACGAACATACCTTAATAATGTGAAATATTATATTTCCCCAAGAAAATATTACATTTGGCAGATTCAAGCTCAGTGGCGCCGTGAAGTCCAAATGAACATTTAAAAAACCAAATGAAACCATCAAAATGGAATTTCGAAACCCCTGACCTTGAATAGCTCTGAAAAATAAAACCGTTCCTTCATTGACTAATGAATATGTTATATGCTTATATTCCCCTGATCATGCAAGGTATCCTTTTACTGATTTTTGGTTTGTTCATTTATTCATTTAATACCTATGCATCCATTTGGTTCAGTTCTTTGCGCTCAAGGATTATGCGAATTGAACACAACATGATTCACGAAACAAGGTGTATCTATGATACTACATCTATACTATAGAAGCAACAATTCAAAGGAATTCCATATTGACAGGCAGAAAGATAATACAACCATAACAATCAACATTTGATCTATGGAATAAAAGATGGTAAAAATAGAAGCTGCTATGTCATGTCCCAGAACTGCGGATTCAACATCAATATCAACATTTCCTCTTCTCAAACAGTTTGGAATTTATATCAGCTGAAACAACCATCAAGTTACAAAGGTTTGAGATATACGTGCAAATAAAAGAATTTATAAGCCAAAGCTAGCTATTCATAATAAACTACTGAAGAATCAAAAAGGTCCAAACATTAAGAACATCATACAGATAAACAGTCATAGAAATCTCAGCATAAATAAGAATACCTTTGAAGAGATGATAATATAAATGCCTCGCTCACTTCACATATATTGTATTCTTTATTTTTGGGCATCATCAAAATGTTTCTTCCAACATGAAAAGCAGAACTTGAAGCATTGAAAACCCTCGGAAACAACCACAATAAAAACTTCACTGCTGCGAATAAATCAGAAGAAACATCCAACAAATACAATATGGACAGTAACTCATCTTCACCGAGTATCCATTGGGGACCATTATTATCATCAGGGCAAAGCAACCCAGAAGAATGACTAACCTCCGCAGCAAACTTCTCACTGCCTTCAACCAGCAACTTGATTGATTTTATTAGCCAAACAGTAATGCACCTCTTCTCAGACCACCTCAGCCCTTTCAAACTTTTTCCAATATCACCGAGATGAGATACCCTCAACCCATCTGTCCCTTTAGGGGTTTCCACCTCCGTGACAGTTTTATGGTGGGGGCAACCCACCTTACTGTCGCATATATGACTAGTAGATGCCCCCTGGCTACCCTCAATCCTAGCTGCTTGCAATTGTGCAAGACTTTGAGTCTTGCGCACAATTTTTTGCCTGCCCCTTGATGTTTGTTTGATGGACTTATTAGGCAGCTCAACTTTAAATGACTCTATAGATTTTGGTCCCTTCCGCAACCACCATGTATCTTCATCATCTGAAGGGTTTGATGAAAACCCTTGGATAGAGCTCCTTTCATCATTTGGTTTTTGTCTCTTCATTTTCCTGCATTCATCACAGCCTAGTGTTCCTTCCACCAAATCAATCTTGGTGGCAAGTGAACCTGATGGCCTTTTAAGGCTCGCCTGAGACTCATCCAATGGTGCAGAATAAGAATTAGGAAGATGCAACAAAACTGAAATGGCTGCTTTCATCTCTGCAATTTGGGTCTTGGCTTTCTGGTGCCTGACACATGGACTGTCAGTGACAACTGCAGGAGAGTTTCTCCAACTGTCCATAGAAGAAGGTGTAGTACCATCCCAGACAACAGTGGCATTATCTTTTGGCTTACACATAAAATAATTCAGAGTACTGTTATCTGCTTTTAAACGGTCAGAGTGACCACCAATTAGTCCATTAAGGACGAGACGGCGCTCAGTTTTATACACATGACGAGCATCAATAAGCACTGGGACTTCAGCAATTCTTGCTTCTTCCAGGACATCAAACAAGTCAACTGGAAGCTGCTTTATGATTTGATAATGTCTTTTCTGTCTGTTTTGATCATCTATTGTTTCATTCCTATCCATGATTCCACTGACAATGAGCTGTCGCACATAAGCTGGAGGATAAAAGATGCCGAAACGAATGAGTTCCATAATGAAGACATGTAGACGCTTGAAACTTTCCCCTTTTCCTACTTCATGCTGATCCAGCCAACAGACCACGATATCATGCAATGGGCCAGGACTTTGAAAAATATCAGACCTATCCTCACTTTCATCTGGCATCTTCAAATTCTCACTGCCAGACAAATAGTCGACAAAACTATCATGCACAGTGGCGACTTTTGCAATATTACCAGCTCCTAAATATCTCTGACTCTTACTCAAGCTCCGCATGTCTTCCATTTTAAGCTTTAAAAGCAAAACTGCAACATACACATTGGAAAAATCTGTATGCCCAGTAAATTTCATATTCTTTGGAGGAGCTGTGCGGAAATCTCTGAAATCACATGTCGCCCACTCACATAGGAAGAACACTGAGTGAATCATCGACAGGCTGTCAGTTCTGATCCACTTCATGGATGAGCGAAGTAATGGACTGACTTCTGCAACCCATGTTTCTTGCATACCCCCATCATACTGATCATCAAAGAGACACTGAAATGCACCTCTCACATCTCCCTGTACTATAGTTTTATCTAAAACCTGTACAATTTTAACCACACCATGACCTTGAAGGCCAGGGTTCACTATTTTTCCAAGGTTAGCAGCACGTTTCTGAAGAGAGGAAATAATAAACCCAATAGACTGACACCGATAATAGACACCTTCCTGTTTACTGTTATACATGTTAACATATTCCCCGAGGCTATGATGAGACTTATCAATAGCACCATTCACCTTCAAAAAGGAAACCTTTCTGTCTATCATATCAACAACGAGACAAACAGGCAGAGGAAAGCAATCCAAGGCAACAAATGTATCAGGAACTGCCAATATTAAATACCGCAAAATATCAACCATGGTAGAAGTAATGCAGGCTCGTCTAGGATTATCTGATGAACCAGAAGCACCAGGAGAGAGATCGTGGATATAACGAAGAGCTACATCTACGAAAATACGCACATATGTTTGCGATAAAGCAATGGTCTCTATCACACTGAATATAATAGGCAAAAGCAACTCCAAGGCCTCAAGAAATTCATTCTCCTGAAAACATGCACCACAGGATCACTATATTTTAAAAAAAACGATGCCATGATGCGAAGATGCTTTAGTTGGGATATACAAACTGGAAATATGTCCCTATCTAAGGAAGCTACATTGTTGAGTTTTTTTTAGTATTTCTTTATTTATTTATTTGAGAAAATGATGGAAATCCTACCCCAATTTTATTTAAATAAAGAACGCAAAAATACACAAGCAGAAAAAGAAAACCAAAAAAACGAAACACAGAAACAAAGCAGGGAAAAGGGCACAGTAGAAAAGGTATCTGCTAACTGCCCAACCCCATCACAATATAACACAACCATATTCCTCGTTCACAGGATATGACTATCCAAGGAAGCTTCATTGTTACCTAGACAGCATAACATACCTGCAATTGGCTAAGAACCCAGTCAATAATGAGAGACGGAAGAAGCAGCCCTTCTTCATCATGCCACTGTAAGATTCGCACCATGTACCACCATTTAAACTGAAGAGAAGGTTCCCCCATATCTGGAATGGCCTGCACCAAGTCAACTTTTTGCTGTACCGTACCATCCAAAACTGGCTGCAATGTTTGATCCCTAATTTGTAAAGCTGGAAGAGAGCCATCCTTTGAAAAAACTTCATCCAGAAGGTATTGCAAGTATTCAATAACATCCTTAGTCCACAGCTCACTGCGCTGTGCTTTGTCTGTTACTCCAGGGGAGACGCCAGTGACAACAGGTCTGATCTGTAAAAGCAACAGTCCCGAATTGATTCACTTACACCGGTAATTATGATGCACAAAACTGTGAAGCACATTATCAGAATAACAGCCTAAGCGATCCCACCTGATTAAGGTATGTAACTTTGATAAACCAAGTTGCTCTTAGTAATGGAACATTGTGTCTAATAAGTACTTCAAAAAGAGATTTCTTTCTATAACCATGAGGAACATGGTCAGCCAAAGAACGCAACCGCTTATGTTGCTGCGACAAACCCTGTCAGTAAGCCACGACAAGAGAAATTCCACAATTACTTAAACACCTAGGTTCAAGGTAAGAATATCTCTACATCTATACAACATAAAAACATCAAAAAATTCATATTGATTATTTTTATATCATATTATTCCAAATACAAAGCACTATATAGATCTACACATACACAGGCAAACTATTTATCAACGTGCACACGCTTATACAACATAGGACCATATGGAACTAATACTGCTACCAAGATTTGTATGCATTGTCATGTTGGTAATAAAACCCAATAAAGTACGCAAGGTTCAAGCGTAAACCTCAATCCATTTTTTTTGAAAATCTTCACCGCAGGGCTTTTGTTCAGGGAAACCACCAGGTTTGCTTAATAGCGATCCAGAGAGAGGCACTCCATAAACTTGCCCAGCCTGTAGCACATCAGAAAGAAGCATTAATCTTCAGATTCCACCATTTCGAGCAGTAGATAAAGTAAACAAAATTAGGATCGATACTGAAGAATGAACACTGGGGATAATATGACAACCCATGTGTGTGTGCACAGATAGGCAGAATAACATTCTATTATGACTCCAACCACAGATCACCACTCTCACAGTAAAATTTATGCTATGATCATTTAAGGCATCCAATTTCAAGATATATAAAATCTAGACCAGTTGAACACTACCATGTCTATAGCATCATAAAAATACATAGAACAGAAAGGAAATCATCAAGTTAGATTGCAAACATTCTATTATATTATAAATGATGCAGTTGTACCCACCTAGAAATATAGGTAAGCATAACAACTAGTAAACTATTTTATAGTGCATCCCTGAGAAAGTATTGTTGATGATAGTAGTGTGAAACTGTGCATGGGTGTTATATTAGACGCCTCAGGGCAACATATTGAAGATTGCCCCATGAGATTTGAAGCTCATGCAACCCATAAGTTGCACCAGGAAGAGAAATATATATACTAGACATAAAATGTACACATGTTTAACAGTTTACAAACTTACTTTAATCAGCAGCCTGTTTCATTCTAGGACATCAGGATCAAATATCAATTAACTTCAACTGCAAAAGTGTATTCCCTATATCTTGGGATGTATGATCCCAATCAGCAAGGTTTTGGTGCATGCCTCACCTGGCACTCTATTGATGGATTGAAATGAATTATATGGGCTAAACAGTACATACAGAAATGGCTTGATCAAGAATACTTTGTGAGATTCTGTCCTTCAAATATGGCTGAACTGAAACTAGTGATTGTGTTCTGGGTGTTTTGTGTATACATACTTGAGAATAATTACCTCTCTGCAATTGAGAATAATTGCAAATAAAATGCTACCTTTCTCTTTTGTGCACGAGACTCGTTGATGGCCCTAAGACGTTTCCGTATTGCCTGGAAAAAGTGGTGAACAACAAGAAGAAAAGGTAAGCATTAAAGCAGTCATGTACTTACAGTTCTAAAATCCAAAAAGTAATGAAAATATTTTTTTTCATCAATGCATAGGCCTGTTTAACATAACAATGCACTTTTAAGTTAAAAAAACATCTGCATTATTAACAAAATAGAAATACATGTCTAAAGTAAAAGAAAGAAAAAAATCTATGAATATAAAGGAGGCCTACATTATAAGGTGAAAAATTGCTTGCCTGCAATACGCATGCTGGAATCCAGAAATTTTTGGAATCAAGATATCAGGTAATATTTTAAAGATATATGCATAGAATCGATCAATGCACATTTACCTCTTTGCACTTCAATATATTTGGTTTCGGCAAAGCTCCAAGATGTGTTAGCTGAATCTCTTTGGCTTCCTAACACCCATATACCAAAATACAGTAACTAAGAAGAAATCAAAAAGATAATAATGAAAGAAGAGAGCGTTGAAAGAAAACAATTTAAACATGCAAAAGTAGCAAACACTAACACCAGGACACATTTAGACCAGATGTAAGGCTTAATTAAGGGTGGGGGAAGTCCCAAAACAGGAGGCAGACAAATTTTACATATGTAAGCCAGTTTATATTTTCTCAAAGACTATTTCTGTCACATACAGAAAGCAGAGTGAATTGTTAACTTTACCTTGTAATTGATTTTAATTTTTTTTATGAGAATGACCTTGTAATTAAGTTGAGCGTGTAAGATAATGTCATCCATCTCTTCTCGGGCATAAGTTTAAGGACAGTGGTAAACATATGGAGAAGTTTTTATTGTTTTAAAAAGAAAGGAAAAACATACTCATAAAGGTCATTGCTCGGAGCTATGTTAAACTGTTGAAGCTAATGGGCCAAAGCCCTGGATTCGAGTCCTGCGAACAGCCACTTTAGTTCTATATGCTGGCCCACTCTGGATGATGGCCTTTTTTAGTGTATGTGACAAGGATTGAAGGAATTGAATTGGAGAGGCTCACAATGCAGTGTTATGCTTGACTACTCAAACAACCATGGTGATGACTAAACGATGTATGGCAATTGAAAAAAGTGAGTTGATGTCAGTTAGCAAGATATTCTCTTAGTCTTACTTACATAATGTTAACTTAAAAATTTACTTTTATTTTGAGACGTGATAGGAGCATATTTCTAATAAAAGAAGCCCTTGAACAAAAGGAGATGAGGAATCTCCAAAAAGAAAATGAAAATATAAACATTAAAACACCTCTCTCAGAATGAACCAAGACCCCAAAAAATAAAACCTCAACCTTACACCCCCCAACATGAGATACCATAATGATTATTAACATAAAAAATTGATGATCAACATTTAGATAAATAAAAAAACTCAAGTTAAATTTTATTATATCCATGATTCAAAGCTTTATTTCTATCAGATCTTCAAATCTTCACGTCTCTAGTAAAGCTTACTCCTGCACTTTCTATCATGTTAAAAATCCAAGAAGCATTTGGATTGGATTGTAAATAAGCCAGGCCAGGTCTGTGGAAATGAACCAATGCAAGAAAACTCTACTCTGATCTGTAAGCCTTAATGAACAAGCAACTACTGAATTTATACGTCTGATGATCCATCTGAACCTGAAAGATAGGCCTTTGCCACCCAGCATATAGGAAGGTGTTGGGAGTGAAGAAATCAGATATGGTCCGAACCTTTAAATTTTTTATACAAAGTGACTGTCCTCAAGACTCAAACCCAAGACTTTGACCTGTTAGTTCGAGCATTTTACCATTTGTCCAAGCAATGGCCCCTCATGTGGACCTGAAAGAATGGCCCTAGGTCTAAATTCAAATCAATAAACCCGATGCATCTTTTGGTTTAATAAAACACAAACTCCACATACAAAGTAATGAATACAGAAGCTTTGCCAACCTGTCAAAGATAAAGCAGGCTGGGCATATGCCCTATTCATAGATGTGATTATTAACAGGATGACATGCGCAAAGAAATTCCCCCCAACAAGGCCATCCAAAACTTATCCCAAGTCAATACATAAAAAAAACATAAATGCATGACAACTTGGTATCCCTGCCAACATTATAAAAAATGCAATCGGAAATGAAATCAGGTAGCAAATTTCTACCTTTATTAAAAAAAAAAACACTATACAAAATGCAGTATTTAGAAATTCAGCTCCAGTTCGCCTATTGCAATTAATCTTTTTTGACAATGTAGGCCAAACATGAAACAGTTCAACCATCATATCACCACCTCAGAGATAAAGTTGGAGAAGCAAGATATTCAAAGAAAAGCCAAAATATTATGTGAAAGGTATATCAATAAAAAAAAATTAAGGCAAATGGGGGAAGTCACAAGAAGAGAATATCAACAAAAATTCATAAAGGATAATACCTCAATCCCCTCGACAGAATCCTTGTATCCAGCTTGCAAATACTCCCTTGTAAGTGTCTCTTCCGGGCAATTTGGTGTTTGGGGATAAAAATCAGGTGGCCCAAGTCTATAACCAATGAAGGGATTATATAAGAATGACTTCAGACAAATAAAAGAAACAAAAACCACATGAAAGAAAACCATACGAGCAATGTGAAAGTAAGCATGTAACTAAGGCAGCAAGCTGGATATTAGAAACGACTAATACTGTGAAAAACTACTAAAAGAAAATTCGAGAACAGAACTTCAGCAAATTTTTTAACAAAAATGTTACCGGCTATTCAGAGATTCTTTATCGCACTTCAGCTTGTAGGATGTTGGCAGCAAGGGTCGTCTACAAAAGAGAATATTCAGAACAGCATAAACAACTTATACCTAATCAATATTCACAAAGAAACCTCCAAAAGTTAATAGAAGCTTATTCACGCTGTTGCCACAAAGAAGAATAATTATTAGATAAAATAGACTATTCCAAAATGATGAAAACGCTCTCCACATTATACCAAATGAAAATATAACTGGCATCACACCATCTAGTTGTCCAAAATTAGGAGATATCTTGTATTTTCAACAAAAAAAAAAAGCATTTTCCTCATCCACACATTAAGAAACACTTCTTAGATCAATTGGTGGCATCTTGTGCTACATATCATAATTCTTAATGAAGAGGTAAGCTGGAAACACTCTTTTATTAAGAAGTTGCATTACATATGGGTTAAAAGACATATATGAAACAAAGTTACATGAGCTGGAGACAGTATACAAAAAAGACATATGCTCTAACTGTTCAAACAACGTTAAACAAATACCCTTCTATATCAGGACAGGTTAACAGAAATATCTAGAAACTCAGACCATGATACAAAATCTTCTACAATTCGACAAGCAATTCATGAAAGAATTGAAATAGAAATTCACCTTGGGTTCAGGGAGTAATTTGACGATGAGAAAGAGGATTCAGCCCTCCCAGAGTCCCTGGAAGAAGTCCCACCAGTTGAACTGTTACTCACTCCACCACCACAACTGGTAGTAGACCTTTGCATTTCTCCCCTCAATTGCCGGCATACTGCCTCCGGCATCACCACCACTATTGTCGAGGCGATCTGCGCCCCATTGAGCGAAACCCCGCTGGTCACTTTCGACCATGTGTCATCAAAACCAGATTGCACTCTTATGCACACCCACTTCAGGCTGGCAAAAAACCACTTCAGGGCCACTACAAGAACCTTAATTAACCCCACATCTACAGAAACTCCTTGCTGTGAATCTGCACTATGTGCTATTTAAAACCTTGAAGGATAATCTGCTGACCCAATTTATCTTCTTCACAGGTTCCTCATATTGCACAAAGCCCAATGACCCCTCTAGAATACAATTCTTGCAATTTAATCAAAAGCAAACAATTGATCCTTACGTGCAAACAATTAGGGAAATAACTTCAAAATGTAAATTTTACATATCAAGCTTTACTGAAAGTAACTTATCTAACCCAGGTGCCCAACTACAGCAATAAAAAAAATAACCAAAAAAAAACCTAGTTACGCATCAAAACACCAAACCGAAGAAACAATTGAAGAACCAAAGCCCGCTTGAAAAAAAAAAAAAAAAAGTTCCAATCCGTTCAAATCCAACTCAAAAGCGTGGAATTGGCGAACTCCAAATCCGATAAACCTCCGAATCCGATCCCCTAGCACGATCCAGGGATCTAGGAATCTAGGGTTCCACAATCTTCCCCCCTACGAAGTCGGGACCTCGAAAACCCTAGAAAGCCCAAGAAAAGAGAGAAAGAGAGAGAGAACAAAACGTACCTGATAAATCGATGATCAAAAAGAGAGAGAATGATCAGAGAAGAAGAGATTCGGCTTTGTTTTTGACTCTTTATGTATTCTTGTTACGCTCGTTGATAACGAATAAATGCATTCATTTTTTTTTTCGGGCGATTTTTTTAATATATATAGTGATTTTATTTTCGATGTATCGCTTCAATATTAAAAAGCGACAGGCGTTGTGATGGGGGAATATGTGTATATAAAACATTATAATATATTCTTTTTTTAAGCTTTTTATTTCCGGATTGCCCCTGTTTAGACTTTTTTGTTTCACTTCATTAAACCGTCATTTTAGGCAGGGATTTAGACATAATTATAAAAAAAATAAAAGAAACTTTTGTCTGAATTAAGAAATAATAACAAAATAAATCCACTCATGAATTTAAGATGGGGTTGTGTTTTGGAATGATTTGGTTACTGGTTCGGTGAAATATTAATAAGATATTGTTGAGAAAGTTCATTGGACTATCCAAAGAGAACATTGTGAGGGAATCAATTGGGAATGAAATGAAAATATATACTTCAAGATGATATTTATTTTATTTTTGTATGAAGACCAATGGTATTTTTATACGTGTTAAAAAGTATTAAAAGTACATATACATCAATTTACATTAGACAACCTTAGTTGTCTTATATCCTCAAACAGAGTAAAAAACAAAAGCATTAAGACATCGACACACTAGTTGATCATGAAAACCCCGAGAACAAATCGATGCATGCGTTTAACGGGCCATTTTTAGCTAACTGCTCTGGGCAGCCACTGCTGCTCTAGAAACTTTCACAAATTGTGCAAGATCTTGTGAAGAACTCCATCTTATAATATCCGTTACAATTTCCTAAATTTGTGGAGGTCACTCTCCTTCTCTTTGTAAAAATCAAATCAAACTCTTAGCATCCAACTCTATGCATAGACGGTGTAAACCAGATGATATGGCAAAATGAATTGTTGAGCAAATCGCCTCGGAAATTATATATGTGGAATCATTAAGAGAGAGAGTAAAAATTCGCATGATTTGTTTTAAGCTATATATATTTAGTTAGGCATGTATGAGATTTCATTTGGGGGTTATAACTGGGATTGTATATAACTTCTTGTTTTGGAGGGGGGAGGGGGGTTATTGACTTATTGTGGTAGAAATATGACATTCATTTGTCTTACAATTTAATTGGATGTAGTTGTCAGTATCCTATTAGATACTGATTGTACTAACAAAAATCAGGCTTAATTAGATGTAATAAAAGAGTAATACATGTACACAATAATTAATTGTGCGATTCGATGCTGACTGGATGGATTCGGACTTCTTTGGTAAATAAACATCTCTCCATATTAGAGTGATCTAGGATAGAGTATTGTTGACAGTCCAGTGTGGCTCTCTATTGTTCAAAACTCAATAGTCCATCAAGATCCTTATACCACAGAAAATAATATTACATTTACTTTAGGAGTGGATTAAGAATTGTTATTCATTTGTAAAATAGAAATAGAAGTGTACTCGTTCAGGATCGCATTTGTCCAACATTTAAGTGTTTTTATTATGAAAAATGTTAGGGAGAGTCCTATTGATAGTCCACAAACGGTCCTTACATGTTTTAAAATTAATAAACATTGTCTAATGAAATATATACTTTGAATAAAAATGTATATCGTTTCATTTTGAATTTAATGAACTCATTTTTAACAAAAAAAAAATCAAGGTATATACCTCACCTAAAGAGACATATACATCGCTGGATGGCTAAAAAGACATATGAGACTGCATTTAGAGTTATAAAATAGACTGCATGTAACATGCTTTTTTTTAATTCAATAGAAAAAGATTGCTCAAATGATTTTTGGAGATATCACATCACTAACGCAGTATATAAATCACCTAAGATAGCATGTACCCTGCTACATCAGTATATGTTATACTAGAAAACATGTATAAATATATGCATTCATTTTGTAAGAAGATATACTTCATTTTTATAAAAGAATGTATGCATATCATGAGCCAAGTCAAAGTTTTCCACAGATGATGCATCAGTTTAAACCCCCCAGTGTCATCCCAAAACATGAAAACAGACAAGACAGGTTTCCATTGGGACCCTGGTTCACAATGTATCCCTCCCTTTGTTGCTATGTTTTTACACTCTCTGTCAGGGGGCATACAACCTTCAGATGATTCTTTCGAAAGGAGCCCACATGGTGAATTTGATTAAAATGAGAAGGGTGTTACTAATCCTCTAGAAGAATAATCAAATGTGGCTGACAGACATTTATTTTTGGTTTGAGGGAGACCATAAATCTTCATCCACTATTCCAAGGTAATGAAAGAGCTGCAGACAACATAGTCACATGAACAGATTAAATTGTTTCCTGTCTCCCTCATTCAGTACAATTTCAAACGAAGCCCAAGTTTATAACACTAATCAAAAGACATAATATACAGATAAAAGAAAATTCTTCAACTTGTTCAGATGAATTCCATGCACATCGAATTTCATGCGTCAATGTACACATTAATGTTTCATTAATCATATAATGGTTATACATTTCATTCCACAAAACCAATATACATGCAGTTTGGAACTTGCATTTATTTCAGTAACAATAAACACCCAAACCATGTCATCACACTGGAAAACCACACCATGAAATTGAGGGATAGAGTAGAAGTGAAGAAACAGCAAAGCAAACGAATGGCCTATACATCACAATTAACAGACTCAAACCAATTCCAAACCTCATTCTGGTATCTACAATGAAAAAAGATTAAGCCTATATCCGAAGAGAATTAATATTGACTCCAGGAGAATGATGATCTGGTAGTACCCACACACCTGTGACAATCAATGAAATTAGACTTCAGTCATATTAAACTATTCTATTTAAAAGTATTTGTGTGTCTTTGGATAGGATGTGCTTACTCGTGCAGCCAAAACCGTTCGCATTTAAAAAAAATATTGCTCTCACATTTTTTTTTGAACAATAAGATAGGAGCTCAATACCAAAGCTCAAGTATTGTCTCTTCCATTAAGTCCTCTAGAATGGCTTCTTCCATGTCGAAGCCAACAAATTCAACATGAAGTCGCAGGTCCATCCATGTTTCTCCTTTATTCAAATCTTTTCCAACTATTTGTTCCAGTGTACCTGGATACTGAAAGGGATTATACCAGTCTATGCCTTCCATGACTTCCTGGACAAGGTCTTCGCCTTTTAAACATGATCGGGCTTTTGGTTTGATAAAAGAGACCCAAGGTGAGGGTCCAAAATATCTTTCATGGATTTCCAAGAGGGCTTCATTAATGCAGTCAAACAGGAGCTTTAAATCGTCCGAGAATTCGCCGGATGATGTTTCCACTTCATCAAACAAGGATGGATCAAGCACCTGCTCTGCAGAATGCCACTTACTCTCTGAAAGATTGCCGCATCCCAAACCAGATGTTTCCAAGATATTCCTCACATAATCGAGTCTTGATTCCTCATCCGCAATACAGGATCTTGAATTTGTTTCAAAATCCAAGGTGGTCACCACTATGGAGGTATTGTCAGTTTCCTCAAACTGGATCCTTCGAGGTTGTATTGAAAAGTCTGTTGTAGATATTAGAACATGTTATCTTCAAATATAGAAGGAAAGAAAAAAAAAAGAATTTTCTTTTATTTTATGGTCATCAAATTCAATACCACGCTGAGCTGTAGATCTTTCAGGGCTGTGTATCTCTTCTGTGGAGAATGGATCTAGAACAGATACTGGGCTTGGCCTTTCCACCTTTTCGTCGGAGCTCTCTGAACCATCGACTGTTTGAATAAGTAAACTAGGTGAGACGGGAATGTGGGCATACATCAGTTGCGGGGCTTCTTCACAAGACTCCTGGACAAAATTTCAGAGCAGAAGTCAGCATTCTCTCTTTATTGATGCCAACATCCAATAGGACATAACAGATAGTGCAAGAAAGACTAATTTATTCTTTGATTAATTTAAAACCGTGACACTATACCAGTCTTGGAATCAGAACTTCTTCATATGTCTCTTGTTGATCAATTATGTCAGCACAATGCACAAAGCCAATGCTGGGTCCATTACTATTTTCTTCAAAATTATCATGCAAATCATCATCATCCTCCACGCATTCTGGACCTGAACTTTCGGAAGTTCCGGCATCACCTGCATGAAATTCTCATGGACTTGTCAGTATTTCAAAAAAATAACATGAACACTGTCACTAATATGTGAAAATAAAGAGAAAAAGAGCGAAAATACCTTCAGGATTCTTGTCATCCTTTATACAGAGGCCCTCCTGTGAATTCATGTCATGGTCTCCCTCTGAGAGTCCTGGAATCAAATTGGGCACCTGCGGTTCAATACCTGATTCCTCATTGGTGACGGAAGAACTCTCCAAGTTCTCCATTGACCATATAAATGGACTAGCAGTAACTTCTTGTTTGGCTTTCTGTAAGGAAGAGAACTTAATTGGTTGAGGTACAAATATTGGCTCCTTCTCCCTCGTAGGACTACATTTAATATCTCTTCCAGGACTAAACCATGGATCCCTTCCAGTACTAAATCTAGGAGACAGCAGGTTGTAGTCAGGCAAAGAAAGAATTCTTCCCAATGGTTTGTGGACTTGTCGACTCTGAAGATCCATGTCTCCGTCCTCGATACTTAGCAAATCAGCAAGACGTTTCTTAGCCTCCTTTTGAATTCTATATGCTCTACTCGAAGTAACTTCAGATCCAATGTTTAACTGAAACCCATTTGACTTCCCCTTGTTCTCTCTTCTCTGAGGTCCTGCAGAAGTTTCAGATCTTCGCTGGCTGCTGTCAGTAGTTTTATGGCACAAGTTTTCTTTCACATCATCGACCACAATCCTCTCAACGTTGTCACCCAAACCTTGAAACCCTTGCGGAATTCTGTGCAGAACCCCATCTCTAGATATCCATCGCCTCTCCTTTTTGTCATCTCCAATCGCTTGTTTTAACCTCCTTTTCATTTCTCTCAGAGAAAAATGGAAGCTGGTTCTTTCACTCTCTCCCTGACTTCTAAAGCTATTTTGGCAATGTGGTGAAGAGCTCAGATTAATCACTGATTTTGGATTTTGAACATTTGATGAACCAGGTTTCAGGAGAACTATATGGTCTACACCCTGGTCAGAGTCCTTCAAGGACTTGTTAGATTGGATCTTTTCTTTTTTCCTGAAAAAATTGGACATACCATGTTTATGTAGCTGTTGACTACCAACGAGCGACTCACATTGCTTTGAAATTATGACATCATCTACAACCTTGCGCCTTTCAAGTATCTTGGGCAATTCAATACTAGCCATTTCTTCTGCCTGATCACTCTGAACATCATGAATGTGTTTCACCAATATCAATTTTTGCTCATGTAGCTTCAATAACAACTCTTTGTTCGAGTTGAGATTCCTAGAATATACTTCCATTATATCAGCATAATGTGTATCATCAGTTTCCAAACTCCCAGAAGCATGTGAACCGGCTACCTTGTAGGTCGTGTTTTCTTGCATAAGATTCTTTTCAGTGTATCTGCCACGTCCCGAATCAGATCTAGTCTCTTTAGATTTAGTTCTTGAAATTCTATTTGGTCTCTGCATTTCAGACATTTCCTCTTCCATGAGAACCCTGACACTTCTTCTGATATCATTCTTACCTCCGTCAATTTTTCCGCCATTCTGGATTGCAACAAATTCCGCAAGGAAACATTAACACTATAGTAAACCACCATGTCATCAATACAAGACTACAATCATGAAATCCAAGAGGGAAATGATATGATAAAACACATGTTGTATGTTCAAACACCTAAGGAATTAGCTTGGACTTCCAATTAAAAAAAATTGGTCATGTTGAACCACACAAACAATAATAACATAAACAATAAAACTCAAGAAAAGTTTAATGTGCTATAGAAGAATGAAACATATAACATATGCGAGAAACTCCAACTAAGATCAACTTAACTGTATTGACAAAATTAGACAAGAAATGACCATCATGCTTACACTAAAGATTAATAATAAACATATAATTTTGTAAGGGAAAAGGAACAGATACTAGTAATTTTCAGAAAAAAAGAAAGAATAAACATCTACCAATAGGCAATAGGTGAGAGATTGCAGATTTTTGGCAGTCAGTCAATGTAGTCATATGCACTGCAGCCAATCATATACCAATGCCTACTGTCAATATGTAGCTAAACTTGTATGAATTTTCAAATGTGTACAACTCCAGAAAATCAGAGTACACAAAGTGAGTCCAAGCTAACGATGAATCAATGATGCATGCAAACCATTGTCCCAATTTTTTTAAAAAATGTACGAAGAACATTGACATTGTAGAACATCACAAAAGAAATAAGCTAGCAATATTATCCTGTACTAAGAGCGGTTGGGTGCTACTATAACACTGTAGAACATCACACATACATCATAGTGGGGAACCAGGAACAAATGCATTCATTAAGTCCAATGCCACATTTATCTAAACACTGATGCTAAGTTGACTTACAGTTTTATCAGTGGAACCAGTATCTGGGACTTTATGATTCTCTTGGAATTTTGTTTGCAAATTATATCCACTCCTTGAGTATCCGTCGCCTATATATAAGACAAAGAAGCAATTACGATATAGTCATACTTTGCTGAAGGAGCAACACAGACAGGGAAATAATAAAAAAATAGTCATGTAAGACATAGTCATATAAGATAAAGAAGCAATCCCTATTCAGACTTTGTCTATTTTGATTTATATTGGCATGGATGCAAGCCTTCAATTTCACTCAAAAAAAAAAAAAAGACAGGGAAATAATAAAAAAATATACTACATGCCACACACAAATTAGTTAATTCCATGTTTTGCCGCAAAAAGCAGATTGATGTGCTAGGATTCAATGCTTCATTTTTACCCTCCTCCGAGAAATTGTCAAACACAGAGCTTCAACTAACCTCAGTCCATCACTAGGTGGCACTCACACAGAATAATTCAGCAACTCTGCTATATTATTTTACATGCATGTATTGAAGCGGATGACTTGCAGTGATCAACTGATTTGCTTTACAGAAAATTTACAATTCATAATTTTTTAAGAATATAAATATATTGGTTGCATGATGCATCTACTGATCTTAAAAGGTAGCAGACAAATGAACAATGGAATAACAAATAGCGGCAGCATGTATTTCAGACCTCTTACCATTTCCTCGTGGTCTCTCTCTCACAAGAAAAGAAGCCCAAGAACCACATCAAAAGAGTAGCTAATAAATCATTTGTCATGATGTTATAATAACTTACCAACACTAAGCCTACCGCTCTCTCGCTTCCTATCTGAAATCATCTTCTGTGTAAAACGACCTTGACGGAAGTCAAACATATTAATTAAACCCCACATACAGCCTGCCCGGCCTTTCTCTCTTCGTGCAGGGCGCTTGCGTGACTTCTTCTTGGCCATTATGGATGGGCAATTATTACTTCTGTTTTGTATGCACACAAAAAAATCCACGAAAAAATGCTTGCACAGACCTGCTACATGAAATGTACTATCAATAAGTGAGCCATCCAGAATAGGCTATTCAAAATTCAAAAAGAAAACAATATCTATGAGTTACTAATTAATAACACTCATATTTGCAACATAATTTAATTATAAATGAACACAGAAATAAATCCATTGTGAATGAACTTATTAATGGGAACTAAAGACCATAAATGTACAGTAAAGTTTCAATTATAGGAAATAGAAACACAGGAATGCTTTTCTTCCTCATACTGTGAGAAAGAAGAAAGTAAAACAGAAACACAAGAGATAGACAAAAAATTCGCAGAAAAACGTGTTCAACTGAATTAAAGCACACGGTCACCTTTTCTATCAATATAAAACAATAATAGATATCCTTCAGATTTCAAACCAAAGGAATATATTTAACATGAGGTAGTTATAGCCAGTGGTTTGGCAAGCTATGTGAGTGTAATTTGAAAAAGAATTTTTTTTTATTCAAGATAATCCAAAAAAGTCCTCAGATAAATTCAATCCTAATAGCCACATATAAATGTAAAAACTGATAATGGAACGGATATTTATGCCATTGTCTCAACAACAGCTTGTACCTATCAAAGGTAGCTTTAAATCATTTTCTTGAATTCATCCTCCTTGCCAAAAAGAAAAAAGGATAACTCTAAAAAAAATTACTCAAGGAAAAATTCATGTAGTCTGAATCAATCTGCATCCTTCCCCGGTCATGTCACATCATTCTTCACATCATTGAGAAAGCACTAATTGTTTCCAATTATCAATTTCTCTCTCTTCTAATTCATGGTTGAGAATTCCATCAAGGAATCAAATTCCACAACACTCAACAAAGAGAGAGATCATGAAGCTAGTATCCGTACCCTCAAATCACTTCATTAAGAAATCAAATTTCAAGCTTTCAAAAATTGAATTGTATCAATTGGTGGTGAGTCTAATGTGGACTCAAACCTTTCACACCAACAATACAATGCCACCCTCACAATTTAACCACCACCTAATCGTTTCAGTCAAGGACATCATTAAAGCCATTTTTCTCAACAATACCACTGAATCTATTCAGCATTAGAAAATGTGATTCATGATTCAAAGCCAAAAGTACTTCCAGAGTGATAAATTGAGGACATACCTGAAACTCAGAAGCACGGTTCAAGAGACAGAACCACAGAAGAAGAAATGCAGGACAGGCCACCAAATCCACAATTTATATCACAAGAACATTTATGGAGGCTAAGCTAAGGAATCTTAACTGAGTTTCTCTTCAAACCTTTTAATTGCTTGGGCAAAGAATCAGAAGCTTTTCTTCCACTGCACAACCAACTCCACAGCTTCTCTTTCCCTCCCAATTTAATTTAATTATATAAAAGGTCCACCACCACTAAAAACTTCAACAACATTAATTCAACACATCTTCTCCGATCAATTCATCAGCAGAACCGAAACCTAAGACATCTTATTTTGTAAAAAAAAAAGCTGTCAAAAGCTTTTCATCCAACCCAGATCATAAAATCTGACACTCCTTTCAAACTCACAATCAACCGATCTTCACCGACAGAACTCCCAAAACCCACGTAAAAACCCCAACTTTCCTTCACATCCGCCTCCAAAGAAGCAAAAGAGAAGAACCCATCTCGCCGTTTCAGTCACAGAGCCAAAAATCTTCCACCAAAAAGACGACTTTTTTGCGTACTATAAAGACAGCTCCATTGAAGTGGAAAAAATGCTTTTGAGCGATGGAATCGATCAGAGCTCCCACTTGGGATGTCAGAGACGCCCCCACAAAGCTTCGCATGCAAACCAAAGCTTATGAAGATATTTCGATCCGACGAAAAAAAGAAAGTCCCTTGTTCTCTCCTTCAACGACACTCGCTTCTTCGTCTCCTTCTTCACTCTCTCGACAGTTGTGTTGAAGCCCGATCATTTGTTTTTGTTTTTATTTTTGGTTTTGTTTGAGAAGTTGATGGATTGGAGAGAGAGAGAAAAGGAGGGAACAAGGGGCAAATGCGTAGAATTCTGCAGAATTTGGTGGCAAATCTGTAGTGTTGCCGTTGGTAACTTGGGATCCTGATTTTTTTCCTCTTTTGATCCTAATTTCGTCACATAAAAGTTACTTGACCGATAATTATATTGAAGAATAAAAGTGAACTTTTTTTTATTATATTGATAGATGTAAAAATATATTTTTTCATTATTTAGTTCATTTTAGATAAAATAATTATAAATTATAGATATGACATCGAAAAAAAAAATTTCAATAACAAGTCTATCCTTACATAAATTTATTTTTGTGTGAGAGGTGTGTGATATGATAATGAAACATAAGTTTAAGATGTGAGTAAGAGTGTTAGATGAAATAATTTTTTTAACGTAACTTTAAATTTTTTTATTTATTGATATAAATAAGCTCTGATGAATAATTTTAATCCTCTTAAAATAGTCAATCAAAGCTTATGTTATATTATTCTTGCATTTCTATCATGATTTAGTATTGCAAAACAAAATTTATTTCGCCTATGATCTTATTCCTGATTATTCTACACTCCAAACTCAAAAATGATCTCGTTTTTTATCATATATTCTCAGTGCTATTTGAATAGAGACATACGTTATTATGTGATTTATAACTAGTTTAAGAATAAATAACTGTACTAATGAAATAAGTTATTTTCAGTTTGATTGTATTTTTAGTTATTCTTATTAGAAAATATAATAATAAAGTTTTTATTAACCATAGATAATTTCTGCGTAAAATGTGAATAAAAATTCATAAAAAATTAAAAAATGATTTGATATGTGAGCCTCCTAATTTATAAAAGTTAATGACAGTTAATTTAACATACCCTTTTATACTGGTGTAAGAAATTGAGTGGAATAACACTATTTCAAAGGAGACTTGGAATATAAATACTAGTTTATTCCCACAAATTATGGCACAACTATACTTACCTATTCTTTCTACCCAAACATCTTTATAGGCTTATTCTTCCCCTATTTCCCTCATATCCCACTACCCAAAACGCAGGTTATGAATAAAGTGGCCTGAGCAAAGAGAAATGAAAGAGTTGGAGTCTCAAACAGTGGGGATGCTTTAGATCTGGAAAAATAGGTTGGCAGATTGTACTGGCTCTGCTCATTTGAATTTTTTCCCCAAAATGAGAGCTTTTTCGATGAAAACAAGCCTGGTTTTGCTGTCTCCGGTTGTGGGACAGAGAACAGAAGGTTCTCTTGTTGCTTAGTTTTTTAGCTTAAGAACATTGTTTACAGTTTTGTAATCAAAGTCTCTTGACCCTCCATTTAACTTCTTGTAATTAAAGTCTCAATTTCCTTATTCAGCTCATCTTACCCATGCTTTAAGCTTGCACATTTTGTATATTTTGTGATTATTGAGAGGAATACAATTTTGGCTTTACTGACAAAAAAAAAACATTGTTTACGGTTACATGCATTGTCTAAAAACTAAAATCAAGCTAATTCTTAGCTTTCTTTTGGTTTAAATAATGTCAAGGGCAGTCTAATGAAAAGTCTTTTTTTAAATTCCGTTATGTTTCTGTTTTTTTCCTCTGTACTTTTGAAAGTGTGAAATTTTGAGATTTTTAAAATCTCATATTTGAAAACTCAGTTTCTAAAAAACGTGCGTTTGGATAGCTTTTCAATTAGGTTTGAAAAATCAAATGAAATGAATAACTCAAATATATATATATATATATATATATATATATATATATATATTTCATGTAATGTAATGAAACAAATACCTTTGTAAAAAAATTGAAATTTATATTTCAATCATTTTATATACTCCATTTTTCAAAATATATCAATAATTTCATATAATAAAATATATACCCTGATTACCAAAAAAGTGATATACCAACAAAGAAGACAATTGATCAGGTGATCTAAACTGATAAGAAAGAATGGCATATATATATAATTATTTTTTTGCTTACAATATATATTTTTGTTATTGGTAGGAGTATTTGATCAGAGGGTAGGTCTCTCTGTGCACCAAGAAAATATATTTTGTGTTGATCATCATTTCCAAAGCTTGTCCACAGTATTTTAAGTGCAAAAATAGCAGCTTAAAAGGGTTTGTTCGATGAACCAAGATTAATGCTCTTTTAAGGTGGTTGGGTGTCTCATCAGGTGTGGTTTCATTTCACCCAACTGCTTTAAAAGAACAGAAATAATATTTTTTCCTTAAAATAAGAAGAAAAAGAAAAAGAAAAGGAGAGAGAGAGAGCGAGCGCGCAGAAATAATAAATCGATTCATGTAAACTCTAAGGCCTAGTTTGATAAAAGAATAAAATTTTAAAATAAATTAATCATAATTTATAGGGATAAAAAAAATCACTATTTTTATCCAGATTTATATTTGATAATGTTTTTTATTATCCTCATTTTTTTTTGTTCTTATCATCAATCTTGCATTTGGATCAAATATGAGATAACTTTTAATTTATTTAAAAAATATGAAATCTTCCCTTCCTATTAATGAGATATTAATATTGTTTGATGGAACACATTCTTTTTTTTTTTTTTTTTTTTTGTTGGGAAGGGTAGTCATAAATGTTATCCCAAATTTATAAAATAGGGATAAAAAATTGAAACAAAGTATATTCCACTTTTTACCTAGAACAAACTATCCCTATTTTTTAATCTCAAAATGTGGACAATTGTCCATGTTTTATCCCCATTTTTTTTATATCATATGGGATAACAAGTGATTTAACTCAATTTTTTCTTTATCCCAACCCCTTATTCCCATGTCAAACTAGGCCTAACACAAACTAATTCAATTAATATTAATTTTCACCCCCCAATGCAAAAAAAGTGCAGGTTTACCATGAACAAGGTAACATCAGAAACAGAATTACCTCTACCAACACAACAATATGCAACCAACCAACTATATGCACAGAAGTAGTATCACGATTTATATTATTTAAAATTAGTTCAGTTTAGGTTGCATAATCAGTTTTCTATGAGCGATTTCATAAGGATATTTTAAATTTTTTTATCTTTTAATTTCCATATATTAAAAATCAATAAAAATAATTTTTATGAAAAACTAGGTGAGAGTAATTTTATGTTGTTGAAAGAAGCTTTTGTGTACGAACTGTTTTTAAAAATTGGTTCCAAACAATACTTATTTTCTAATGCTGATTATGGAAAACCTCTCTCCAATGCACCAAGAGGTATTAGCTGAACAAGGAGATACCCAGATCGTAGATGCATGGTTAAGACCACACAAAAAATCACCAACCATGTTTTTTGTTACTAATCATGCAAGTCAATTGGGGTTCGATAATGGACATCTTAACCTCTCCATGGCTCCATCTCAATATCCTACATGAAATCACAGTCAAGACACATGTTTACGTCACTGGACCGAGACATTTAGCCATACCATGGGCCAATTTAAGAAGGTAGATTAAAAGCTTTTATGTGAAGTTACAAGACAAAGTGCACCTGTAAAGTGAAGCTTCTTTATCTAGAATTCTTAGCCCCCACAAGGCCACAATATCATTGTCATTGAAGTAATCCATTAATCTAACCTAAACAAGAAAAGAAACACCCCTATTTAATGTCCAAATCTGTTACATCTATTTGTCCTTTGGGTGGTCCTTGAATGTCTGGCGGTCTCAGAGAGAACAATTCATTTAAAATTAGTTAGGTTTTTGGAGACCAGAGCATCTTGGGAAGGGATTGTAGTTCATCCCAAAGCATTCAAGGCTTTAAATTTATGAGCAATGCAATTAAACATTTATGATAATACATACATGAGAACCGATTAGGTGCGGCGAACAGTGGGTGCGGCAGCGATCACGGGCCGTCGATCACAAGTCAATCGCATCGGATGGTCGGGTGCGATTCACATCGACCGTCGGATGTGATGGACCCGTGATCGAACGGCCCACGTCGCCGCCGCACCCGCCGTTCGCCGCACCTAATCGCGAGCGTGTGTGTATGTATGTGTATATATATATATATATATATATATATATATATATATATATATATATATATATATATATATATATATATATATATATACGGGGGCGATTAGGTGCGGCGTGCGGCAGGTGCGGCGGCGATGTGGGCCATTCGATCGCGGGTCCATCGCATCCAACGGTCGACGTGAATCGCACCTGACCGTCCGATGCGATGGACCCGTGATCGACGGCCCACGATCGACGCCGCACCTGCCGTTCGCCACAGGTAATCGGCCCCCTATATATATATTATATATATATATATATATATATATATATATATATATATATATATATATATATATATATATATATGCCGGCGATTGCGTGCGGCGAACGGCAGGTGCGGCCGCGACGTGGGCCGTTCGATCGCGGGTCCATCGCATCCAACGGTCGACGTGAATCGCACCCGACCGTCCGATGCGATGGACCCGTGATCGACGGCCCATAATCGCTGCCGCACCTGCCGTTCGCCGCACGTAATCATATATATATATATATATATGGACATGATTACGTGCGGCGAACAGCAGGTGCGGCAGCGATCACGGGCCGTCGATCACGGGGCCGTCGATCACGGGTCTATCGCATCGGACGGTCGGGTGCGATTCACGTCGACCGTTGGATGCGATGGACCCGCGATCGAACGGCCCACGTCACGGCCGCTCCTGCCGTTCGCCGCACGCAATCATTTTCATACATATATATATATATATATATATATATATATGGCCGATTACATGCGGCGGCCGTACGGTACGGCGTCGACCACGGGCCGTCGATCACGGGTCCATCGCATCGGACGGTCGGGTGCGATTCACGTCGACCGTTGGATGCGATGGACCCGCGATCGGACGGCTGCCGCACCGTGCGGCCGCCGCACCTCATCACGCTCGTGTGTGTATATATATATATATATAAAGGACCTCCCGTAGCTGATCTTATAGTTATGGATGGTAAACGAGCCGAGCCGCTTGGGCTCTGCTTGGGCTTAGCTCAGTTGAAGTTCATTCGAGCTCGTTCAATTAGACCAATAAGGCGAGTTTGAATAATTTTTAAAGCTCAGTTATAAACGAACTAAACTGAGTCACGAGCCTATACAAGCAGTGGCGGAGCCACCATAGGAACAGGGGGGCATGTGCCCCCCCTGGATTTTTTAAATTTATTTACATGTTTTTTTAATTTTTTTCTAGGTCCTTTTAATTTTTTGTGGTAAGTTAATTTTAATTAGAGTCCATAGATCATAGGTCCACCTACATATGAAATTTCCTAAACAACAACCACTCACAACTAAATAAAATAAAATTAAAACAACCATCTATTATCTATCTGGATTATTCATGTGTATGGTGTGCACTCACCCCTTCTTTTAATTAGCCCTCTCCTCCACATAACACAAAAGTCATTTTTAACTCTGCCTTTTCATTTACCCCCAAGCCTCCTTCTATCCATATCCCACAAACAGCTATAGAAGCATGGATTTCACTGTTCAGCGTCTTCACCTAAGTACCCATCTTGAAAAAAATAAATTTTTGAATCTCTTTTTTCTTTTTTTTATATCTCAACTGTTCTTAATATCAATATTCATCTCTAAATAATTTTTACTTTTTGTTCCATTAAATGTCTCACAATTGAGAATCTATAATCCTCTCTCTTCCTTCAATACTTTGAAGATATATAATTTTTTTCCTTTTACCTTATTATCATTGTTACTAATTTATTTAAAGTTTAAAATATTTGTATAAATATCTAAAATAATCAAATCATTCAACATTTTCAGAATATGAAACTTCGTCGAAGTCAAATTTAAAGATATGTATTGCTTGTTAGATTTATGGTTTGACATGTTTTTTATGAATTATCAATATGAAATATGACATATCGTTTTAAAATATGATAATTATTTTTTATAATTATTTAGTTATATGTTTTATATGCATGTCTGTATTTCATTTTATACATATTTTTAATCTATGCTATTGAAATAAAAAATATAATGATATAATTTTAAAAAATATTTATATAAGTCATATTAGGCCCCCCCTTTATAAAAATCATGACTCCGCCACTGTATACGAGCTCGTTTATTTCAATGCATTAGTGATGATTTTCAGATATAATTGTCTATTTTTGACATTTTAATTGCTAAACAAGTTTTTTTTTTAGCTAAACAAGTCCGAGCTCGAGCACCTTGGTAAACCCTAAACTCAAGACCTACCCTTTACACAGATAAGCTTTGAACCGTTGCGCTATAACCACTGGGAATCTCATTTATGATATGTTACATGTTCCTATTTGTTGTCCAATTCACGGTCTATTGAAGTATTTTAAAATAAAAAAAAAATTCAAACAGAATTGAACTATATGTACTCAGAAAAAGATCATATACCTTATATAATGAATACGGGACAGTAACTGGGATGCATATCAAAGCAGGCTGTCCAAACAGTTATAAAGGCAACAGAAGTACCAAAGTAATTCATAATGTATTTCCCTATTGCATTCCATAAAGATGCATTCAGCCTTTCATAAAAACAATTGCTTGACATCAAAGGCAGAGGACATGAAAAAGAGAGAGGGACACACATGCACGCCCAACCGACCACGCATTCAATCTCTAATGCCATCATTTACACCACCATGATTTTCATGGTTTTCACACACTTTTCTTTTCTTTTCTTTTCTTTTCTTTCTGTAAAGTTTGTCTTCCAAGAAAAGAAGTCCACTTTGGGAAACCCCTAACCGACCACCATCCTAATCAGACAGTAAAAAGAGGGGAATCCACACAACTTAAAGTCTTAAACCCCACAAAACATAGACCACGTTTTTCAGAATTCGGTTGGATTAAAAAGGACTGAATTACTCTGAAGATTAAGTATGTTAACAGGTTGGATCTGGGCCAAATCATGGTGGACCCAGACCCAACCCGTGACAGGGTCCGCTGGACCCGGGTGTAACCTAGGACCCAACGGGGTCTTTGGGAATCTAGACCCGAACCTGAGAATAGCTAATAAAAGAATAATAATATCTTTGCAAAACAATTTATTAAAAATCTAGCATAATTTTCAGAACATATAACATATATTAACACAAACACATAAAGTCAATGTTACGGGTTTGAACTTGATAAATGAAATAGGAATTTATGAGTCAATTAATAGCCCTAATAACCATATGGGCTTATATATAAAACAATCGGGTCTCGGATCCATAGGATCGGGTCGGGGTGAACCCGGACCCGACCCGATTTTATGTTCGGGTTCACCAGGTTGGGTTCAAATCGGATCGGATAATATTACACATGTAATCAGGTCCGGGCGGGTCAAGTCCAAGTCTGGACCCAACCAGTTGATAGGCTCAGCACAGGCCAATACCTGATTTAGCAATGCAAATTGTAATATAATTTAGCAATGCAAATTATAGATGTTACAAGTCCCCTCTGTTCAGACAATTTTTTCCTAGTTTAGGTCATTTGGAAATCCTGTAAAGATAAGACTATTGTTGGCGTTTGAGAATTTCACTCGTCCTATAGTTTTCAAAAGTTGTGTTCTTCTGACAATGTCATCAGATTTTAAACCACGTTTTGTTTAAGCAAGTAGCAACAACCAAAATCCATCCATAAATTTGCAGGTGTATGTATATATAAGTAAACCAGTATTTCACTAATGAGAAACTTTAATATACTTCAACTCCCTCAAAAGAAAAGTCAATGAGAGATTTCAATAGATTGTGTGACCAAAACCAACCTAACTTCATCCAATTTATAGTGGTTTGGGCTATCAATCAAGACAACCGACTCACAAACATCCAGGGCTCGAAACAGTGAAAAAGCTCTCTCAAGATCGATTATTTATTACATGATACAAACTAAAGTTTTTTTTAAAAAAATTCACATTATAAATGAGCAAAACTCAAACAATATTGGGCTTGCCTTGATTAGGCTCGATAAGAAAGACATGTAGATACGCTATTTTAACAGTAACCCATATTTTCTAAGTTAATAATATAGAATAATTTAAAATACACAAACATTAATGACGAATATGACCCATAAGCTTATTTATAATAAATATACATGTACTATTGCATTTTATTGGGTGCTAGAAAGCAGAAAGATGCATTCTGCATCTAGTGTTTGGCTTGGCTTGGCTTGACTCACTCACACCCCTGACAATGGCCTAACAGTCATACTTTTAAACCACTTTAAGATCACTTCATATAAGAGTTTTGAATAATTCCCCATTGCTTTCCAGACTTGCATGCTCTCTTTTATAGGACTGAGAATTCTATGTTAAAAAAGACAGCCAAAAAAGAAGAAGACACCCACAAAGAAATCAAAGATAATGACACCCAAAAAGATTAGATGAGCCAAACCTTAATCAGATGGCTGGAAAAAAACTCAAATGTGCAGGATAACTTGTGACATACCCATAATATCAGAACAAGAGGACAAAAAGAATAGCTAAAGTAAAGAATTGTATAGATCACTTTGGTCTATGAAGCGTAAAAGGACCCTTTGGATATGTCATTAGTCACCTAACCAGCTGTTGATTGCCCATGCCACAGAAAAGTCATTCTAACTGTCTTAATCATTTGGAAAGGATAAAAAAATCTGAATATATTATTACCTTGGATGGATTTCCTAGGCATTCAGACCCTTTGGGATGCCAATGATGAATTTTTGGTGTAAAATGACCTGCAACATGTACCTAAATCTCCAAGTATGGTGTCCTCCAGGAGATATTGAATGTTTCTGATGTAAAGGTACGCACACGCAAGTCAGAAAAGAAGAGCCTAGAAATAAGCATAAAACAAATGAATTGCATAAATACAATGTTAGACTTCGCATGGTCGGCTCAAAACCAACGAATCAAGTTCCCAAGCCTTCTGTACAACACAGGTAAGAAGCTAAGGTGTAATGTTGACATTTAATGATGTGTTGAATTGAAACCTCCAAATAAAAATATATGAAGACAATACAACATAAAAATCGGAATGAGGAGAACCACACGAGCATATGCTGATCTTGATGGATAAAAAAATTTATGATGCCGTAGCTCAGTCTAAGGTGCAAAAAAATTTCGATTAGGCAGCTGCAGTTTTACAATCCCCTCCGGGAATGGATTGCTTTGTTCAATATCAAGAAGATTAGCACAAACATAAACAAAGAATATAATGCATTTTTATTGCAGAATGGAGAACCGTCTGAACAAGGAAACACAGATTGGTAACCATTTAATTCACCACAAGAATAGGCTAGAAACTGCAGAACCCAACTAATAACAGGCTATCAAGCAGTGAAATCTTTTGGCAAGAATAATACCGTCAAACTAAAATAATAACACTGTCTTTCTTTCTCTTTCTTTTCCTTGCTTTCCTTAAAATCTGCAATGTCCTTTTCTTTGCTTCCTCAGCCAATGTGGTTCCCATTCCTGTCCCAGGATACAGTAAGGCTCAATCAGAATTGCAGAATTTTTTAAGACAACTCTAGGTCTTCAGAGCCAGAAAAACAAACTCCTCTTTTCCATGTCAAAATATTATTAAGATTCATGTTCCTGTCTAAAAGTCCTGATTGTTGGACAATGGCTGTTTAGCATTTTAAAGACATAATATTAATAACAAGGAAAGTTTACAAGTAATAGAGAAAATGATAGTTCCCCTTTCGAAAGAATTTTAAGCTTGAATGCAGTATTATTGATCTTGCATCCAATTTAACAATAAAAAGAAGTGTATTTATATATTCCAACTTTTCAAGCCAGAAAATGCAGACCTGCAACTTTATATCCAAGATCAATGTGTCCATTCAAACTGCTTTCTCAATAAATAAATAAAAAAACTGTAAACACATCCAATTTATTTACCTGGTTTCTTTTCATCAAGCAGGCAGGAAAATGCTCCATCAAACTCTTCATCTGAATCAATGATTATTTGAATTTTTTTTTCCTGCAACACCAGTAAAATGTTCAAAAAATCCAAATCAAGTAATTTGCAAAAAAATCTTTAGATAATCCTGATCAGACTACTGACATATTGTTGCAAAGTCGTCACAATGAAGAGCTGAATCAGTGATTGATGCGCAGGGAGGAAAAGCCAAGCTCATCCATGTTTCAAATTGCAAAATTCATAGACCCGGTACTATAGGGAAACAATGTGCAAATTTAATGCTTCCTTTGCCAGGATTCACATAATATCATGTTTTCTCTTCTACGAGAATGCGTGAGTTATCGATAACACTACAAATCGGTAACCTTGCTGGAAATGGAGAAACTCCATTTTCATTTTAGTCTCTCGCCTTGATTGCTTGCCAATATTTAGAAGTTTAGTTCACTAGATATCACTTGTAAAACAATGAGCAAGCATACACACAAAAAGTTGCACTGATTTATATACCACTCTTTTATTTTTTCCAGAGCTTGAAATAATAAAAAGGATCTGATAAAGAATTCCTTAAATCCACAAACTTCATTATCACTGAATCTTTGTGTAGAAGTTTTTTTCCCTAATAGGCTAATACTCAATGATTGTTCACAGAAAATTTCCCAATTTAATTATTAAGCTCAGAAAAAGGCATTACACCACGTTTGTCCTGAAATTGGACATATCCCATCTTCCCAACTTTGGAAATGCCAATCTTAGATAAAGTTGGAGGATCATGCCAAGGTGAAAGGTGGAAGAACCAAACCCATCATAATCCAAATAGTGTGGGAATGGTCTCTGCCAGGAGCTTCAGGAGTTAGAGCAATGATCCAAACTGTTGGAAAATAGGCTAAGTTGGGATCCATTCAGTTCAGAAGAGTTATTTGTCAAGTGAATTAATATGAAAGTTAGCACAAAAGGAAAAAGAATAGCAGAAAGAAACTACATCTTTCTGTAACATACATGGAGAGAGAGAGAGAGAGAGAGAGATGTAACCTTGCCTCTGATTGGAAAAGGTCCAAAATTTTTCTTTGCTCTTGGTATGATATATTTTGTGAGAAAATTAAACCGACATACAGTACAATAAAAAAGGCAAATAAATTCATTCCTATTCTGCCCCAAAAAGGAGATGCTTCTTACTTGTTCAATGGGCTGGATCTCCTCGTGTTTAACAGTTGACTTATGATTTGTAGCAGTGAAAGAAGCTTGTTTTCGCCTAACTGAAGTTAAGTTTTCTGACTCCATCTTAAGGATCAGGGAGCTTCTAGGAGCTTTTAGAGGTGCATCTGTACTGTGAACATATGCACACACAAAAGCATGAACCATGTATGAAGAGTTAACCACAAAACTTAACAAAGAATATAATAGGAAAATAACGAAGAATACAACAATACAGAGATTAGTTTAATGAATATTTAGATAATGGAAACATGAGTTATATAACAGTCTTATTTCTGGATGGTTCTGTGTATTTGCAAATCAAACAATTACTGACATGCATTGTAACTTCCACTTCTGGCAGGAACAAATAGCATCTCATGTAATCATAATGTAGCTGACGAAGAGAATCTTTCCATTTCTCAATTTTAGGAGTTTCATTTGACCTCTCCTACTTCCATAGAACTCTCTTTGAATAACATGTCCTCTACCATCTACAAAAAAAATATTTTAAAAAAACTAGAAAGGATGAAACATTGGCACATACATTTCCATCATTGATGACTGCATAGATAGTGTAGAATTCCAGCTTTTCCTCTAAGAGTAAGCAAATGCACCAATAAAGATAGTGTTAATGTTCACAAAACAATCCCCACAGAAATTAAAGAATAGACCAGCATACGAATTTGTGAGTTGAAATAATATACCTCTGGTGGTTGAATTGTTGAAGTTGGTTGACTGACTCTGGTGTGTTTTATGCTATCTGCCATAGCCTGCAACAGATTGGTTAGTGAGTTTCATAAGCCCCCAGCATTTCATTCAATTTTTCAAAAGAGTTTCTTTCCTTCCAATAGATGCACTTGTTATGTTTCTTTAATCACATACAGAAAATTGCTTCAGAATTATTTCAAAATTGATAAATAACAGAAAGTGATTTAGAAGAATATGCAATTTATTAAAAATCTTTGATCAAGCAATTGTTCATCTTGTATTTAAAAGTCATTTAACAAAAAACATAAATAAAATAACATAATTTGCTCATCTATTTTGAGACAATTGCAAGAGTTTATGTTATTAAATGTTCAACGAAATCTGTAAGAAGAGTACACCATTACCTGCACCTCCTTGGTGAACATGTTGCAAAGTTCTCCTTGGAACCTTAACTGGCGTGCTTCAATCTGATCTGGCATGGTTGAAATTGCAGAAGAAATGTCCTGCAACCTCTGATGGTTAGAACTTTTTCTCAGTTGATTAGGAATCGCCTTTAGGCTCTCATCGATGTTGGCTTTAATTTCTGCATCCCCTTTGATCTGATAGTCCAAGTTCAGACCGAAGACAAGAATAAATCATGAGAGCATAAATGCACAAACATTCTAAGAAAGTAAGTGATCATATAATACATCTTTCATGTTCTTACCATCATCTGCATTGAATTATCATTGACAATCATCTTTTGTTGTATGCCTTGCACTGGGGAAAAATACACACAATATAATCAACTATACTGTCCCCTATTTAGATATGAAAAGTTTTGTTTTGCTCAATTTTATACAAAATATAGAAGATGCTTACTCTCCATGGATACTTCTTTTACAGATTTATTAATTTGAATGACATCACTCTGTACAGAATCCAAAATAATTCCCAGCCTATTTACTGACGTTTCCATCAGTCCAATCCTACGTTCAAGTTCTTCGCTAACATGACCTGTAGGATGAAAAAATAAAAGTCCATTATTGTGCAAGCAGTCAAATTCATATCAGAACCTGGAGAGCATTATTCATCATGGAGGGAAAAATGGACAATATTCCTATTGATGGTTCTTTTAAAAAATAAAATAAAAATAGTAATCCATCTTAGGCACAAATATCAATTCTGCAAACAAAAGATATTTGTGGCAGGGATAAAAAGCAATAAAAGATGATTTATTGCAAATAAAGGAGTTATTCACTTAATGTGAAACTAGATTCAACATGTAAACTTACATCTATTATCTGCAACAGAATTTGAATTCCATTTGCGAATAACATTGTTGGAGGCCCTTGACAATTGCAGCTGAGACTCTTGTGCATAAGCAACTGGTGCCAAGCAGGACACCTTCTTTGCCAAATTGCCTCTATCTTGTGAACTAAGGCCCTGAGGATTAGAATGAGTAAAGGATAAATTAAGAGATCCAAAATTATATCTAAAAATCTCAAAATTAACAGTGAAATTTTTCTGATGCTCGCAGTAAAAGGTTCATAAGTGCTGTTGTTTTTTTTATATGTAAACTATATCAATCAGATTACCTACAGAACTCTCCAATTAACATACATTGGCACATTAATGGATCTCATCCAAACAAAGTTATCATTCATTTTTTTATTGTTTGGTGATTCAAAAATTAAGAGATATTTTTAATCATGTAATTCTTGTACGCATGTAGACCAAGTAAGATTCATAAAGCGACCCAAAATGTTTGGCAAATAAGCTATGTTAATGTTGATTTTGACATTGTCAGCCCCAAAACTTACCAAGATAATACATGATACCAGTTCTTCTGTTATCATAAATTATCTTTATATCCTTTGTATATTAAGCATCTGACACATATTCTTTAAAAAACCATTCCTTATTATGATCACAAAAAATAGTGCATCTCCGGAATGACATGTGCCATACCAAAAAGTGAAATTAAGAACCTTGACACCCCAATGGACGGTAGCCAACCATGTAACGTGTTAATCTCAAATGCTTTAAGCTTGTGATGGGGAGTTTCTAGAATCAAACCTGGTCTAAAGAGTTGAAGTTTTAGGAATTGGCCAATCAGGCAGTCATAATGAACCATGCACCCAATAATGGCCTTCTGTATATGGTTCAGTTTTCCGGTGAGTGAATAAAGGTGTGGTTAAAATGGCTACTAATCCTCATACAAGACATGCCAGACTTTCAAAACTTCAAAGATTTAATGGAAATGGAAAACAGTAGATGAACAGAAGAGTCAATCCTTTTATAGATTTTCCTCTAGGTGTGTGAATGCACTTTATACATAAGGTGCCAACAATCAACCAATCCACCACAAGCTTGGGGGGTTGGAAAGATAAGCAAGAAATACATGTGGATAATCTCCAGATTCTAAACTCACTCTTCCTAGTGTACATAAAAAGAATCACAAAATAAAACCACAAATCATGCACATCAACTAATATAAATGATGAGTAAATTCATAATCACTGGCACACAGAGACTTATCACAAATACATGTACATGAATTGAAAACAGAGATCTTCCACCATTATGTGAATAACGGATGCCAAAAAAGGTACTTTAAAAAAAGCAAGGCCGTTTCATTATTTTTGTACTCAATTTGCGAAAGATTTTTTCCCAGAAAAAGTAACAAGTACCACATCTTTAAGAGTTTTATTTCTCTCGTCTAAAAGTTTAAATGAAAAGACAGCTAGAAGGAAATACTTGCTTCCAGTTTCATATGATTTCAGCTAAAATATATTCGTAGACGCAAATCCAAATATCTATTTGAATCATCCAAGATCCAGTTTGATCTACATTTAAATATTTATAATATTTTTGTTATTATATCTTCTGATTATAACACCTCACAACAATGAACTCAAACCGCATTTCATGGAAATCACAGCATTTTAAAAAATAATAAAAACCCATGAAATCATTTTGTAACAATGAAAAATCAGGTCGAAGTCCAATCATCCAACCTGTTCATTCGTCAAGATATCCTCAAGAGAGTTCTGTGAAAGCTGCGACATAGACATCCCCTGAGAAAATGACTGCTGAGACTGAGAGCGGAGCTGTGAAGGTTGGCTCCTACCAAAGGCCGAGGACTCTGCCGCCGAGGGCCTCCCTTGTGAGAATGCCTGGCTCTTCCCGAAAATTGCAGTAGTCGCTCCTGAAAGCATCAAAGTATCCCTCCTGTGGAAAATTCAAAGAAAACAAAATCAGAATCATAGGCAGAACCGAAAATCAGAATCAATGACGACAACATCTCCGGATCTGAACCTGGAGTGAGGAGGAAGGACCGAAATGGAGCTCAGATCACAGGACTTGTTGATCTGCATCTTCATTTAAACTCAAATCCGATCTACGTAAAACGAAAAAAAAACCCTAGAAACTCCAGCCACTGAACAGCGTGAGCCAGAGCTTCAGATCTGACGATCAGGAACCCTAGATTCCCGTCTGCAACGATCGGAAACCCTAATTACATCTACACATCTACTAAGATCTTCGAATTTCAGATTAAAAAAAAAACGAATTCGATTCTGCTTTGGGGAATAGAAGCTCTGCTTCTGCTTCGTCAGTGTTTTGGAAATATGTATTTGGCGGGAAGATGTGGAGGGTTTTTATAGAGTGACTGAGCGAGAGAGAAGCACGTTTACGATGGAAATTCCGTTTTTACCCCTCCTTCCACCAACTTCGCTTTCCCGGCTTTTGGCAGGCTCGTGATCAGTGTTACGCGAGCAACTGTTCCCATTAAAACTTTCGTGCACTCAAAGTCTCGTATGACGTCATCTTTGCATCGATCGTTGCTTCCTCGTCTTTATTTTAGCTTTTTAAATGGTCGTGCCAAAACGTTCGACCGTAAGACCGAAGCCCACCAATCAAATGGATTATGGACAATAACCAAGACAAATTCCATCCATTCAACGGCTAAGATTCACACAAAGAAACAACGTTTGTCCTGGTAGAGCCAGATCTCTCATCAACACAAACTGATGAAAGTGGAGCACTTTGTACAGCATACAAGTGTGTAAATTTTACAGGAGAGCTTCCATTTCAGGTAGGGCACGACGCAGAGCGCTCCTCCGGCCACCCCGAGAGGTGGTTGGGCTGATCTTGAGTGTCGGCCAGGGCCAGCAGACATGCCGCACCCTCCTCCGGACACTACGCTCATTCCTGTTATTGTTGCCGCAATCGGCTTCCTCCAACTGCCTTGTTAGCTCCTCGATTCGTTCTCGGAGACACACTGACCGGCTGTCTGCCAACTGGAGGGACTTTGCTATAGCTTCCTGGGCTGCCATGGCAGCAGCCGCGAGTTCCTCTTTCAGCTTCAGCTTTCTGTTGGCTGCAACCAATTCGACCATTGTCATCTCCAGCTCTTGCTTCAGCAGTTCAGTCTGATTCCAAAGAATAAGGGAATCATGTTTTTGATGGCTTAAACAAGGATAAAAAATGTTTTGGATGACTTTGCAGGACTGAAATATTTGCAGATAACCAGGGATTTGAAAGAAAATGCTCATCAATAATGATTCATCAACAAATTGGACACAGCAGATGAAATCAAAAACTGAATTTCAGAGTGGCTTATTATTAAGTAAAACGAGGATGCATATAATACTGGGAAAATGAGTTCACTGGACAAAGCAAGTGCGCAAACACAAGACACATAATATAGTGAGAAGACAATCTAATTTCTTTAAAAATTACCTCCCTTTCACATTCTTCAATGACAGATTTTCCAGCCTCCACCTCCATCTCACAGGCTTCTCTCCATCTAACCACCTCTTCTTCTGCCTCCCTTATTTCAGACATGAGATCCTCCACCTTTAATGCAGGAGTTTATGAGAAACATACAGAAAAGTAAATCAAGTTGCTGGGTGCAAAACAATTCAAAGACCACCAACTATATAAAATGGAATAAAAAAACAAAAAAAAACTTAAAACCAATGAGATGTGAGGAATTTTCTGTGACCTTGTGCAACCATGAAAAAAATTACTTCTGAATGGTGATTTGTGAAAGGAAAACACATACATGTTGGGTAAGCAAACTCTCCCTTTCTTCTAAATCTTTTATGTACAGCGCATTCTCTGTAATTTGCTGAGCTTGTTTCTCAGAAAGGCGCTGCAAATGCTCACTGTCTGACCTGGCATGGATATAGAATTAAAAACCAATTGGCAGATAAAACATAATACACGGTCCAGAACATTAGAAATGACTTTATGACAGGATTAATGGAATTGAGTTGAAGCAACAATAGCCAAAGTCTTCAAGGCAATCACACACTGACAACAACGACCATAAAAGCAAGGGCAAATATAAGATTATTAATTGATTTCAGTTTGAAAAATATTTCCTATTTTATATTCACCCATCGAATTGGTATCTCGATTTTCCAGTTTTAGATCTAGAGAAGCATCCATTGCTCATCACTCGTGTATAGGCATGCACCATAGTTGATATCTCCCCATAAAAGTTCCAAGCATTTATCAAAATTTATAAAAATTTTCCAAGATTTTGAAAGCAATAAGTGCATATGATTGCAATGGATGGGTAGGATATTTTCAGAATTACAAAACTGTGGAGGCGAAAGGTTTAATGACAACGGTGTTATTTACCATCAAAGGAATTGAATATTCACCAGGACCGCAAAAATGTCACAGAAACGAGGAACACTCCACATCACGCCATTTGAAAAAATTTACTTCAATATTTTTCTTCAAAATCCATACATGTCGAAGTTCAAACACAAAAAAAAAAGAAATCCAAGCCAGATAGTTATAGAGGGCACTACCATCCAGAAATAAAAATACACCAAAGCAATCTTAAACACATTTTCTGATCAGTTCATTTATCCACAGTGAATAAGCGAACAACTAATCTTTCTGTGTGTACTATATTAGAAACAATGAGCCTACTTTAACAGTAACTAGTAGCAAACAGGACACTTGTTGAATCATTCAAACCCAAATGATAAATGAACTTGCCAACACCAAATATTATAAGATGATTTTTGTGAACACTTGAGACTAACAAATTATCTATAAAGTATAGAGGCAAAAAAAAATACTAAAATGAGTTTTAAAGCTCTCATACATGACAAATATGAGCACAAGTCACAAAACTAGAGCCAAAACATTAACCTGGGGAAGAGTTGAGAAGGAAAAAAGGGCACACAATAGAAGAATTTCCTGCCGCAAAGGCCATTTCTACAATTTTGCATAGTATTAAAGCAAAGTATTGAAATACAGAGGATGAACATTCAAAATAAAGTTGAAATGTTCACAATACATGACTCACCTAGCTTCATCCAAAAAGAACCTCAATTGATTGATCTCAAACCGAAGATTCTTCATTATTTTCTCCAATGTAGAGGCCTTGACAAGTTAACCAGAATAAACAAATCAATGAACAATACCACTAATAAAGATGCTTGAGCATGTGAATATTCAAGCCGAGAGGATCACCTCTGCTTACTCTATATAAAATAACATATTATCACAATATATAAATATGTTATAATCTGAGTGATATAAGTATTCCAATCATACCAAGGGGATAAACAGGCAAACTTACATATATATAATATATCACATTTGTCCAGTCCTAACTATAATTCACTTGCGAAACATGTTTATTGTGTTTTGATGGTTTGACATCATTTGAGGAATCATTGATTTCATTTTTGCATTTGCCGAGTTATTTCTGAATTCTGAATAGGTAACAGTGTCTCCTCCTCTGACAAAACCCCCCTAACATCATTCAGCAGATTCATCATGCTGTTCTCCAAGTCCTCCTCCCTCCTCTATTAATACAACAACCCTTGATTCGATCTGCATCATCTTCACATCCTCCAACTCAACAAATCTAGGCTCCACAGCCATCCCAAGCTCACAAACAGCTCCGATTTCAAATTCTTGCATCAGCTTTTTTTCAACGTGATTCTCAGCATTAAGATGGATAAGTGCTGGATATTATCATAGAAGGGAGAGATTGTAGTTTTGTAGGGGTTGGGAGAACAGATTTCGGTTTCAGATACCTCTAATCTCCATTTTGCATTTTTGGTTTTCCCCCAACAATCCTTTTCTTCTTCTTCTCTCTCTCTGTTTGAAGAGGCTTATTTCAACGAATAGATACATCTCATAATAATCATGAAACTTTTTTATATGGCATGCTTAATACACACACACACAGTTTATGTGTCTACATACACGTAAATGTTGACTACGTAAGCAAATTCTCTGCATACACATAGCATGTTTGAGTATAAAATGTATTTCAATGTGTGAATATTACAATCACTCAAAATAATCCAGTAAAAAAATTATGAAAAACAAAATCAATTCCTTTGCCTTTAAACACAACCTCAGCATAAAAAATAACAATTCAGCATTTAAAAGGAATTGATTCCGTACCACAGTGACGACCTCCTCCTCGGGCTCCCCACCATCCAATCCCAAACCATCCCCATCAGCCATCTCCCCCGCCGCCACCGTCCCCACCATGAAACCGAACCCAACCCTCTGCAGCCCCCTCTCCGCGATCTGAAGAATCGCAGTCGTCCGACCCTGATCCCCGCCACCTCCCCCTCTCAGTCTCCTCTCCACAACCGCCTTCTCCGAAAGAGCCACCCTCAACAAACTATTCAAGTCCCTATTCTCCTCCGTCAGACTCACCACGCTATTCTCCAGCTCCTTCTTCTCCCTCCTCCTCGTCTCCTCCAACTCGTCGAATCGGGACTCCACAACCATCCCGAGCTCACAAACCCCTCCAACTTCTTCAATGGGGTCCTGAGGTTTCTCTTTGTCGATCCTCTCTAACATTCTCACTAAGCATTCGCGTAAAGAGAGGACCGGATCAGAGACCTCCGAGCGCGCTGTAGTTTCGTTGTCGTCAAGGGCCTCGGACAGCTCGGGATTGCTGTTGTGGAGAGGGACCAGTGCGTCTTCCATGGCGGGAGATTTCGATTGGGGACTTTCCATGAAATGATACGAAAATGATACGATTTGAGGAGGGTTTCATTGTTTTTTGAAAAAAAAAAAAAAAAAAACTAGATTTTAGAGAAGGGAAGTTCTAACAACTAGTCAATCCGAGAAGGGAAAAAGAAAACGAGGGAAGAGACGTTGGAAGGCACGAGGCATTTATTTGGACTATGACGACTGTCCATCTGGTGGACCTTACTCGATCTCGACCTCTTGATATTGGAAAGGTTCACGCGGGAAGTTTTTTTTTTTAAAAGAATTTCCAAAAGCGGAGAAGAGTAAAGAGAAGATTAATGGGGTAGTCGATACGGACTTTGATGGATTTCTATGGACATTGTTTAAGTGATGGACTTTTGTAGACTTTGCAGACTTTCACAGACTTTTGCAGACTTTCATAAACTTTTGCAGACTTTCATAGATTGACTCTCATGGACATTCACAGACTTTTACAGACTTTCACAGATTGACTCTCATGGACTTTCACAGACATTTATAGACTTTCACAAATCACTCTCATGGACTTTCACAGACATTTACAGACTTTCACAAATCACTCTCATGGACTTTCATGGACTTTCACAGACATTTGCAGACTTTTTCACAAATCACTCTCATGGACTTTTAAAGACTTTCACAGATTGACTATTTTCACATATGGATTTCTATTAATAAACACAATAATGTTTTTGGATTTAAATAACAAATAAAGAACTCATCATACCCAACATAAAATATAATTTAATATAGTAAATATCAATCTTCACTTATCTGAAATGCATATTGCTAGAATGCCATGATAAAAAATAAGTAATGAAAATAATTGATTGCAACACAAACAAATCCATAATTCTTACATTCATCAAACATATGAGTCGATATCAATATTTTATACATATTTACATTCATAAAAAATTCTTCTTTATTTGAAACAATCGATCTAAAATAAAAAAAAGAGAAAAAAATCTTATATTGAGAAAAATCCACAATGAGCTAACCTTTTTTTTCTGTTATAGAGAGAATTTCATAGAGGGGAGAAATGAATTTTTAATTAGGAAGACAATAAAAAATAAGAAAATATATATTTTATATAAAAATCATATATTACATCTCTTCAAATATAATGAAATGAAATCATAAATTATATTACTTAAAATAAAATAAAATAAAAGTGATCATTATATTACTTTAAATAAAAAATGAAATAAAAGCAATCAATATATTTAGTCATATATATTCATATACCTAAATATATCTTTTTATTTTTATATATGTCTGAACATTATAAAAAAATGGATGTATATTATACAAAAATAGAAACATCTTCAAAGAAAGTCAAATAAAACATTTTACATATAATCAAATCTATAATAAATCTATATTTTAGAAAATAATTGTGGATGATTTTGGCATATATTATATAATATATAATAATGAAATGATTTATTGCAACACAAGCAAATCTATCATTCTCATATATTCATCAAACATTTGAGGTGATAGCAATATTTCATACAAATAGACATTCAGAAAAAAAAGATATAAATAAAGAAAAAAAATGTGAATAAAAATATGAAAGGCATGAGATAAAAATTATAAATGAGTTTTGTTGAAAGAAAAAAAGGAGAAATATTCACAATACTGGAATAAAAGTCCATGAGAATCCCACCGAATAAAAGTCCATGAGAATCCCACCGAATACTGGGTGGGATTCAGAAATGACTTTTTCCTTTGTATTTTTCTCTCTAAAGTCCACAAAAGTCCACAAAAATCCATCACTTATGAAAGTCTTTACAAATCCTGTTTAAATTGAATAACACAAGACAAAATGTCTACTACGAAGAGTCTCAATCGAATAACGCTGGACTTTTTGTCCACGAAATAATGTCTCCATCGAATAACACTGGATTTTATGTCCATGAAATAATGTTTCAATCGAATAACACTGGACTTTTTGTCCACGAAATAATGTCTCAATCGAATAACGCTGGACTTTTTGTCCACGAAATAATGTCTCAATCGAATAACGGTGGACTTTTTGTTCACGAAATAATGTCTCAATCGAATAACGGTGGACTTTTTGTCCACGAAATAATGTCTCAATCGAATAACGCTGGATTTTTGTCCATGAAATAATGTCTCAGTTGAATAACACTGGACTTTTTGTCCACAAACCAATGTCCTGATTGAAAAACAGAAGATTTACAAATCCATGGACATGGACAATTTGTCTATGAAAATTCTAATTGACTACCCCCTATAAGCAAATCCAAACATAAACAGCTCAGGTTTACAAATAGAGCACATAGCAAATAGATTAAAATATTAAAAATCAAACAAGATGATCCAGCCTATCGATGTCAACAAAGAGTTTCACATCGATGCATCAGTCCTCAATCATTGTCATTTATCCCTTGATGTGGAGCTGGTCTCCTTCCCAACCCACTATGCTCATCCCGGCGAGAAAACACCCTCATAGAGAGCGCCATTTGACGAAGGTTTTCAGAAAATAAAATGTTTGATTCTGAAAAATAACTTCGTTTCTAAACTTCCAAATTGCTCATAGCCCAGCAGGAATTACCACTCTCATCATATGAGCTTTTATGGACTTGTCCCCACGATTTACGCTGTTACCCATCACTTCCCATAATTCCCCCAAATCTTGGCTGTTGGTATGAATGCTGGATAAGTTAGCCATCCAAGATCAAAATTGTACTGCATTCGGGTATATCAAGAATAAGTGTTCAACCGTCTCCACTTCTTTGTTGCAAAGCGGGCAATTTTGATCCCCCAAGCCTCTCCATTTCCCCCTGTATGCTTTCATAAGCAGCCTCTTTTGGAACAACATCCACAAAAATATCTTGACTTTTAAGGGGAGCTTCCAATTTCACATGGTCAGAGTTTTTGTTTCCATACCTTGCACCACCTGTAGATCTTGACACCACCATTTATATCCACTTTTTACCGTGTAGCTTGGGTTAGAGCCCTGAGCCCAGCTAATAGAGTCTGCCCTCTCCTCCGTCGGTCGGGGAGCGGGAAGTTGTAATGGAGAATGGGGTTTTGTGCGTCATGGCTGTCATCTATTGTAGCAGCGTTGTTACACAAGAGTCAGTTTGATAATTCTAATTAACTGGGGAGTGGAGTAAATTTTGCTTGGCTAGCACAGTAATGACAACAGGAATAAATGAAAGATTTAAAATGCAAGTAGTAGAAGGAGAGTGAGAAGGTTATCAAACAATTCTGTAGTTTTTTTTACAGTTATATACTCAATAATATTTTTTATATTTATTAAAAATAGATTTCTTTAATTTGAAATTGAATAATATACGACGATGTTTACTATTTTCAAAAATTAAAACATGTTTGGACTATCCATGAAACTGCATTTGGAATTGTACCTAATATTATCTCAGTTGCATTGTCGATCACGGGTCCATCGCATCGGACGGTCGGGTGCGATTCACGTCGACCGTTGAATGCGATGGACCCGCGATCGAACGGCCCACGTCGCCGCCGCACCCGCTGCACGTAATCGCCCCCCTGTGTGTATATATATATATATAATCTTGCTATCATTACTTTGATTAACACAAAAATGAGATTAGAAATCTGAATGAGAATAAGGGAATTCATAGTACAACTAGAAAAAGAGCATGGGACGTGCCGGCCCAGGCTAGAATGAAGCATATTATGTGCATAAAAACTATAATTACTAATTTATGATAATACATGGGATCTTGAATGAAAATCACATAATTTGCACGACAAAAAAAATCTAATAGTTGCATGCTCATGGGAATAGTTACATGGAAATGTCAGTAAGTGTCAATTAATTCAAGAAGTGATATATAAATAATTGTAGATGGATTTAAATAGTAGCTGCGTTATGTATTATTAATACATTAAAAAAAATTACTCCTTTTTTTTGGGTAAAAAAAAATTTTCACTCTGTTTTGGTACAAGGACCATAAACCATGCACCATCCCATATAAAACGTAATACACTCAAATTTTAAGATACTTTGCTTTACGTAACTATTTTATATCCCTCTTAATTCAAAAAAAAATTATTTTCATATCCCCGAGTGACCATAACATGTCCAAGATATCTTACATGCTTAGGTTAGAATCGCCAAAATTACATTATCATTTCATGAGGAGACAGAAAATAAGTGTGATTAGTTTCATCTCAAAATCCCCTTGCACAATATGTTCTTAAAATACAAACAGTTGCTCAATCCTTGAGAGTTGTATATGGAAGCGAATCGAGCCTCCACCACGCACTTTCTTCCCTGATTTCGCCTTGGTGAGAGTCAGAAATCTGTGCATGAAAGGCGTTATCAATCAGCATGGCTAATGATCAAGCAGAAAACCAGCATATGTTGAGTGCCACTAGCACTTGTGTGTATCTAAAATTCAGATACATGCAGCAAACAAAATGATCCTTTTGTTTTTGTCAAGACATTTTTTTGTACAACAGGAATCTTTATGATCTAAATCATAAGAAAAGTTAAAAACAAATCTAACTAATGTTGATGGGTACATACCATGCAGCTACGTCACTGAAATCCGATTCATATGTAAAAATGTCGAGCTACTTGAGCATCCCTCCAAGACAAAAAGTTCCAATTGGAATTGCAATATTGCATCCAGTCACTTCATTGGATGAACTGCAATCTTTAGGTGGCAAGCACCTGTCTGTTGAATCTGGCGTGAAACAGCAAGCATTCTTGTTATACAAATACACGCACAGAGTGAATCTTTTCACTGGCAGCATCAATGACTTTCTGGTAACCTGCAGACGATGAGAGAGAAATAAGAATATGTCCATCTCCAATGATTTCCTATCAGTAACTATACAGTCCCTCATCCCCTCTTTTCTTCTTTATTGATAGGGACCAGGGAGTCACTGTCTCTTATATGTGTAATTTAGGATTTGCAGGAGAGGATTCAAATCCTCATCTGGATAGTAAGTTCAATTCATTGAATTGTTTGCTCATCCCTTGAATTGCTTTTGGATTGAATTTTCTCAAAGAGAGGCTCAATCTGATGCAAAAAATTACAGTTACTGAGAAAATTGTAATATGACTTGCCTCCATGGAAATTCACTTGTGTCTATTCCAGCCTGATGAAGCTCGTCAACATATTGCAAGGCTTCCCGGCACTCCTCTCGATCATCAAAGAATTCCTTCTTGTCCCCTTCTATTTGATATGTTTCATGACCCTTGCCTGCAACGACCTGCACAGCACAACTACCATGTTTATCAAGAAAAAAACATGTGCACAGTGAAGACTGGAGTGAGAAGCTTAATGGATGGCTGAGTGCTAAAGATCACCTGTTACAATATTAAACAAAGCCAAGCAAACCACTATATCTAAAGAATTGGTATTTAAAAACTTGATATGCTGCAGAACTCTTTGCAATCAAACATGCAAAAGTGCCTTGTCAATTCAGATTAATTCGGCAATGACAAGTATAGAGGTGATATTGATGGCAGATATAATATGTGGGTAATGGTGTTCCATGAAAAAATTAGCATCCTTCATTCATTACATTATGAAAAGTGATGCACCCTCACCTGATGCCAGAATTGGAGATGGCTTCTTATAAAATTCTTGACCCAAGAAGGGATTTAACAACAATATGAACTCACAGAGCAAAGTGACCACAGGAAAAAAAGGATTGTCCATGGATTGCACCATGGAATATACAACAATTCAAGAGTTACGTCACTCCAATTCAAGAAATCTTGTATCCAATGTTCCAACATTTCGTAGGGGTAAACGTATGAGGTTTGCTTTTTCATGAAGATGCAAGTGGTACAAGACGAAGGACAAATAAATGTCAAAGTTGTTCCTCCCACAGAATGTCTCTTCGTGCCAATATGATTAGATTTATGAAAAAATATTTAAAGGAAACTCTGCAGCTTTCTATTGATCTCCTAGTGAACTTCACACATAAACTCTGAACAGGAGACAATTAAAGAATGGTGAAAAGGAACTTACAACAATATCACCTTCCTCGCCCATTGCCACGGCAGCCCTCACAGCCACTCTTCTGATATCATGCACAAAAAGCCTATGTCCATTTGGGAGAGGTGGGTAATAATCATTCTCTCCATGTTTCAAGTAGTCTTGCATTGTCCAACCAACACCAGTCAGCATATCATCCAAGATGTCCACTGGTGCCACATAAATAAAGTATTGTTTCAATATCAAATCCCATGACATAAACACTAGTGATCTCAAACAAAGAAAATATTGCGCTCAGTCCTTTTTGCAACCTCGTTTGCAGCCCGCACAAGTTTCATTAAGTGCATACTCATATGAATTGAATGCATATATTTTTACATTTTATGTAATGTAGTATATACTGCATTAGACAATTTCATGTACTATGTTAGTGATGTGACGACTACAAACACAGTTGCAAAATAAACTGAGTGTACTAACGCCACCCAATCAAACATGATCATAATCATAACCATCATAGCAACCAGAGAGCGGACATACATGGATCTTCTGCTTTCGGATTATCTGATGTCAAGATGACCACATCGCTCTTCTCCGTCGCAATCTTTGTCATCATCGGCCTCTTCCCCCTGTCCGACTCACCACAGCACCCATAGACTGCACGTAAACCATAACCGTGTGCACCCACTTCAAGTACCATATCATGGTGAAAGTAAAATCCAGTCAAGCACATGAACAACACATACCTGTTATGACTCTCTGCGGGTTCAGCTCTCTAACAGCATCAAGAAGCCTAGACAAAGCATCAGGAGTTTGCGCATAGTCCACGATCACCGCAAACGCCTGCTCTTCATCTATCAACTCACACCTCCCCGGCACCCCATCGACCTCCTCGATCCCCATCACTATATCCTCCAGAGGCGCCCCACAGCGATCCCAACCGCCACCGCCGCCAAGATATTATAAATGTTGTGCCTCCCAAGCAACCCCGACGATATCTCCAATATCCCATTAGGCGTGTTCACCAGCACCTGCGTCTCGAACAACGACAGCTCAAACTTCAGCGGGTGCACATCGGCCCTCTTGTTCTCCATCGCAAACGTGACAACAGGCACCTCTGAATTCCCCCTCCCCACAAAGAACCCCGCATTCGGGTCATCAATGTTAACCACCTTTCGGTGTCTCTCGGGATCGACCATCTTATCGAACAGCTTCCCCTTGCTTTCCCTGTACTCCTCCTCGTCCCGTGGAAGTCATGGTGGTCCCTCGTGAGGTCCATGAACACCGCGACATCGAAGTCAACCTCATCGCACCTGCGGAGCGCCAGACCGTGCGACGATGCCTCCATGACCACCGCGTCCGCCCCGTTGTGGACCATCTTCGCCATCATCTTCTGCACGGTGACCGCGTCAGGCGTCATCGTGCGCGGCTCCGCCGAGTCCCACTCGAGCCCCTCCTCCATCAGATTGTCCCCGTGCACGTAATTCGCGACGGTGCTGAGCATCCCCGTGCGGACGGCCATCGCCTCATAGATCGCCTTCACGAGGTGCACGGTCGTGGTCTTGCCGTTGGTGCCCGTGACGCCGATCACCGACATCCGCCTCGACGGGTGGCGGTAGAAAGCCGCGGCGAGCGAAGGCAGCGCCGAACCGGTGTCCTCGACGATCACGAGCGCCTTGCACCCGAGCGTGTCATCGATGTTGACTTCCTTGCTCGCGACGACGGCGACCGCGCCGCGCTTGTCGGCCTCGCTCAGGTAGAGGTGCCCGTCGGTCCTGCGCCCGACGCAGCACACGAAGAGGTCGCCCGGCTGGACCCGCCTCGAGTCGTGGCCGATCCCCGTGATCGGCACCTCGAGATTCCCGCGCACGGACAGGGGAACCACCCGGCTCTCGTCGAGGAGCTCCGCGAGCGTCATCTTGAACTCGGGCTCCACGATCCGGGGCTTGGACTGGCTGAGGCCGTCGATGTCGAGGTCGAACGACTGGGACTCATCGTCGGGCGGGACCGCGACGCCGCCGAGGTCCTGGATCTCGTCGAGATCGACGGCCTCCTCTGGCGAGAGCTCCTCCTCTTGCTCCACCTCGGCTTGTTTGGGAGGGGGATTGGGGGGGAGGAGGCCCTTCTGGACGAACTCCTTGCGCTTGAGGGAGATGGCGATGTCGATTTCGCCGAAGAGGTCATCTCCGTCGTCGGAACGCCGGGACGCGGCTGCGGTGGAGACGGGATCGTCGGGGGCGTCCTGTTCGAGGGCGAGGGCGGCGAGGAAGGTGGGCTGGTCTTTCTTGTACTGGTCCTCCTGGAGCTTCCGGGCGCGGGCGGCGCGGCGTTCGATCTGCTGGAACTTGGAGACGCCATGGCCGGAGTCTTCAGGGGCTTCAGGGGGGTCGTCGTCGGAGGGGTCCGGGTAGAATTTGCCGTCCGGGCCGATGGCACGGGGAGGTGGGAGTGGGCGGCGGTGGAGATGGAGGAGGGGGAGGGGGAGGCGGAGGGGAGGTTTGGGCGTGGATAATGGGAAGGTGGGGAGTGAGGATAGGAAGGCCATGGAGGGGTTTTGTGGGGGGGTTTTGAGTGGATTGGGAAAGGAGAGAGTGTCCTATTTTGTTTTCTGGGTGAGGGAGGGGCGGTTGGGATGATTGAATTGGTTTGAGGGGGTGAAATGTCATTTGTGTATGGTCTGGTGCTTATCGGAGCTGGGATGAATGGGCTTTTTGGTGATCGTTGGCCCAGACTGTTTTTGCGTGCGGCCCTTTGGGCTGGGATGTTATGAGTGGGAGCGCTGATTTGCTGTTACAGTCTAGAAACGCTCCTTTAGCTGTTTGTACTAGGGTATAGTATTGTACTATCTTAGTATATGAAAAAATACAAAGAAAAAAATCACACTAATATATATCGGTATATATTTTATTTTTTATAATATTATGTGCTTCAATAGGTGAGTATGTCTTTTTCGAAAGAAAAGAAATCAATAATGAGGATGAGATTACACATAGAATTGGATATATCATTTTGCTTATATGTAGTCTTTTAGCCCTTGTTTGGATGGAGGTATAAGGCAAGTAAAAGGTAGAATAAGCATGAATAAGGGGAAAAACTTATTTGTTTAAGAGGTATAAACTGGTATAGCAATGCCAATATAAGCAGGTACAAGTCAGTATAACAATTTCAGGGTCCCTTTGATACAAGCTTATATCACTTTATCCACGACTCTAAAAAGATATTTAAAAAGTATAGACTCCATATCCACACGAGGGGTGTAGACACACCACTTTACTGCTCCAAATTGTGAATCCACTACCTTACTCTTCAATGCAGAGTTGATCCCCCAAACTACAAACTTTTCTCGCTCCCACAATGGAGCATTCCCACTGACTGAGCAATAACAACACCAATTCTTCCATCCAAATGGGGGCAAGGTCTAACACATCTTTGAGACTATATCAAGTGTTTTTAATGTTGTTTTGTATTATACATGTAAGAGCAATGTTACACACAACATTCATATGACAACCAACAGTTCGTTCATGAATTGAATTGAACAAGAAAGGAGTTAAATTGAATCATTCGTGAGTTATCCTATCACAAGTATATCTCATATGGTTAGTTGCACATGACTAATGTGCATTGAAAATAAAAATGCAAAAAGGCCAAACATGAGGCCTGTAGCTTAAAACAATGGAGTATTAACTTTTTCCACCAAGAGCTGACACATTGAAGTTTGGGGAATGAATAGGATTTTTTTTTAATATATCAGAGAGACCCGACTGACTTTAAGTTCAAGCTAGGAAGAATTATGATCATGTCATCGATACGATGTCTATAAAACAATGCGATTATTATACCACAAGAGGAATGTAACTTGGATATTCTGGGTTTGATATTAACAACTGATACGGACAACTTCTTTTTAAATTAACACATCACTGACAACCAATCAATTTCATAAGGTTTCTAATATATGATAAGGTCATTAGGAGACGCATCATCACACTGTATGTTCGAGCAGAGTCTTCTTCATGGAACCAACTTTTCTTTTTTTTTCTCTTTTTTTAGGTGCTAACCTATTGAAATTGATTGGTTTTTTTAAGAAGCTCATTTTACTGGATTCTTTAAATATTATTTTTTATAACTAACAACGGTATAAAAACGGGTTGTGACTTTACCTTTTTCAAAAAGTTAAATTTAAAACTGAGTTTGTCTATCCACCGGAAATGCTAGTTTTTAATCCTTTCTCTCTAAGTAAAAAATCATTCGCAGTTTTTAATTAAGTTTCTTGTAAACCTAAAAGCATTTCAATCAGGGGCGGCACCACATATAATGTGATGAGATCAATTGACCCCATCATATTAAAAAAAAAAACCTATTAATGTCACATTTTCAAATCATAACAACCCAACCCATCAGTTGACCCTGTTTGACTCAGATTTTATACTTAAAACCCCAAAATGTAAAAGTTTATATATTAGAAATCATTCATCTATTTTCTTTTATAGTTTATTTTTTATTAATGTAAATTGTTGTTTTATTTTCAAAAGAAAAATTTATGTTTTTGATAAATATATGATACGAATATATTTTTAAATTTTTTTATGGAATTTTTTTTTAAATAATGCCATCTATAAAAATTCATGGAGTCACCACTGATCCCAACCCCGTATCCAAACTGGTCCTAAAAACTATTTTCTATTTATGTTAAAAGTTGGGATTACTAGATGTTTGAAAACGTGTTTGAATTAAATATAATTATGCATAAATAAAATCTATAAAAGTTATCGTGAGTTCACACACCATGAGTTTAGTATCACATTACATAGTGAGAGTAAGATGCCTATGAGCCCCAAACCTTACATGGAAAGACATGTTTTAAAGTCGTGAGTCCACATAGGGATAAAGCGGACTGTGTAAGCCTTATGCATTACAAATGCAATCCTAACTTTATTCATTTTTGCACAAAATGACGGCTTCCAGGATTAGAACCCAGGACTTTATCTTGTTAGCACAGGCACTGTATGTTGGGTATTTTCAAAAGAAACTTAAAACATTTGGGTTTTAGTGGTCCCCCCTTTTAGAAGATGATGTGGTCTTATTCTTTAGTCCCATATCGGTTGTTTGTAAAATGTTTTGAGTGTTTATAAGGAGAGCCCCATATACTATAGTAAAGTCCTTTTGGTGGACACCTTATGGTGGACCTTTGGTGCGGGGTGGTGCGAAGCACCACCACGCGCGTCGCGCGCGCGTGTGTGCGTATTGAGCGTTTTAGGGCGCACTTGGCATGAATTCTTCTAACCATGAATTCTCATTCAAATACATTTTATTCACTAAGTATGTTGAATACCAGCAGAGTCAAGCCAACCAAGACAATCCACAACAATCATACAAATGCGGAGAAGTGTAAATAATTACTACAATTCATCATCTCCATATGCACAGCTAACCAGAGGAAAAGGTTGCACAGAATTTCACTGTGCAGATGTGTCTGTGTAAACACTTATTTATATATTAAAAAAGAAAAAGAAAAATGCATACCGATGTCTCAAGTCCCACGAAGGCCACGAACCCGTTCTTGAATCAACTTTCTTTCCCAATCCGCAACATCTTCGAAGGCATGTTCCGGAAGGTTCTCAAATGGTTCTTTCCACGGATCATTCTTCGCCAGATCATATGTAGCCGCCCGAATTGCATCCTTGTTAGGACCACAAGGCCTCTTTGAAGTCAGGGCTTTATATGCAGTGTTCACCTGTCCATGAAAAAGACACATGGCACAGTGTTATAAATGTCTAACATGGAATTATGAAAGATAAGCTGCCTTTCTAAATTTAGATGAAATGAATTTACGATTGACTCGTTTGGTATTCATTCTTCATTCTAACAAAGGAATTAAAACACAAGTTATGTTCGATAAGCCAGTAAGTATTGGAAACTAAAACTGTTATTTGATTTCTTTTTCAAGGGAGAGATGGTGGGTGCAATGTTGGTCTTTCAAGAATTAAAAAAAGAAAAAGAAAAGAAAAAGAGATGTTTTGATTCGACGTGGAGGTTGTTGTGATCGGTTGGTCACTGTTTTCCCACCAGAAGCCGTTTTTCCCGCCAGAACACTTAATTATTTGAAATTTGAATCCGTTTATAACTCTAATCTTATATATCAACGGTAAAATTTAATGAACTTAACAAAATCACAAACCCACGATTCTCACAAATCCCAACGGTAACAATTAAATCAACTAATGAACCAAACCCACGTTTGAGTTACAAATCCCAATCAAATCTCCCATATTAATTACTCCCCCTCCCCCTCACCCATCTCTATATATATCAAACATAACCCAAACCCAAACCTCTGTCTGTTCAAACATAACCCAAACCCCTCTCTGTTCCACTGTTGAGATGAAGAAAGGCATGGGTCGCAGGAAGGTTGAGATGAAGAAGATCGAAAAAGACAAGGCCCTCCAAGTTTGCTTCTCCAAGCGAAGGCAAGGTGTCTTTAAGAAGGCGAGCGAGCTGTCCCTCCTCTGCGGCGCCCACGTCGCGGTCATTGTCTTCTCCCCCGGCGGCAAGCCGTACGTCTACGCCCAGCCCTCCCTCGACTCCATCATCAACACCATCACCTCCACATCGAACCCAACATCACCATCATCTCTGCCGACCCACAAACAGAGGCGGATAGACGACCTCAACAGGGAACACGCGGACCTCCTCGCGCGTCTGGAGGCCGAGCGGGCCAGGTTACGCGAACTGAATCTCTCTCTGTCCGAGCTGGAGATGCGGAGGTCCAATGCGGAGGAGATGATGTCGAGGCAGACAGAGGAGATCCCTGTTCCGTTGCAGTACGCGAATGTGGGAGACCCGGTCCGGTCCACGGCGGATCGGGCCGGCCCGCTCGCGGGGATGTGGGAGACGGCCGTGGAGGAGGTCGAGATGGAGGGGGTGAAGGAGGCGATGTCGAGGCCGCCGCTGCCGCCGTTGGAATACGCGAATGTGGGAGACCCGCTCGCGGCGATATGGGAGGAGGCCGAGATGGAGGGGATGAAGGAGGTGATGTCGAGGCCACCAACGCCGCTGTTGGAGTACGCGAATGTGGGCGTGGATCGGGAGGTCGAAGATCGGACTTTCTCGCCTTACTTTGTCGGCGGCGGAGGCGGATTCGGAGGCGGAGACGATTGTGGTTTTTTTGGGTGCGAGCAGGGTTTTGATTCGATGGATATGGTTCAGTTTTTTTGTTGAAGGTTTTATTAAAATTTTAATTTTTTGGACATATATTGTTGTATTGTCAATGGGTTTGATTACTGTTTTAGGGATTCTTAATAATAATGGAGGGGTTTTTTTTATTGTATGCAAATACATTATAATTGCTGTGTATGAACATGACTCTTGAAATTTTTGTAACTCAGTATTTAGATTTTCTCATCATGTAATAAAGTTTCATATAGAAAAAATATCAAAAAAAAAATGAAAACTTCTAAGTTGAAATACTCAAATGAGACACTTTTAGAAATTATCCGAGAATGTTGTTACATTCGTGGGCGTAAATGCCCTTATCTAATCTAATCACTATTTTAAATATTTTCACCCATTTAATTTATAATTTTAACAAAACATAATTATATAGTTTTTACTTAAAAAAATGAGAAAATGACCAAAAAATCTCCTAAGAGTTCGAAATACTCAAATCAGCCATTTTTAAAAATTATACCTAAAAAAATCTCATTTCACAATTTTAGAAACACAAAAGATTAATATGCTCTTACGTAATTAAATCTTTAATATCACTCTTTATTCCACACTAATAACCTATTTTTCCTACAAAACAACAATTTCTCTATACATGATGAAAATCAATTTTCTTAAAGGTTTTGTTATTACATATCGTGCTGTATGTTTTTTATATATATCTTACATGATATTGTTTATCTTTTTCATTATGTATAATCATAATATGTAATTTAAATTTGTGTTGTGTCCCAATGCAACAGATGATATTTTAGTATTCTAAATCTTTATTCGCATTTTTTATTTTTTAGTTATTTACATATTTTTATGATATCATTAGTACACATCTATTTTTTAAAAGCATCGATATTTAATAGAGTTCATCATCAAAGACTCAAATTATATTGGTACATATTTCACAAAATCCACCTAATCATAAAGAATTTACAATAAAAATTGATCTACATGAAAATGTGTAAAATATATTAATAAAATTAATATGGTGAAATATTTTAAAAAGTTAAGAAATATGGAATGTATTAAGGATCTAATTGCATTAGGGTAGATTAATCTTTTTTGTTTCTAAAATTGTAAAATGAAACTTTTTTAGATATAATTTGAAAGAGTGGCTGATTTGAGCATTTCTAACTTTTGATAGACTTTTTTAGTCATTTTTTCTAAAAAAATCCTTATTCTATTTTTTTTTCTTTCGTATCTATCTTATATAAGAATAAATAGTAACTTTGGTAAAAATGAATATTACTAAAATTTGTATAAAATTTTGGGCTTTCATGCTTAAAGGATGAACCTTTTTGCATTTTTTTTTGCCTTGTTAAAAGAACGGAGATTTTTTTTCTATTGTAGAGGAGAAAGTGAAGAAAAATAAAAGAATTTTATTTTATTTGCATGATTAGATTTAAGAATTGATCAATTGACGTTATCCATACAAATGATCTATGCGGCTTCATTGATGTTCATGGACATGTATTATTGCTCCTTCATGTTTCATGCCAAAGTGAAGACATGTTTGGTTTCTGATTGAAACAATTGGCATCCTGGGGAAGCTGGATGCTGAAACTTAAAATTATAGAGTGAAGGGATCCTGACATATCATGATACCAGCCCTGTCATTTGCTTCCACCCAGTCAGTACACAATCCCATGTATGCCCTGTACAATATCACATACCGTAGGATGCAGATTAAACTGAAGAGCTCCCTCGCGATCTCAAACGAGAGGAAAGCATCATCGGTGACCATCTGGTCCAGTCGGGGAGGGCGTCAATGGTGATCATCGATGGATTCATCACTGAGAGAGACGAAGAGAGAGGCCTTGATTAGTGTTTGAAATCAACTCTCTACTCTTTCTCTAATTTGAGGTGAAAAGTATCATTTTTATTATAAGGAATCATTTATTATTTTGTAAAACAAAAAGAAGGGTGGGGAGCATTGGAAGGCTCTCTATAGATGGGGAATGAAATTTACATCCCTCAAAACAGGAGCCATTTGTGAAGTCTGTTGGAGAAGAGATTTATTATGGATGCTATATATTTTGGTGGAGGAGCAGTCTATGGAGAGTCTGTCTCGGTCCTCACATTCCCCAAAATTCTCTCAAATTCACCACATATGGTAGATTGCGGCAAATACTTTTCACACTTTAATTAATATATATATTCATCCACCATTTCACGTTAATGATTTTCTCCTTTCTTGTTATTAAGGGGTCCCAACTGAAATAAATAACTTTATGGATTGTTTTTCATCTTGTCTTCTTGTCATTGTCAACTTTGAAAAAAAGATACAATCAGGATGCCAATTACTGTGTGCTGCCCGATTAAGATACACGTTTGATGAAGATATTCATTGGAAGTCATAATTTAAGGACTAGTTTGATAATGATATAATATATTTAGGGCAATTTATACTAATTTTAGTACTAGATTAAAAAATATACAAATTTTGTACGTATTCGCATTTAATAAAAAATTGGAATAAAATGAAAGGATAATTTATAAAATACAAATCTCTATTTTGTTTTAAAATTGGAATAATTATTCATACTTTATCCTGAATATTTTGTATGATAAATGGGATAAGTATTTCTCCCTTATTTATCCTCTTGTCACATCATTTACTAAATGTATTATTAGTGCTATAGAAAATTTGGAGGAAAATCTTGCGATCTCCCTAGAGATGTCACGTGTCTCCACAAATCTGGTAAACGGGTAGCTAGGTCTGGCCCAGAGGATTACAATTGAATATTGATCACCAAAGGAGAACAACTCGGATGATTGGTTCCTCGCTCGAGGTGGACATCTCGGATAACTGACTCCCCACTCGAGGAGGACGAATGACCCTCGTCCATGGAGAACACTTCGGCTAACAGATATCCTGCCAAAGGTATTCCACTGGGAGTCCCACTAAAGACAATTAGACTGACAACAACTCTAGGAGGACCAAGGTTAGCTAGCCATCTGCATGGTCTAACCCCCTTCGAAACATGACCGTTGGAGCATCCTCCAACCAGCTGAATTTATATTCAGACCTATCTCTCACTACAGGAGAAGGGGGACCATTGATATCGCATGATGGAGTCAAGACCGCTCTGCCTCACTGGACCAGCAAATACGCGTTATGAAACTGACAAAACAGTTTGCCACTGCTCATCACAGTCACTGTTAGAGCAAATGAAGCGGCGCCACGTGGTCACAATATTATAACAAACCCTGGTCATGTATTTTACAAAATCTCTCATGTTAAAAGATATTCACCAAGACAAATGGACAATTGTGCGGGAAAGATGTGGTCACTCACTCAGCTAAAAGGTGACGAAAATGAGGAGAGAATGACAGGTAAGCATTTTCTCAACATTCACCGAGTCTTCTGGTTTGATCATCTTCTTCACTTCACTTGCTTAAGCGTCGAAGTTCTCTTTGTCGGTACCACACCGGTGTCTCAAGCTCTTTGAGTACAAGATCTTCAGCGGAAAAACTCAGATCTTCACCCACTGGTGAAGCTCCAACCCAATCACTCTTATTGAGGGTAAATACCACATTTAACAAGATTTCAAGATGCATAAATATTATTTTAGCTTTTAAGCGGAATAAAATGTCATCCATTTCATTTTAAAATTGGGATACTTATATTCACTTTATCTCAATTATATTTTATATCAAATATGATAAGTTATTTTCCAACTATTTATCCGTCCATTTATTCCTTTTTAGACCACCGCTGTTATATTGTCAAACCAGTTTAGTGCACATGAAATATAATATGAAATTGTAAATGCACAACGAGATTTGTTCCACATGAAGTATCTTGCTTTATTGATCGTTGGTTTTTTTGGTTTATGCGGCTAAGGGACAATCCAAAAATTCCGTCACTGTCACATAATTTAATCTTAATTACAAGTATGATAATAATATAGAAGTCCTTGATTGAATAGTTTTTTTTATTTGATTGATAATGAATAAGTTATGGATAAAAAATGAATAAAATGCGAATAAAGATTTATAAAAAATGAAAATTTGATTTGATATATGGTCTCCTGATTTAATAAAGGTGGTGACAGATGATTTAACTTGTGGGTCTCTTTTATACTAGTGGAATAAAATGAGTGGAATAATATAATTCTAGAGAGATCTAGAATATCCATACTAGTTTATTTTCATTCATTCTGACATAGTTGCAAACAAGTGTCTTATTCTCTTCTATTTTTCTTTATTCTTCTTTTATTCTTCCATTCAAACAGTGCGAAATAATTATATTTTATCAGAAAAAAACAAAATTGTTTCCATCAGAAATATTCAGCCTCTAGACAATAACACCTTCATAAATTTTGACTTCTGTTCAGCCAGCCCCATCTCAGCAATTTCCACGGAGGATCTCTATACAGAGATTTATTGAACATTTTTTAATTTAAATTGACGAGTACATGCATGTTTATCAAGGTTAGCAAGAAAGCTTATAGTTTGTAAGGGTTTGAATTTCTAGTTTTCAATGGTCCCACTTTCATCCTCTATATAAACTTTTTTTCCCCTTGTGTGTGTTGGTGTTCCATCACTAGCTGTGATTCTATTGTCATTACGGATCCATCTTAATTTCACAGTAAATATCAACTCTTTGCCTCAATCTACATAAGCTATTTCAAGAATAAATAATTAACTATATCAGTGAATTAAATAATTTTTTATTTAATTATTATAGTTGATAAACGTAATAATAAAATTTATGTTGTTGTGTGATTGACTACGGATAAGTTATAGATAAGATATGAACAACATGTGAAAAAGATTTGTAAAAATCGAAAAAATAATTCGATATATGGGCTATAATTTGATATGTATGCTCCTCTTATATTAGTAAAATAAAATGAGTAGAATAACATAACTTTATGGGATTGAAATATTAGTATCAGCTTATTATGATCTATTCTAGCATGTCTATACTCACATATTCCTTGCAAACACATTATTTTACATATTTATTCACTCATGTTCCAACCTTTCCGGTCTAGTTTGGTAAAAGGATAAATTTTTAAAATAAATTAATCTAATTTATGAGGATAAAAAATTTACTATTTTTATCCATATTTGTATTTGTTAATATTTTTTATTATCCTCATTTTCTGTGTTCTTATCATCAATCTTACATTTGGATGAAACATAGGATAACTTCAAAAAAATTTAAACAATATCAAATCTATCATTCTTATTAATTGGGCATTAATGTTGTTTAGTGAAACACATTCTTTTTTTAGAAGAGTAATCATAAATGTTATCCCAATTTTACAAAATATGGATAAAAATTGGGACAAAGTCTATTCCATCTTTTACCCAGAACAAACTATCCCTATTTTTTATCTCAAAATGTGCACAATTGTCCATGTTTTATCCTTTTTTTTTATGCCATGTGGGATAACAAATAATTTAACCCAATTTTTTTATTATCCCAACCCTTTATCCCCATGCCAAATTAGGTATTCAAACATGGATTAGTTTTTTTGGAAAGAATTCAAATAACCCCCTATAAATTGCCCGAAATATATGTAACCCCCTGACTTTTCCTAAAGTCAATAACCCCTTGAAAACATCTATGTAAATCCAAATAGCCCATTGAGTTAAACTTTCATTGACTAATGATGAATATTATGTATACTAAAACCTCATACAATGAATATTCCATTTTTAATATATTGTAGATAATTTTTGGTATCTGGTTAACCCTGATTGAAAACAAGGTATGCTAAAACCCTAGTTTTTTATATGTTGTTTTCCTACAATGTGAGAAAAAAAGCGGATTAATTTTTTTTTGAATTTCACTTTTTTTTTTTTTTTTTTTTTTTTTGGTATTTTTAACATATTATAGATAATTTTTGGTATACTGTGTTTTCAGTTAAAGTTAACCAAACAGTATATTTTTGCCCAACAAACAACAAGTGAATAGGTAGATTTGTCAATAAAAATTTTAACTCAGAAGGTTATTTGGATTTCAAAACAGCACATATGTGTTTTCAGGGCGAACTAGATGGTTATATGAACTTCAGTAAATATCAAGGGGTTATATAAATTTTGAGCCGTTTACAGGGGGACCAAAAACTCTATACATAACTTTATATGTATATACAAATTGCGGCTCTTTTCAAAGTAAGGGTGAACCCTAGTTTTTTATATGTTGTTTTCGGTGGTTGAAGACATTTCCAACAACGAATGATCATTGAAGAAGAATGAGCTTCCTGTTTTTGTACGCAATGAGATCCAAAATCTTCGTGGGTAAAAAAAGCGGATTAATCTTTCTTCCATATGTTTTTTTTTTAGGAGAGAGGAGGTGGTTCAATTTGGTCGCTTCATCTTCCCAAGATAAAAATACCACAATGAAGTCCCTCTTTAATTACTTTGGATGGATCATTCCATTTGAGTGACATGCATGTTTGAGTAAACAATTCAAGTCTTCAATCGAACCCACACCTTGGACCATCGAACATACCCATGCAGTCCAATTCAAGTCTTCAATCGAATTTTGCTAGTACAATTAATTATTATGAATGGACAAATAGAAAGAACAGATATTCAAAGAAGAATAAAACTTCGTCGATAAGCAACCCATTTTGTCTATGTTCACATGGACTTATTTTTCCCAAGCCAGCTGGCTTGTACTTGGTCTTCAACTTCTCAAAAAACGACTTCAGATCCAATCAAGACTGACCGAACAGTCCGATCAATATCAAATTACACAGCCTATAAATAGAATTAGATAGTGCGCAACTAATTGTTAGATACAAGTATTGCTCTCCTATTGGTTCTAGTCAAACTTGGGTGTGGTCAGGACCATCAATATTCAATAGGAGAATGATATCTGTATCCAACAATTGGTTGTACAGTCGATTCATAGGCTATGTAGTTCTATTCATAAGTTGTACAATTCGATGTGCTGACTGGATTGACTGAAGTAATACATGACTAGATCCGGACTCTCTAAACACACACACACACACACTCTCTCTCTCTCTCTCTAAATAAAAGTGTTACCTAACAATGAATCCATTCAAAGTTATTCAGTTCAATACTTGTTATATAAATTTTAGGGTTGCTATACTGAGTTCCTAGTCCAATTGTAGTCTCATATATCTTGTTAATCTTGACACCTCACTGTAACAAGATATATACATCGTTGAAATTTTTTCATATTTCCTATAAATGATATCATTTTTTTTAATTTGAAGTATATATTTTACATTTTATAAAATACACACTGCATTAGATGATGTATATTGTTTTAAAAAAATAAAAACATAGTGGATTGCGTCTTAGATTGTAAAATTGGTTGTGTCATATGTGTAACATTTTCATGTAATTTTTGAAAAATTATACGCTCAATAACATTTGCATTTTGTGCATGTTTTGATTTTTGTTTTTTTTTTTCTAAAATATACACACACTTAACTACTGAAGTATAGTTTTTTTATAAAATTTTTTGATGGTCATACATACTCCAATCAAGTGAACGCATATTTTTTTTATGTTTTTGGTGATGAAGGGTCTATTTGGATATGAGTTCAACTAGATTCTGCGTTTGAAAAGTTAAAAATTCTCAAAATCAGATTCAAACACATTTTGAACGTTTAGTTTTTTAACTCACAATCTTCTTTTTTAAGCTAAAAATCTTGGGATTGAAAATCTAATAAAATATAACTATTCAAAAGCTAAGTTTGAAACATAAGATTTTAAAAATCTCAATGTTTTAATCTCACATCCAAACACACTTGAAGTATATAATAAGATAGTAGGGTACGTAATATTGCATTAGGCAATTTTATACATTGTGCTGTGATGTGATGACTGTAAACGAGGTTGCAAAATAAATTGAGTGTATTAGCAATAATAGTTTTTTTTTGGTGTTCAAACAATTATATACAATTTTAATTTCTTTTAAAAATGTTAGCAAGAATAGGGGTGCAACTCGGGCGGGTTGGGTCGGGTTCGGGTCGGGTTCGACATTAACCCGCATTGCAGAAAGCCCAACCCGAACCCGAGCCCGAACCCGACCTCAACCCGAAGGGTTCAACCCGAACCCGAACCCGATCTCAACCCGCGGGTTCGGTTCGGGTTCGGGTTGAATTCGGGTTCGGTCGGGTTTGGGTCGGGTTCGGGTTGAATTTGGGCTCAAGTCGGGTTCGGCCGGGTTTGGGTCGGGTTCGGGTCGGGTCGGGTTTAACACCTAAAATATCATACAAAATATTTAATAAACAACAAAACAAACTCTAATTAATTATTAATTAAACCTTATATACAAATAATTAAAACTGAATATCTATAATAATTAACCCAAACACAACAAACATAGTGATACTCTAATTTGTTTAATTGTTTATTATGTTTTAGGAATTTAGGGTTTTAGATATAGGTATGTTGTTATGGCAGCATAACATTTGTTAACCTGGGGGGTCGGGTTCGGGTTGAGCCCGCGGGTTGAACCCCCCAATCCGAACCCAACCCGAATTGGGTTCGGATTGGTTCGGGTTTGGGTCGGGTTGAACCCGACGTAAAAAAACTCCAACCCGAACCCGTCCACGAGTCGGGTTGGGTCGGGTTGGGTCGGGTTCAACCCGCCCAAGTTGCACCCCTAAGCAAGAACAAAAGAGGTGCAATTTTTTAAAAATATGAAATTAATCAATTATAACAAAAATTAATACAAATCGAGAAATAAAATGTGTTTAATCCATGCGTGGTTGACACATTAATTAGAGTCATGAATTTGTTTCCGGCATTCAAATTTTTTTAATATAAAAAAAATATATTCGGTTGATGGGTTCCTTGACATTAAAAAATAATAAAATAAAATAAAAAATCCATACAACTCCTGAATCCACGTAATAAATATCCTGTGTTTTTTTTAAATTCCATATGACCATTGCAAATACATAGGTGAATATAAATAAATCCCTAAATTAAAAAAATCATTAACAAAATTGAAATATTCTATAAATATTTTCTTATGTTAATCCAGCTTTCAAAAACCTTGTATTTTATGAAAAATATACGTACACCTTTCAAATGACAATTTTACCCTTCATCTTCTTCTACTTCTTTTTGCCCTTCATTTTACCCCCTCCCTCCTCCCACCACCATTGCCACCACCAATCCACCACCTGAGTCACCACTAATTACCCCCTCCACCCCTTCCTACACTACCATTAACACCTTATAAAAATGAATTTTCTCCACCCTCCATATTTGGAGGATTGGGTTAGAGATGCTCTTAAACTGTAAAGATATGTTGTGTGGTTGAAGTTGCTATTATCTTACCACCACCACCCAAATCTACAAACCACCAGATGTAGGGGTGGTAAACGAGCCAAACGAGTCGAGTTTTGACATGATCAAGCTCGACTCATTTATAGCCGAGTCGAGCTCATGAGCCTCAATAAGCCCATTGTTCTTCTTCATTTTAGGGTTTTGAGGGGTTGAAAACAAAATTTTAGCCTAAATGAGCCAAGATCGAGCATAAACGAACATAATTTTGTATTGATTTAATGTTCTGATTTTACAAAGGAGTTTAATAAAGCTTCAACTAAATTTTTTATAACACAAATGAGTAAGTTTGAACACAAAATGAAACTCAATCAAGGTCTCAAACATAACTAAGTTTTAAAAATTATTTAAGCTCGTTCATTTATCTAATTGAATCAACATAAACGAACTCAAATTGAACTGAGCCGGAACAACATGTTTTGTTTATCTAATTGAATCAACCTAAACGAACTCCAATATTATATTTAATGGTGTCCATTGATGTTGTTGTTGGAGAGAGAGTGAGATCTGAATGAGTAACCATGGTGACGGTTGGATAGAGGACATTAATTATTAATATATTATAAAAATTAAACTAAGGAATATACGAATCATCCGTACGAATTGACTTTAACAACCGTAGGCCCCACCTCAGAAACCCAGGCCAACGAACCTTCTTCATCCATTCCTTTCTTCTTGCACTCCTCGCTAAGCATGAGTTTTTTTTTTAAATCTATAATATTGTTATTCGTATATTTATCAGAATATTTAACCATATATATATAATAAAATATTATTATTTGGTTGTTTAAATTTTTTGTTGTGTTCCTTATTTATTTTTAAATTTTTAATAAATTTAAATAATTGTATCACACGTGAGTTTTTTTTTAAAACACATTTTCACATAGTTCTAGAAGAAGAGGTGACATTTTTTTTTTCTAGGCCTTATTTGTTAAGGCGTTTGCCTGCTTTTACGTCCGCATACTCACAAACAAACAAGTGAACAACATACAACAACGTCACTGTTTTATATGTATTTTCACCGATTTCTAAACGCGTTAAAATAACGCTTTCCCACGCTCCAAGAAAGATAGGCATCAGAAGAAACGATAGAATGACCCAACTAATATTTAAATTTTTAAATAACACTCTCAGATCTCATAAAAGAGAACTTGAAATTTTATTTATAAAAAATTAAAAATCCTATGTTACAAGTTTCCTTTTATATAATAATATAAAAAACTAAAAAAAGTAAAAAACCAAAGTTCGTTACAACTAAATTCACGGGAGATTAATTATGATATGCTATGATAGAGATATCTCATATTTAAAAATCACAAAAAAATGTTATTTTAAGGATCTAAAAATAGAAAAAAATACAAAAATAAGGCGATTATGAGTTCAGGGTACTTGATTTCTACCAACGGATATTTTTTTGGTCTCTTCGCTCCAAGAAAGCGTCAGTCACTTGTTTTGCAGCAGGCGGTCATCTTAGAACTTGTATTAAAATCAAGACAAATACTCAAATTAATAAGAACAAATCAAAGGGTGACAACCAAAACCCAATGTTTTAAATATTGAACCGTTCAATGAACCAGAAAAATGAACAAATCAACGGTCACTGATTCAACCGTTGAGTCAATCAGATTGAAACTTTGATGTAATTATAATATAATAAATATATTAATTATCATTATTAAATAAAAAATATAAAGTATTTTTAAAAGTCTATGTATTCAGTTTTCACTTAACATTATAACATAATTTTAATATATAAATTTTAAACTTTTTATAAGATTTTATATTTTAAAAAATGATTAATCACAATTTCTACAAATAAAGAATCATTCGATATAATTAACTCATAGCTGATTCATAAATGCCGTCAATTCAATCGGTGTGTTGACTGAGTTATACTGATATTTTATAACGTCATATTTTAAAAATAAACTGAATCAGAATTCAAAATATGAAAAAATTTAATCGATTAAATGGACGGCTCAAATCGGTTTTAAAACATGGCCAAAACCCATGCCACGCCACAAACATGGCATTTTCAAATGTCAGTGAAAATGATACATAACATGAATTCTTAAATAATGTAAAAATTACATTTTATTTTATTTTAAATTTTAAACACCCATTTTTAATTTCCCATCTTTTCTTGCTACCTTCCAATAGCATAGGACAAACTTGGCTTTATAAAGGTCGGGAGAGAGGAAAAAGAGAGAGAGAGACAAAACCAAAACGAGGTCATAAATATCAGAAACAGTGATATCTCGTTATCCGAACAAGTCATCCATGTCTCTGGTGAGTCCCGCGCCGGCGGTCCTCCGGCATCAGCAGGCGCCGCCGGGGACGCAGATGAGTCAGAACGTGCACAGATTCTCGTCGTCGTCATCGTCGTCGTCGTCCACACGGTCGGTGGGGTTGACCGAGATCGAGGAGGAGTCCCCGTCGTCGGTGGTGGTCGATGACGAGGAGGACATGGTGTATGTCGCGGTGGGGAAGGACGTGAAGGAGAGCAAACCCATTCTGGAGTCGGTTTTGAAGGGATATGGAGGGAGGAAGATTGGGATTTTGCACGTGCATCAGCCTGATCAGTGGATCCCTATGGAACGTGAGTCTGGGTTTCCTTTTTATGTGACTTATATTGTTTTTATAATTTTTTAATTTGTTGTGATGGGTTTTTTTTCAGTGGGTGGAAGATTTCGGGTGGAGAATTTGTCGAAGAGCCGGTTGAAGGTCCACAGGCAGGAGGAGAAAGAGAGGGTGCAGAAGATTCTTGATCAATATGTCATCATTTGTGCTAAAAGAAGGGTATTTATTTATTTATTTATTCTTCATCATCTTGAACTGTTTTCTTTTCTGCACTACTTTTTAATTTTGGGATTTTTTTTTTTTGAGTGGAAATATAGTTATATCTATTACAATAAAAATATTAAAATAGACGATGTCCGGGTGAGATGAGAAGAGAAAAAACAAAACAAGAACAGAAACAAGAGTCAGGGCAAAATAACTCCCCACCGTTCAGATAGAAAAAGTTTCTACCCCTCCCCGCCTAAGCCATCTTCACTACTCAATTTTGGGATTATGTTATTGTGTGGAAAAAAAATGTGAGGGATAATTTTGGTTTGATGGTTATTCTTTTCTTAATATTTTTGTCTTTTGTGTTTGTCTTGTTTATTTGTAGTTATAAATTTAGATGGATATGTAGGATGAAATATATTATAGTTATCTCTCTCGAGTATATTTATCAAGGTTTATTATAACTTATCGAGGCATAATATCAAAGTTTATCAAGACTAAGCCTCCGTTTGGAATTGGTATAACCCCGGATAACCCCAATAAATATTTTGGGGTGTTTGTTTACCCCGGATAAACCCGGATAAAATATGTTAGAATAAATCCAGATAAAGTGGTATATGGATTCCAATCAACCCCTGGAATTAAAGTTATCCAAGGTTATTCCACCCAAAGATATGTGGATCCACTGTCAAATAAATTGTCATCACCTCTTATAAATCACTGTCAAATAAACTATTATTACTTTTTTACCTTTTATAAATTTATACCCATACTTTATTTACATTTTACTCAAACAACAAAACATTTATTCTTACGTTTACCAACGAGAATTATTCAAAACACAACCAAACACAAATCACTTTATCCTTATTTATACTCACTTATGCTTGGATAAATTTATACCCTAGAATAAAATCTATCCCCGTTCCAAACGGGGGTAAGGATTAAACTTATTCTCACCTTATTCATTCTTGTTCCTGAAACAAGCAAAGTTAAAATATATACTTGTCCAATTAATTATATGTTTCACAAAAAAAGGAAAAATAATTATATTGAATGAATTAAATGCATGCATTTTATATACTAGCTTAATATAATATATATTAGGCTAGAGGAAGGCGGGGACTGCAAGAATGACTCAGTATATCTCACAGCACTTTGTTGTTGTTGGTGGGAAGCCTGAACATAACATCTTCCTAGAATCCTAGTTCATTCCTTGTCAATGGATTCTTCTAATTATTAATTAAGGGCGTTGTCACACACAATCCTTTTTATGTTAGCAAGATAGTATTAGAACGAAATAGAAGTGTACTGTTTTGGCGAGTTTATTCTATTATGGAAGATGAAGATCGAGGCTCCCAGGATACAATGGTCGAACTCAAATGCAAACTCCAAGCCCCCATTTGGATCCGGTATAAGAGCCCGGATAACCCCGGATAACAAAAATTATGTGTTTGTTTACCCTGGATAACCCCGGAGAAAATATGCTAGAATAAACCTTGATAAAATGGTATATGTATTCCAATCAATCCCTAAAATTAAAGTTATCTAAGTTATTCCACCCAAAGAATATGTGGGCCCACTGTCAAATCAATTATCACCTCTTATAAATCATATGTCAAATCAACTATCATTACTTTTTTAATTTTTATAAATCCTTATCCATACTTTATTCACATTTTACCAAACAACAAAACATTTATTTTTACGTTTACCAATAAGAATAATTCAAAACACAATCAAACACAATCATTTTATCCCTATTTATACTAACTTATGCTTGGATAAATCTATACCCTAGAATAAAATCTATCCCCGTTCCAAACGGGGAGGGAGTGAATCCCTATTGCGTGATTGATTTTTTATAGTCTAAAATGTGGGTGGAATTTATAGGGTAGAAAATCAGTTGAAATTACGCAAAGGGCCAAGTGCGCCTCTAATATGCCCATGCGCGCGCGCGCTGCGCTTGGTGGTGCTACGCACCACCCCACATAGAAAGGTCCACATAGGTGTCCACCAAAAACAATTCACTATAATACAAAAAAGCCTATCTTATAAATCCTCAATGTTTTTTCAAAATAACCGATATGTGACTATAGCTTTTCCTTCTTCCCTAACTACTAACCACTTTCATCTTGTTATTTGGAGAACTTTGATTCAATTTTCTCATTCACCCAAAATTGGTTTTGAGAATGTAAATATACTAGGTTCATTACTCAACGAGAGGAACGTAATCCAATGAGTTTTCACTAAATATAATTAGTGGAACCCAAATTCATTTTAACCCAAAATCAGTCAAAACCCAAGTCTTTCCAACATTTTACAACCTTAAATGCAATCTTATATACTTCATTAGTCATCCACGTATCCAACGAGATATATACTTCCTTACCTCGTTAAATTTTTTTTACATTTGCTAAAAATAAGTACATTCAATTCGAATGGAGTGATATACACCTTTCATCAAAGCAAATACCTCATTAGACAATATTTTTTAAAATAAAATAAAAAATGTTTTTAAAAAATAAAAAATGTGGGGACTGTACATGGGATTGCATTTGGGGTTGTCTATAACATTAACCATTAATTAATGGAATTTAGAAAAATAATTTATATGTAGATCAATTTTATTGTTTCATGTTTCTTACAGAACGTATAACCTTTCTTGCACTTGTACACATTGATTTCATTTTATTTTATTTTTTGCTTCCATTTCAGGTGAGTGCAGAAAAATTACAATCGACAGGGATGATGTGGGAAAGGGCATCGTTGAACTTATTGCTCAATTGGGGATTAAAAAGCTCGTCATGGGATCACAATACTCAAAGTGAGAATTGACTGCATTTGGATTTTGCTTATCAGCAACAACATAAATTTTTTTTTTATACACAATAGGTTTCAATTAGAAATATAAACATCAACTAAGAGTCTTAAGGCTCATATAGGCAATTATTCCATGAGTTTGGTAGATAGTTTGTGTGGAAATTGCATATATTTCGATTGTACCTTCTCTTGCACAAGGTACAACATGGACATTATTTTTTGAACTGCTGCATTGCGTCACATGATCCTGCTGGTTCCACTACAAAAGTACTGTAGAACAAATCCTATGAAGTAATTTATAGTAGTTTAGATGAAGTTTTTATTTTTCATCCACTCTTTCCAGTGTTGTAAATTCTTAGTGCATAATTAATTCTTAGTTGAATGATTTGCTTTAATGCAATTTACCTTTTAATGCTTGACTCTGAAGAGAACTGGAGGTCCTCATGTACATAATTATATGCTAACTTGCTCAATAAGAATTGTTGTGACAGATTCGCCTATCCCATGACAAAACAGCCAAACTCTGCAATTGAGAATATAACATCCACTGAATTCATAACATGGTTAGAATTTATACAAATATCAATAGCTTGGGTTAGTTAACAAGTGGTATCAAAGCCCTGCTTTAACCATTGGAATACTATACACAAATGAATGTATGTCAATTGCCATCTCTCCAAGACGTCGAAATAGATAGTTTTGTGTGAATCCCTTGAAGATTTTAGTTTGGAATCCACAGTTGTAGTTCAACTATATTTGATTTTGCAAGTCTTGTGTGACTTCTATCCTTCTCTGAGTAATTGATCAGTGACTATGCACATTGCAGAAAAATGAGGGCACCGCGGTCCAAGACAGCAGTCTTTGTGCAGCATGAGGCTCCCCCAATTTGCAGCATATCCTTCATCTGTCCAGGGAAAATCACTTGCACTCGGTATGCCCAAGTATTACGCACTGTGGACTTTATTGAGAATGAACAAATGACTGTCTCTGAATGTTGTCCATGAATGAAATTAGAATCGGGATTTTAAATTCCACAATTAATTTCCTTTATAATATAAATTGATTAACTGCAAGTTGGATCCATATCCCCCATTACTGTGATGTTTCAAATAGAACTTCATTTGAATGCTTTCAGTGTAAATCTGGACTGACTTTTATCAAATAAAAATCAATGAGACATGACCTTTTAATCCTGTGATCACTCTACATTTTTTCTTTGTTAACTTGGTACACCCAAATGTTCTTCCTCTTTGGATTTTGGCTGCTAGACTCATACATGATTATTTGTGACACAGAGAAGCTAGGCCAGAACTGATCACTCAATCCCCTGAAACACAATTAAACTCACTGCCTTGGTCAAGGTCCATGCCACAAGGTGATTCCATGAGCTTGCTTAGCCCAACACCAGACTCCTTGAGGAAGTGTCAATCCACCAATGCTGTATCACCTCCATCGAGGCTCACTGGAGCTACAATGACCCCAAGGAGTACATTGACTATAGGGAGGGATGTTGACATATGGGATCAGAAGATGAGAACATCTGAGGCCGGGGAATCTTCAAGCTCAACATGGACCAATGACTTGGGTAAATTTTCAATGCCAAGGGATGAAGATGGTTGTAGTTCGCAGTTCGTGCGCGAGTCTGAAGAGGGCTTTCTTGAGAGTCATCAAGTTCACACGGTGCATATAATCTATATCACATTGGATTAATTTCTATTTTATAATAGCTTATTATTTGCATTTGGATGGTTTTTAATAATGTATTCGTTTCCAAAGTGTGTCAATAAATTTGCTTTATTTTTTTCTCAGGAATTTGCATGTAATGGTGAAGGATTGGCAAAGTATCAGCTGCAGCAAACAATGGAAGAGGTGAACAAAGCAAAGCAGGAGGCATATGAAGAGTCTCTGAGGCGTCAGAAAGCGGAAATGGCTGCATTTGAGGTCCATTTGAAAGTATGCATGCTTTTCATTTCTTTTAAGTATGATTTTATTAGCCTAATAGTACAACAACCCTGCAAAAATTATTATGATTTGCAGCTTAACCTGTGACCACTTATTTTTGCCAAGGCTAAAACAACAGAGAAATCATACATTGAAGAAAAGAGGCAGAGGATAGAATTTGAGGAAGCCTTGAGGATGACCACCATAGAAGTCCAAAGCCTGAAGAGTCGGCGAGATGAAGTTTTGGAGGAGCTCCATAAGGCGAACGACCGGAGATTGATGTTTGAGGTTCAGATATCTGACTCCAAACAAACAGTGAAGGAGTTGGAGGAGAAACTGCAGTCAGCCCAGGATCTGACAGTAAACCTCCAGAGGGAGAGAGAGGAACTGCAGAGAGAGTGCGATGAAGCAATCATGGAAGCCGAAACGACGCGAAAAGCAGCGACATCGAGCTCCCAATGTGCACACAATTTCTCGGAGTTCACCTATATTGAGATCATGGAGGCAACCAACAACTTCAGTGACTCGTTGAAGATCGGAGAAGGCGGGTACGGGAGCGTGTACAAAGGTTTCCTTCACCACACCCCAGTTGCTATCAAGATGTTGCGCTTAAACAGCTCGCAAGGCTGCGATGAATTCTACCAAGAGGTATCTATCATCTTAGGCACATGAATAACTAATGTGTTGTTGATGTGACATGTGACATGTGACATGTTTGTTGTCTCTAGGTGAATGTTCTTAGTAAAGTGAGGCATCCAAACCTTGTGACATTGATTGGCGCCTGTCCGGAGGCATGGGCCTTGGTCTATGAATACCTCCCCAATGGAAGCCTCGAGGACCGTCTCCAACGCTGTGACGGGACTCCCTCTCTCACGTGGCAAGCGCGCACCCGTATTGCAGCCGAAGTATGTGCCACGCTCATCTTCCTCCACTCCAACCGCCCCAACATGGTCATCCACGGCGATCTCAAGCCGGGGAACATCCTCCTCGATGCCAACCTCATCTCCAAACTCAGCGACTTTGGCATCTGTCGCCTCCTCCACAACCCCTCCTCCTCGAATCCACCCACATCCACTCTATGTCACCACACCGACCCGAAGGGAACCTTCACGTACATGGACCCCGAATTCTTATCAACGGGGGAGCTCACGCACCGCTCCGACGTGTACTCATTTGGAGTCATCTTGCTTCAGCTGCTTACGGCGAGACCGGCATTGGCGATCCAGAAAGTGGTCCAGGACGCGTTGGACAATGGGACTCTGAATACGGTGTTGGACACATCGGCGGGGAAGTGGCCATTCGTGCAGGCGAAGCAGCTTGCGCACATCGGGCTCCGGTGTTGCGAGTTGAACAGGAAGAGGCGGCCAGACCTCGCGTCCGATGTGTGGAGGCTGCTCGAGCCAATGAAGGTCTCGGCTGGCGCGCCTTCTTCGTTCAGGCTTGCTGTGGATGAACATGGTTACATTCCATCCTACTTTATGTGCCCCATTTTCCAGGTTAGCATCACATGCTCCAGTTTTAACTAGTACTATCTACTTCTTGTATGTCATGCCTTTCTTTTGCATGACATGAATTCTGAAACTGTGTAGGAGATTATGAAAGATCCTCACGTGGCCGCGGATGGGTACACGTACGAGGCGGAGGCGTTGAAAGGATGGCTGGAGAGTGGGCAGGACACGTCGCCGATGACAAATGTGAAGCTCTCCCACCACCAGCTCATCCCAAATCATGCGCTTCGGTCGGCCATTCAAGAGTGGATGCAGCAGCAACGAAGGTTGTGTTGATGGGGTTTCATAAAAAAATTTTCATTTTTTTGTTATTTGATTTCATTAATGAGTTTGAATTTACACCGGAGTTATAGGTGATATTATTATATCCACATAATGGGTATCTTAACTAGTCATACAAAGTTGTTTATACTTGTGACAGTTCATTATACTGGTTCACATTGAGACTTGTGTCTGTGTATCCATGTAATTTTTTTTTTAGGTGTAATGTAAATATTTTCTTGTTGGATTATGGTATATATTTTTGAAACACCAAAGTTTGGGGATTTTTGATTAACAGTATCATTACAATATATAACCTAACCAGTATGCTTCAGCCATTTCTCATTAGTATTTAACTTTAGCTTACAGGTTTTAATGGTTTATGTAAAAAAGGAGAGTCACATGGAAAATCCATATTAGAGAGAGAAAGAGAGAGAGAGAGATTTTTAATATGATACATACTCTTTTGACAATTTTTCATTAAATGCATCATGGTTATATATATTTTTTTATATAAAAATATAAATCTCAAATTAAAACATCTGTGGTTGGTCCACGAAATTATACCTCGGATAGTCGGATTGCCCTTAACATTATTCAAAAAAAATATTGAAATGAAATATGAAAGAATTTTTGTTTCCATTTTTTTTTATGTCCAAGGGATGCTTCCTCCACATGGGGTGAGTTCCTCCCAGTAAAAAAACAAAAAGAAAAAAAAGAGAGAAGGAATTTGGAATTTTTCATGGGGCGGGTTAAGTAACTGAAGGGGGTGGAAATAAAGCCCCGTTTCATTCACGTGTTTGTCTGTCCTTTTTGGTTCAGTAAAAAAAGATGGACTGCAAATCGTTCAGGGACCAGAAGAAAAGACAAGGCAATCGAATATTCGAATGCCAGTGCATCAAATAATTTTGACCGTAGTAAAGAATTTCTACATCTTGAGGAACACTAAATCAACGGTATGGATACGTGGACTTTCCTTATCCCACTAACGAAAAGAATTTAAAACAGAGAGAATGCATTAATCCAACGGTGGTGATCAAAAGTCCTTTCAAAAAGTGCCATTAAAAGGCCTTCTCTCATGCGCTCTCCCCATATAACACCGCCTCTGCTTCCCTCTATGTTACCGTTCTCTTGCCTCATCGTCAAATTTTTATTTTTATAGGGTTTCGTTTGTGATCCAACAAAATCTGTTAATTCTGAAAAAAAAAAAATTGTTCAATTCGATCATTTAAAGTCCGACCATCTCAATCGATAGATCACGAAAAGCGTCGTCTTTTTAACTTATTTTGTTTCGTTTGAATGTTTTGGAAGCGGTTTGGTCCGCACGTGTTGAGATCTCGGAGACTCGGATCTGAGGTTCTTTAAACCCTAGAAAGTTCCCCGTTTCGTGTTTGGATCAGGTTTTCGCCGGCGATCGGTGAGTCATGGCCGTCTGATTGTGGTTTGTTATTTATTTATAATTTCGTTTGATTTCTTCGTTTAGTCGTGTTATCATTTGATTCAAATCTAATGCGGTTGATCTGATGTGTTTGCTTTGATGAAATGGTTACATTTGATATTGCTATGTGATCTTGTTGTATTCACCACTTTTTGATGGATCTAATGTATGTAACTGTTATGTCCATTTCTATAAAAAAATAATTTAAGGGTTGTTTTTATTTTTGATAAACTGTGGTCATTTTCTATTTCATAGACAATAGACAATGTCCGAAAGGGGTGAGAATATGAAAAAAAAAAAACAATGATTAGGCCCCTCACAACCGTGAGTAACCCCAACCAAAGCGAAATGGAAAGAAAACATCAAAAGTATGCGATGAAACAAAGGAAAATAAGGACTGAAATAGCGCCGCCAACAGCCCTGCTGTGACCTCCCGAGCGCCTAGTCCCACTCCACATCCAAAATACAAAATACACTGTGGTAGATGAGAAATCTATCCAACCGTGATCGCTAAGCACCCACATATACTAATTCAAAATCCGCCATCCATCCTCTTCAAAGTATATCCAGCTCCTAGCGACAATGCATTTTCTTTGGAATTTAAGGATTGTAAATGCATTTTCTTCAGAATCTCTTTATCTGTTCCTTCAGTCAGGATGTGCGAAGGTTTTCACATGAATTGATTTTCTTATTGGTGTAGTATTTTTTTTCTTCATTTTTCAGTCTTTTGGGGAGGCACTTTATCACTTCTTTTGGATGTTTAGCAATGTTGACAAAATAGTTGGATGTAACTATATAGAAGAATGTTGGGCAAGTTCGGGCAACCACTTGCCTTCAGCATGCACAACCCAAACGACATTTTATGCATTATACAACATCCTTTTAACTTAGTTGAAAATTTTGTTTCTACCATTTCACCACCTGCAAATATCACAAAATTCATGCTTCTTTCACTGATCATGTTTCGAAGCATATGATCAGTGCTTTAGATTGCTCTGGTGATCCTTCACGCGAAACAGTCAGTTGGTCACATGTATTATGTACGTCTCCCTTCCCATTCAGATACTATCCTCCCTTGGGTTGCAACTTGCAAATATCTGAGTTTTTTGAACTTATCAAAGTTGAATTTAGAGATGGATCTTAGTTACACATGACTGAATAGCTGTGTAAGCATAAACATTAATGCATGCCTTGAGGGGTTGGACGCCTGGGCCCATAGCTCAGTGGTTTACAAGAGAATTTGCAACCAAGAGGTCATGGATCTAGTCCTAGTCTTTACCTACGAATAAAGTAATGCATGCCACCCTGAATTATTTCATCTCGTGTTCTTTCTCTTACCGAACTTTTTGGATGCACAATTTTTTTTTAAAATCAGCTCAAAAATCATGTTTCTTGAATGACAATGAACTGACATTGTATTAAATTTTTATGTAGATTTCAAATGTCCACACGAAAGCTGAGCACCTCTAGCACTCTTCATGCAATGAAACCTGAACAAAATGCTGGCAAAGCAGAGAATGATTCCCTTGATAGTTTGATTCAACGGGCAATTGGGAAAGAGCAAGGAAGCAGTGAGATTCAAAACAGTTCTCCGGCTGATGATGCAGTAGATGAGAAGGGGCATGCCTTGGGCTATTACGATCGTGTGAGATCATTAACTTCTGATGTGAATGGAGTTAAGGAACCTTTCCTCTCTACGAAGGCCAAGGGAATTCCTTTAAAGGGATCTAAGAGCTCTTCTGAACAAATGCAATCTCTGAAGATTCCTGAAGCTGTTGTTGCTTTTGCTCAGGCTGCTGCAAAGGCCAATGATGATCCTGAAAAATGTATGTCAACTATGATAAGCAGGTATTTTGGTTGTAGTTAGCATTAGGTGTTTGTTCTTGTTATATCTAAGGTCTGTTAAATATAAACCTTTCAATTTTTTTTATGGCAGATCTTTCGAGTTGGTCTTTGTTTTCATCTCCCAAGGTGCAAATGCAAAAGTGTGAAAAGTGTTCTCAGGAATTTTGTTCTCCCATTAACTATCGACGACATATACGCATTCACCGCCGATCACCACAAATAAACAAGGTTGGTATGGTATACTTCCTTTTTATCACATTATTTCTAGATGGGACATGATGTGCTCAATGTTTAATTATTTTCATGTTATACTCATGATGTAATTGTATGATGAGGATATTTTTTCCTTTGATCTGTTGCAGCTTCTGAAACAATCACTCTACTATTCTCTGTACAGAAATGAGAAATAGATTCCATTTCCTACATTCTGTTCTCTGAATTATGAATGGAGCCACATGTGATTTGTGGTCCTTGAAGAATTAAGTAAATGTGTTTCCCTGGCTTTGGAAGTTTTCTGTTCACCCGGTACATTTGGTTAGGCCTAAGATTACAACCATTAATATTCGTAGAACAAGTGACCATATTTGTTTTTCAGTATCCTCTAGTTTCCGCCTGTTATTATTGTTAAATACCTAGTAGTTTGTACTGCTAAAGTTATTCTCTGTGTTTGTTGTTGATATTTTGTCTGTCATGTTTCTGATCTTCAATTGATACTTTGTAGGATTTCCCAAAGAACAGAGAATTGTTGGCTTCATTTTGGGATAAGGTTTTTTTCTATTCTCTTGGTTGGCCTGCTAGTGTACATTTGTGATTATTTTTTTTAACGCTATCTGGGGTTTCTATGTCCTCTTTTCAGCTATCTATCGAAGCGACAAGGGAAATCTTATCAATGAAAGATGTGAAGTTAGAGGTTAGTTTTTTGCGTATTATCTTTTGTTTTGTTTGATGCGTCTTGTTATAATTAACAAGTGGTTTGATCTTACTCAATTTATATTAATAAACTTTGCAGTTATGGAATCGATTTATATTCCATGGCACTTGATTTCAGGTTTTACAAGTTGCAGAACCATTGTGAGACTACATGATGCCATTAATGATGCATTCAAAATCTTGTCAATTAGATGCCTTAGTATAGCAATATAAAGGATCATTAGTACTCCATCGTTTTTATTACTGATTACAATAACATATGATTGGGTATTTGGTAGTTTCTTTTATTTAAGATAGTTGGAGTAAATTGCAGAAAACTCAAGTTGAATCTTGTTTTCATAAATAGTAATTGTCCCCTAATTTATTAGATTGTTTGATGATGAACATCTTTACTAATGGTTTAGTGTTTTTTATATTGCTGGACTACTCTGCATATGAACTCATATATGACCAATGAACATTAGCATACTTCTACTTCATCTTCATAAGGTTGTTGAAGAATTGATTTTAAAGATTAAATTACATTCTTTCACTGTTCTTCTGTAGAGATTGGAAAATAGGGTCACATATTCTTCCATTTAATATCACTGGTCTGCAGGATTCCTTTTAGACTTCATACATATCGACCTCCCATCTATTTTTTTAGAAAGAGCATGAAATCATTAGGTGGCTCAGAGATGCAATTGAAAATTTTCTTATGAAAAGTTATAATAAACATTTTCTTTTACATTAGAATTTATATCTAATGAATTGTGCCTTGCAGGATATTGCTGGATCTTCAATTATAAGGGCATTGGTGTCGTTTATGAGGACAGCGGCATTTTCCTCACTGCCACATGTTTATCTGAAAGCAGGAACTGGTCTTTTGGTAATGCAGTGTATTGAGTTTGTTAACTTCTTCTTAAAAAAAAACCAATTTACTGATTGTGAATTTTGATCAGCAGGATATAATGGTTTATATTTTTAGCTGTCTGAAACCATATGTTTTATTGGCTTTCTGTAGAATGTCATCCAATGCAGGATCCTGGGTCCTCTGTATCCTCTTGGGAGCTATTCAGCATACTTGACGATGCAAGTGAGAAGACCTTCCTGTGTGTTGGTGCAGCCACATCCTTGACAAGATTTTTGTTTGATGGAGAATCAGGGAAGATAGCTCTGGAGACAAAAAATTTAGTAGCTTGCACCAGTTTTTTGGTGGAAAAAAATCTGGTAGACTGGTCAACTCTCACTCTATAATTTTATATATTCCCAATTGTCCACATTGGAACACTCCTAATTGAAATGTGATGTCTTTGATAGGTTGAAGCATGGCTAGCTGACAAGGATGCTGAGGCTCTAAGATGTCATAAGTTGCTTCTAGAGGAAGAGGAAGCCGCCCAGAAAAGGTACTTTGTCAGAATTAATTCATCTGCATCATAAAGAATTTTATAGTAAAAGGTATTTTGTCTGAATTGATTCATTTGCATTATTAAATTTTTTTATACTAATGTGAGCTGCTCATTGGGAACCATCTCCATATGCATCTTGCTGCATATCTAGCTTTTCCATGATATATATATTGTCTTTATGTGCCTTAGGATTTTTATGTTTTTTTAAGCTGTGACACGTTATTTTGTGAGATGCTCCTGTTCTAATATGTTTGAATGAGTTTCTAATTCTATTGGAGGTTGTGTCCTGTAGACAAGCCGATCTGCTGGAGAGGAGACGACTTAAGAAGCTTAAGCGGAAAGGGCGAAGAAATAAGGAAAACATTGACTTGGACAAGGAAGATTGTAAAGAGGGTTTACCTGATACAGTTGAGGGTGCTTCATGTTCAGCAGGAACATCCAGTCCACGGTCCATGGCCGAGCCAGGCACAAACACATGGGAAGCCGGATCTGATCCAGTTGAAGAGCTTCAACCTATCCAGTATTTTCATGATGGAATAAATACAGATGTCGCTGGTGATGTGTTGCACTGTCAGAACATGGACCGCGGTATGCAGCAAGGTAATATTCGGTTGCAGCAAACTGGTGCTTGGCGACCCACATCAAAATCAGTTAGAAACATGACAAATGGCTTTCATCCACTTACATTTCAGCAACGAAGTCAGCAACCGGGAAGAAGCATGGCAATCACAAGGATCAGAAGCCAGCCTTGTTAGCCAATGGGCACAAGGTTTGGACAAGGAAGGCCAAGCCTGAAGGAGTTGCAGACACTTCCGATGTTAGACCAGAAAGGGAAATAAATGAACATTCAGATCAACACGGAAATCATGAGCTCATGATAGGTTGCATGAGTCCCACCTTGGATTCATTGGGCATGACTCATACGGAGCCAGACTCTAATATGAATGGTAGTCACCGTTCAATGGTTATGGTCTGGAGGCCAGTCAGCAGGCATGGGAATGGAGGTTGTGCAACTGCCCAAAATGATAAGAAGGAAACAGGAGCCTGTGGAACTCCGAATGGAGGGACAGAAGATGACAATTCCATGAGTAGCAAGGATTCAATGCTAGAAGATATGCATCTGGCAGGTCGGAAGCCGTTCTCGAGTCATCTTGCAGAAGCGTTCCTTGCGCTGCGTAAGTGCTTCATCTCCCTCCATCTATAAACTCTTGGCAGTGTGTCTGTTGTCGCTAATGGTAATATATGATCAGTTTTTAAACATTGAATGATCTTTATCCTTGAGTCTGATTGAAATTCTAAATTTATTCCAGGATGGAAAGAGGCTATGGCATATGACCACGTTAAATTAGTCATATCCCCAGATGGTGAAACAATGGAGTATCTTGAGTTCCACGAGAGATCTTGCACAGACAAGTCACAACAGTTGGACTGTTATGGACGCACTGTCCTCGGCAATGCAGAAAACCGGATGACAGGACCAGGTTCACTTGATCAATCAGCCATTGGGGTTACTAAGCCTAAATTCAGAATGAAGGCGGAGAAGGGTGGCGCGCTAAAGTATGTCCCAAAGCAGAGGAACAATGGCTGATAGTGATGGGGACTTGGCAGGAGTTAAATTTTGTGCAGTTTGATTTGTTCTATATTTCTTCCATATATTTTTAGCAGAGGTTCCAGTTTTAGCAGAGGTCTTCTGTGCCTAGGAATGATTCATCTGAGATCTAGCAGCTTTTCTTCTTTGTTTCTAGGCTCTATCCTGGTTTTGTTGAAATATTTCCTCCTTTTTGAGGGGGGCTTATTTGTAATAATTTGGTTTTGTTTGATACGTACTTGCCTTTGGGATGGAATTTGCATTCTTAACAATTTTTTTGTTTTTTTTTTGTTTGCAAGTATTCTTAACATATTGAATCTGCAGAATTGGATACTTGTTGTGATAATTGACCGTATTAATCTAAGATTGCGTTTGGATGTGAGATTGAAACATTAAGATTATCAAAATCTTGTGTTGTAAATTTAGCTTTTAAAAACAATGTTTCATTAGTTTTAGATTTTCAACTGTAAGATTTTTCAATTTAAAAATAAAAAATAGTGGTTTAAAAAACTAAATGTTGAAAATGTATTTGGACATAAGTGAAGATTTTTTTAATTTTTTAAATGCAGAATCAATTTAAACTTGTATTTAAACGGTCCAAGTAAAATTCAATATTCTACCTTCTATAAATAATAAACAATGAATTATATATATATATTTTATAGACTTTTGATTATGTATAATAACATGTCTATCTCTAATATGCTTCACACTACAACTATTGCGGTGTCTGCGGTTTCTACGTGAACATGGCAATAAGCGTTAGAACATGGCAATAAGCATAAATCGATCTATAATAAAATATTAGGGTTTTTTATTTTTAGGTCCCTATAAACTATGTGATTTAGTGATCAATCTTTCACTTCTTTATATTTTGATTTAAATCTCCAGATTTAAATGATATGTTCCTTTTAGTCTCTTGAAGGGATCTATCCATAAATTATTTGGTTTTCTTTTTAAATTATGAGAGTGACTAAAAGAAACATATCTTTAAATCTGATGATTTAAATCGTAATATGAAGAAATGAAGGATGTACCACTGAATCATAAATCATATAATATGGGGACTTAAAGAATAAAAATCCTTAAAAACCTATATCATTTTTAATTATCATAAACAACATTATGGTCAAAGTCCCTCCCGCTGTAAAAAATGTCGCCACTTGACACGCATCAACCGTAAAAAAAACCACGTGTCACACACCCATAGAACAAACCACCCAAGCCCGCCACGTGTGACCCCTATCTCACTCTCCTCCCCCAACATCACACACAACACACTCAAACCCAAATCTCATCTCTTCATTCAACACCCAACAAAAACAATGTCAGGCGGTGTAGGCCCAACCAGCGCCGACATCCGCCTCCCCAAAGACGACGACGACCACCACCCCCCACCACCCTCCGCCGCCCCCGCCGCCGCATCCTGACCTTCCGCCAACTCAACATGCTCGCAATCATAACCGTCCTCTCCGCGAGCGGCATGGTCTCCCCCGAAGACCTCGCCTTCTCCCTCTTCTCCCTCTTCTACACTCTCCTCCTCTCCCGAATCGCCTTCCCCACCACCCCCTCCCTATCACCCCCACCCCCCGTCTTCGGCCAGAAGAACCTCCTCCTCAACGCGTACGTCCTCACCGGCACCGTCGTGGGCCTCCTCCTCCCCATCGCCTACATCTTCGAAGGGGTCCGCGAGGGGGACAAGGAGGGCATCAAAGCCGCCGCCCCGCACGTGTTCCTCCTCGCGTGCCAGGTCTTCATGGAGGGCCTCACCTTCTCGCAGGGGCTCTCGCTCCCCGTCCGCGTGTTCGTGCCCGTGTTTTACAACACGAAGAGGATCTTCACCATCGTGGACTGGTTGCGGAGCGAGGTCGCGAAGGTCGATGAGGAGTTTGGGTCTTTGAGGAGGTTGCACGTCGGGCGCGGGCTCGCGGTGGCGAATCTGGGGTTCTGGGCTTTCAATCTTTTTGGGTTCTTGTTGCCGGTTTATTTTCCGAGGGCGTTCAGGTTGTACTATGTGGGTGGGTCTCATAAAGGGAAGAAGGTGTGAGTGTTTTTGTTATTAGTTCTGTTAATCATGATTGTTTTGTTTTGTTTTATGTGAGTGGTTGCTATTTATATACCTTAATAAAACTTTGGGTTCTGCTAAACTCATACGAGGGTTCTGTTTATAAAATCTCCTCGTTGAAAAAGTTTGATTTCGTGTAAGAAGTCCGAAGATGGTAGGGTATGACTATATGAGTAAATTAATATATAATTGTTATTCTCATGAAACCGTTTTTTTTTTTTTTTTGTCTACTGATCCTCCTCTGTGTGATCTCTTGTGACGTCCTATTTGGAATCTGGTCATCGACTTGGCTGACGTGATTAATTTTCCTATCCAGTCGATCAACATAGTTATATCACACCAGGACTTCCATATTTAATTATAACCAATCACATGATTTCCTTACTCGCAGACAGAGCTTGCCTATATCATTTTTGCCACAACTTTTTGGTGTATAATAACAGAGTGTTTTTCTGGCAAAAGACTGCATAAACTTGTCATCTTGAAAAGAATCAAGGAAAGTCCCTTAAGTTCAAGGCCCTTCACAGGGTCTTCCGGATCAGTCTGACACCGGACCTTGCCATGATTTCAAGTGCTTTTGGTGTTAATACGGAGGAGAAGGAGAGGATCACTTCAATAATCAAAGAAGATGGTTGGATGATGATGGAGGTGGTTATGGGGCTCCAATTAGAAACTCAAATGCAGATTTCCTTACTGGTTTGGCAGGACGAATGGATCTCCCCACCATCAACCTTTTGGAACTTAAGCAAGGAGTCCTGTTAAGCAGGACTTTCCAGGTTCAAAAGCTGTGGATTGAATCCGATTCAACATCTGCCTTAGCTTGGTTGCAGGGCAGAGGAACAATCCCTTGGTTGATTGGAAGGTCTCACACATCCACAGAGAAGGGAACTTGCCAGCTGATTTAATTGCAGCCTTTTAGTCGATGAGAGGTGAATCTACCTTTAGCTTTGGAAGGAGATTGAAGAAGCTGTAGCCAGGATAGACAAACAATTGAGAAATAGCACTGTTTCATATATTCATGAAAACATGGGATTAATTTGGCCATTGGGGTCAACCAGTTTGTGGCACTCTCGGGGCCTTTCATTACCCATTTTGTTTCATGTAAATTAAACTGTGTATTTGTATAAATTCTATAGCAATACCAAACTTTGGTTACCAATAATAATAATAATAAGAATAATATAAGTTATTCTAGGGTTTATCAATATTCTAGGATAGATTATTATACCAATGAAAGAAGTGATGGTTGTGTTTTTAATTATTTTGTTAGAAAATATAATGATAAAGTTTTGTTGTTTGAATGACATGAATAAATAATGTGTGGATAAGAATTTATAAAAAGTGAAAAAATATTGACCTGAGTCCCTTGATTTAAAAGAGTGGATTTGAATAGTCTAATTTCAGAAAGAGACGGAATGACTATACAACTTAATTCCAATTATACTATTATCCAAACAATAACTTATTTTATCAATCCAAAGACTGTCGTATTGGATCCAAATAGATTTTTAGCGTTTGGATTGATGTTCCACATTACCATCAACGTTTGTTCCAGTGTTTTCTTTTCGTATTCTCATACAAACGTGGTCAAAAATAGGATTCTTAAATGCGATGCTTACCCCTATATTCTCAGAACACCGGATGTCCGCCCCCACATCCAAATGGACGCTTTAGAGGAAATTAATTTAGTGTGTATTCAGACAATGCCGACCGCATGAATTTTTTTTAAAGCTCTTGTTTGTATATAAAAATGTTGCTTCATTCACTTTTACATAACCGATGCAATGTGATTCTATTTATTGAGTGAGTTTTTCTCTGAATTGTATTTTTAGAGGATTTTAAAGAGAGAGAATTGATTATTGAGATTTTGGAGAAAATCAATCGATATTTTGAATTTATTTAGCATAATCAATTAGAGTAAATAGAGCAGAAGAGCATCCACGAGAAGTTGAGAAATTTTTCTATAATTTTTTATGAGGGAATTGTAAACTTTTATAACTATTCATAAAAACAATAGTTTCAAGAATCCATATTCAAAAGCCAAAAAGAGCCCAAAAAGGAAAGAAAGAAAAACTTACATGGAAGAGCATTCGGGACATGAGAAATTTTTATATTATATAAATTAAATATATTATATCATTATGTGTGTGTATACATATATATTGTATATGAATATTTAGATATATATTAAATATAATATAAGGTTATACAGAAAAATGTTATGAATATTAAAAATTTATATAATTAATGTTAGACAGTTTATCAACTTATTTTTTCAACAGTTTCTATCAGGGGTGCAACTCGGGTTGGTTAGGTCAAGTTAAAAGTTTGTCCAAACCCATCCCACATTGTAAAACACTCAACCCAACCCATGAGTTTGTGTTGAATCCAGATTCGGGTCAGGCACAAGTTTAACATTCAAAAGACAGTAAAGATATGTTTAATAACCAACACAATAAACCTACCAAACGTTTCACTTATTATAAATAAGAGTTTGACTTAGTTGTATTGGATAAGATCAAATTTCAACTGAATTATTTAACTAACAAACTTGTTGAAATTTGACTCTATATCCAGACTTAGGATTCATGTAATCTCAGTCTAATTATCCAGAATATTTAAAATGTAATCTTTTGTATATTTGTGTTTTAGATCGTGACAAATCTGATTTAGTGGACCACCGACTCCGACGGACTTATGAAAATTATGGATTCCAAAAGACAGACAGACGATTATCAATTCACACAATCTAGTTCATTAGGTTTTTTATTATATGTAACAACACATTATTCAAGATGTAGTCTTTCGTATATTTGTGCGTTTCAGTCCCTCTTTTTGTCTCTCTTCTTCTTTACATTATCTTTTATATTTATTTTAGATTTAGATATTCTACCTACACTTCTAATTAGAACTTTGATTTTTCCTTCTCTCTCTTATTTCCTTCAATCTTTATTTTTATGTTTTTTCTTTAACAAATCTAATCAGACTGCAAGCAATTTATTCATCAGAGGCTATGTTAAAATCCCCCACAGATTCCATAGCCTTCTTTTTTTTTTTTTTTAAGAAAGGTAGATGTTTGCTACCTGTTTTCATTACTCAATTCGAATTACAAATTCTGAAAGGAGAAATAATAGACATATATCTAAAATAAAAATAAAGGGGATAAGAACCCTACAAGCAAACAAGCGAACCTAAGCTACGGAAGTCGCCTAAACCCCGATTAGACGAGTCATCTAAACCAGTGGGACATTTGCGTATCCGCCACTCACCCCGTGATGATCAAATTCTCATCTCGAAAGCGGACATCTACCGCCTTCGCGATGTATCATCCTCAATATCTCATACAAGCTTGAAACATTTTTCACATGTTCTCTTGATACACCCTCGCTCCTATGAAGACAGCCGCATTCCTTGTTCTCTATATAATTCATGCTCCTGCCGATACGATTGCTTGTGAGATTACCGCGGGCAAACTGATGTCCCCTGTTTTCTTCATACTTGTATGAACTATAAAATGAAAGGAAAAAAAGAAGAAGCAGAGGCTTGTATGGGCTGTTCTCTCGGTGGATTTTGGGTTAGTGGGTTTGTGTGCATTTGAATGAAAAAACTGGCCTTTAAAATAAATTAATTTAGTGTGTTCAGACAATGCTGACCGCATGATTTTTTAAAAATTCTTCAGTGTATATAAATACGTTGTTTCATTCACTTTTGCGAACCTATGCAATGGAATTCATTTTTATTGAGTGTGCTTTTCTAAATAATAATAAAAATAAAAATAAAAATAAATTGAAGGATTTTAAAATGAGAGAATTGACTTTTTTGAGATTTTGGAGAAATTCAATGAAATATGATGAATTTATTTGTTATATTCAATTAGAGATGTAAAATGGTTAAACCGAAATCACACGAAATGTTCATGATGTTTTAAAATATTATGAGGGCAAATTGGTTGTGTAATCGTGAATAACCTCAAATCACTTTTGTGAATGAAAAGATTGTTAAAAATGTTTAAATTGTTTATTTCCATAAATTGAACTATTTTTCTTGTATGATCATGATACTTAATTTTCAAAGATCTTGATCAATGGAACAACACAGTAATCACATCGGGTCAATCAACATAATGTATATAATATATAAGTTAAATATATGATATTATTGTGTGGATATATATTAAATATATATAATGTATTTGTGTATATGTATAGATATTGTGTATGTATATATTAAGATATGTAAGAATGTTGCATTATTGCAGATATTAAAATGTATATACATAAAAGATATTATGTGAATATTATAATTTTTATATAATCAATTAATATACACGTTTAGATAGAATAGTTTATCAATTCAATTTTGACAACACCACTTTCTAGTTCTTGTGATTTATTTGCGAGTGTTAATATGATCCACGTAATGCTCTTGAGAATCGCTTCTCTACAGTTTCTGGGTCATAGAACAAGGTACCCTGATTACTTCTTGACACCATTATCCCAGATGTTGAATTGTGGGTTGTGTTGCTCACAGGGAGTAAAATTATTCTTCTTTATTAGATTCATCCAAAAAATTCATCAAATAGAGGTTGAATAGAAGTGGATAATGTTGAATAAGAGAAGAAAAAAAACATGCCGCTTTACAGTACTAACTGTAGAAAATCAAATATGTCACACTTGAAGATATGTTTAGAAGGCCATACAGTCCCGGCCCATTACGCTCTGCCTCCATCTCAGATCGGACCAATGAATGACCTGGTCGGACTCCTAACCAGACCTAAATAACTAGGGTCAGGACTCCTGGGTCCTGACCTAATCAAAATAAATCAGACCATGAAGTCTGAGTTGACACGAGGATCACTCATGTGTGAACCACAAACATCGACAAAGATCCACCTCGGCTTATGACGTCACCTCGAAACAAGCAGAGTAGCATCAGGTCAAACCACTAGCGAAATTATATAAAAGCCCAGGGGATATTATGAAATGGTTATGAGGCGCTAATCTCAAGATCCCACGTGTCGACCAATAGCCACATGGAAGATTCTCTTTTAAGCTATATTCACACTTCCCTCTTCCCCTAAAAATAGAAGGGTATTCCCTTCACCAAAAAGAGAACCGCTTCTTCTTCTTCTCCCCCAAAAAAACATAGACTCAAACTTGAATTCTCACTTAATAGAACTCTGGCTTGATCGTCGGAGGTTTTAATGATGGCACCACTTCCGATGCAAAATCCCACACAAAAGAGAAACTATGTGTGACTTGATTCCTTAATAAAGGCTAATAGATAGTTTGAGAAATTACTTCAGGTTCAGTCCAGACCAAAATTTTCATCAATCGATCCACCGTGAGACCTCATCATCGTCTTTTCACGGATCTACACAAACAAAGTCCGAACCGTTCTTAAGTCCGGCCCATTAAAGGAGGAGCATATTTTCACCTGTCACAGATATAATTATATATACTAGAATAATTATCTATTAAGATGAGCTATATAAAATATGACAATATAAAAAAAAAATGTATATAAAAGACTAAAAAAAGTTTTTGCATGAATATAAGATACCTTGAATAGTACCTCCCACGTGCAGCCTCTTCAGAAAAAGTCATACCTAACTAGTTATCAAAAAAACAAAAAAACAAAAAAAACACTTCCGTCTAATCTGATGCACCATTCTTAACCATCAGATGAATGCTCTCTCACAAGGATCATAAGAATGCCCTTCCAAACCGTTGGATGACCATATCTTCAGATAACATATTAAAAAAAAAATTTTAAAATAAATAGGGGCGACATTATTTGTATAATCATTTGTCGATCGGTCCCTACCACAAGAAACTTTTGGAGTGGTAGAGAGAGAGAGATCAATCTATCCTTACAAGATCAGTTGGAGATCTAAAGAAAAAATGGTGGAGTTGGAATTAATCAAATAAGGTGAGTTTTGTTACTTCTTGTTTCCAACGAAATTTCATCACCAAAGAACCCCCTTTTTTTGTGCACTATGACACTTGTGTTTTCAATTCTCCTCCTTTTTTTTGCCAAATTTTCAGTGCATTTTTTGTAGGCTTGTTTTCTGTGTGGGTTGATTGATCTTGGTTGGTGTTGGTTTTTCATTTTGGGTATTTGCATCCAAGCAAGCTTTTCTTATGTAGAATTTAAAGTTGTTTCATGTGCTATTAGCATTCTTGGGCTGATCTTTGTTTGTAATTTGACTTCTTGTTAGGGTTTTATTTTCACAGCTTTGTTCATGGGTTATGGATATCTGGGGATTCTGTTTCTTTGATGATTAGGGTTTTCTCTTTGAATTTGACTTCTTAAGTAGTGATTTGCTTTGCCTTGCTCTCTTTCTGTTTGTTGATATGTTTTGACATTTGCCTGAGTGTTTTTTTTTAATTCATTCTCCTTTATAGATGAATTGGAAACACAATCAAATTTGATTCGGAAATCATGTGGTATTATTGAACAACCAATTCTGCTGGAGATTAAGATATTGATAATCATGTTGTAGTGAGAAGTTGCTCTGTGACTATAAACCAAGGGCTTGTAAGGCCCATCTTTGGTAAACTTGAGCCCTCACGGGGTGGTTCTTCGGCTAGAGGTGTGATTTTGCCCTCCATAAGTCTCGAGTTCAAGTCCTCGTGGGCTTACCTGGTTCGAAGGGTTTGCGGGCTACTCTATTCACCCGGGGTTTCCCTAACTCTTGTTGGGGTTTCTTTAATAAGAAATTGGTAAAGTAAAGTGTGCTTGCTTATGTAATAAAATGATTATTCCTATGAATTTCTTAAGTCGTGCAAAGTGGTTTTGATGACCTATGTATTTGCATGTCTTCCTTGATCCTTTTATTACCTTGTTCAAGTTTTTTTTATATGGTTTTATGTGTCTACTTGTCATTGTCATCCATGTTAGTTTTAAAAAAAGGATTGTTATGGACTTTTGAGGCATATAAACAGTCCTTTTTTTTCAATTTATTGGCAGAGGGAAGATGTTGAATGAATGATCTTTTTGTGAATCTTGTAGGTTGACAATTTTGGAAACAACATCAGTTTTTGCTTGAAATGAGAATTGTGGGATACCGTCATGGTTGGTGTCATTTAGTTGTACAGCAAAAAAATCATTTTCTCTGCATGACTAAATGATACCATCATAACTTCGGCTGCATATTGGAGAATAGTTTCAAGATCACTGTGGTAGAGGCAGAAGCTCTGGAAATGGCTCAGGGGCAGCAATGGGAGTTTAGAATGAGAGATAGCCACAATGAATCTTCAAGTGATGATTCTGATGAATCACAAACAAGTTCGAGCTCTGAACCAATACATAAGAAACATAAATTTATTTCAGACTTTGAGACTTCAGACACTGGAAAATCACCTGCTATCTCATATTCTGAACCAAGGGGAGGACAGAAATTTAAGACCAACAAGGTTCGAGTTGTTTCAAAGTCAAGCAACACTGGAATGAAAGAGAGGCCTTTGCACAACGATGAAGAGAACAGTAAGAGTGTGAGCCACAAAACTGTCTCAATTGAAAGTATTCGCATGTATATGGAGTCTATATTGGAGGAACTTAAAGTCACCAGAGACAAATTGTTTATGCGGATGAGAGAGGAGATGCGGAAACTGTTGGACGACCCAACTCTTCAGGATTCTGAATTCGTGTCAGACTTTCAAGAACGGAGTGGAGGCATCCCTTGGTCCGCAAAGCGTAAAAGAACTCTTGTGGCTCATAGTGGCACTCAAGCTACACTTCCAATGGAGCCAGAGAGACGAGAACTCAGAGATTCTAACGAGGCACCCTCATCTTCAAACAATCCCAACCGTGCAGGCCCTCCTAAAAAGATAACATTTATAATTCCATCTACCGTCGTTGTATCTGAAGCTAGTACTGTAAACCAGAGGTTCAACTATCATTCATTCAGCTCTTCAGCAACAGAAATGAATGAGAGCCATGCTCCAGGAGGGGTGATCAAAACTAATGCTGTGTCTGACACGAACATCCACTATAGGAACTCAGTGGATTCACCACAAGAGGGAAAGTTCAGAACACTCAATCAAATCAACTCCCAAGATTTGAGCTATGCCAATCAGAGGGAAGAGCACGGTAAATTTGACTTTTAGTTTCAAGTCCAGTGAAATGTTCCTTGTATGAAATACATGGTGACATTGTGTTGGAGAACCTCATCATATCCAGTCTGTTGATAAGGTCATCTATGAAGATTACATTAAACTAGTGATGCTTGACGAGCATTGATTGACAAGCAAGCATGTTCTCATTTCTGATTCCTCTTGAGTCATTCCATCAAAGATGAATATGGGAGCTTGTGATCTGTCTGATTGAGAGGATTAGCTGACCCTAGAAAGGATTTCTGCTTAAATTCACAATCTTTGTAATGTGCATTACATATAATGCTTGGCTGCAATATCTTAATTGTTAACTAGCTATTGAAGTTGCAAGTTGGATACGGAACTGTAAACCCTGCATTTGTTGAATTAATTTATTGAGCAGGTTGTGAAATTTTGTTTTGATAATTTTCCTGAGCTTGGCTGTTATTATCTTTTTCAAGTTATTTAGTATAGTGCATTAACATTACATTTATCTAAAATTCCCCGTGATTTACATTACATCGCGTGTTGGGAAAGGACTAGTTTTTGAATGTCATTGTGTTTCTATTGAACTACTGAAGGTTCACATATTCAAAACTCAATCCTTTATTAAAGATCATTCCACTTTTAATATTCCTGTGGACGGGTGGTTTCAGCTTCTTGTTTGGCAATATATCAAGTTTATTTTGTTATTTTGCTGTCAAGGACAATGATAGAAGTGTTGTATTTAGCAGGGTCAAACCTGGAATTGGATGTGATAGTATTATTGTGATTATGGGCATAGTAGTGAACAAATATATTGTCCAAATTATTTCAGATGCTTCGTGAAAACTCAGTTCAGTCAATCTCAAACATGTTGAAGTGGAATCTTCCACCAATGATAGTGGATGTGAATGCGTGTTTAATTGTCTTTCAATTCATGTGTTCCTTGTGCCTTTATTAAACGAGGATGAAATCCAATTCCACTTTTGCAGCTTGTGAAGTTTATAACAACCTTGACCATCATCTTATTATCTTACGTACCCGCCGTTTGTCGACTGACATAAATAGTGACAGCATAATAACCCAATAAGAGGAGAATGAGTAAGAATATGTATGAAATATGAAGGAAAAAAAAACAGGTGTTTGGGTGAAGGAAATAAGATGATATTTTGATGTTGGAATAACAAAGAATAAAGGAGTATAGTAATCCCCTCTTACCCATATAATTAGTCTATTTCAATAACAATTATAAGTAAGTCTCACATTTTTTTTCATTTCAAATCATCTGTCATTACCTCTTATACATCAATAGGGTGTACATGTCAAATCAATTTTTTACACCTTATTCACATTTTATTCTTCATCAACCAAACACTCCAACATTTATTATTACGTTTTCCAACGAGAATAACTGAAAACATAACCAACAGAAAATCACTTCTTCCATTTATAAAGTCAACAATTTCTGGAACATGTATAAATCTCATAATAACTTATTGACTATATGGATTATGTTCTACGCAGCTTTACTTTTTAGTCACAAATGGTTGATATGAAATCAAATGAATACATATGCATTTTGGACGTTTATACATTGACACTTCTGTAGTACTAGTGTACTACATCATCTAATTCATATGTGAAAATATTTAATAGAGTATATATTCTATCATTTTAGTCTATGCTCTATTATTAAAAAAAAATGTAAGTAATATGTATTCAATTTATTTGAATATATACTTTACTTTTTGTAAAAGCATACACTTAATTAGAGAAGACTTTTAAAAATTCAAAACATAATGGGTGTTTGATTCCAACGTAAAATAATTAGAATCATTGTGGAGCCCCAATTACCAACCGAAAAATATAGGATGATAATCAAGTGGCTGACTAAAAATAAGGATACAATATTATCTAGAGCACAAAGTTTAATCGATAAAGATAAAAAATAAATATCTTAGAGCCATAGATGGATGATGATGAATTTAAACGAAAAATAAATGTATCAAAATAGAAACCTCTACAATCAATCTTTGATAAAATCATATTATGGTAACATTTGATTGTATGATTGGACAATTTTTTATAGAAAGTTGTTTATGTGATCGTGTAACGAAATAATTTTATTATAATAATTTTCTGCAGACATATCTTAAATAAATAATATCTAAAAATTATTATTTTTAAAAATTAAAAGTTGACTAAAAATCAACGTCAGGAGGAAATCAATTTTCCTATCACACATTCAAACTCACCGACATAAAAATCTCAGAACCTTTTTATATATATAATATAAAAGATTATACTAAACAAATCATATGACAACACGTGGCATGACGAAATAATATCTAACAAAAATGTAACTGTAGCCAAAGCTTCATGTAAAAAAAGTGCAAGTAACCACTCCAGAGAACAATTATTTCGAGTCTGGATCCGGTCAGTGTCGACTACGGTCAGTTCGGTCAGTATCGAACTGCACCACGTTCAAATCGAATTACACCACGTTCAAATCGAACTGCACAACAAATTGTTGGGTATATTTTTTACTCTTTTATTGAATACTGATGATACTTAGGAATTCATATTTTCTTCAATAGTTGATTGAATCCAATAAGAGAGTAAAAAAATATACCCAACAATTGGTTGTGCAGTTCGATTTATAAGTGGTGCAGTTCAATTTGCACGTAGTGCAGTTCAATTTTGACCAAACTGACCGTAGTCGAGCACTCACCGGATCCGATCCCAATTATTTCGGGCCTGGGACCATCAACCCACATGAATATATTGGGTCAATCAACAATTAATGATTAACAGATTAAGTACATGATTAAGTTGGCCATTTTGCAAAAAAACCCAAAACTGCACAACTGAATATCTGACAGGCGGGTCCCACGTAAGACCACGTACTCTGTCCCTTCCGTACGGTAATCACTCCCAATTTACCCCTCCCATCGACCGTACGTTCTCCGATCCTCACTCATCGAAAACCAAAATTTAAAGAGAGAGAGAGAGAGAGAGAAATTAAAACTCCAAAACAGAATCTAAACAAACAATCGTTTGGTGTGATAAAAAGCAAACAAAAGTCCCTCAAAAAAGAGAAGAAACCGATCCGTTTAGCTCTCCTTCACATCACACACACCCACTTTTTATTTTTTGGCCACTCTCTTTTATTGTTCTCTCTGTCTCTAAGTGCTAGTGATGGGTTTCAAGTGTGGTTGGGAGATGGTGGTTCTTGTGAGCCTCTTGTGGGTCTCTTACTTTGCTGGGATGGCTTTTGGAGGAGACATTGTTCATGAGGATGATAAGGCTCCGAAGCACCCTGGGTGCTCCAACAATTTCGTTCTGGTGAGTTTTTTTTTTTTCAAGATTTAGTCGATTTTTTTTTGGGGGGGGGGGGGGGGTTGGTTTTGCTGTTTAGATTTGAAGAGGTTGGGGTTTGGGTTTTTTTATAAAAAAAATGGTTGAAATTTGTTGTTTTTGTTGGGTGTTTTAGACCCAGATTGTGTTTTTCCTTGTTTTCAACTGGGTCTTTTCTATCTTGGGATTTTGTGGATTGTGGGTTGTGAATGTGATGCACTGATGAAATTTCTTTCTTTTGCTCAGTTGGGTTTGGGAGTTTTTTTTAAGAGGAATCAAATTTGATCTTTTTATATACGGACTAGAGTCACATTGCATAAAATTACTACTGATGTTTGAAGATATATATTGAAAAGTGGTAATTAAACAAGAAATTGAAGGATCAGAGTTGCATTTTTCTTTTCTTTTTTCCAATTTTTGAAGGTTAAACATCTTCACTTGGGATTATTTTCATGGAGTCACCTCCTTCCACTGTTGTTGACACATATCTTTGCATAATGATAATTCATATGAATTCCATGACAGTGAAGACGTTTAACCTTTTTTGTGTTATTAATTCAAAATTTGTATTTGATGATTCATCTTTACGGTATACTTGTTTCCTGCCTAAAAGAAGCAATCTCATTGTAATGGCCTTTCCAGGTAAAAGTTCAAACTTATGTGAACAACAAAGAAGACAATGAGTATGTTGGTGTTGGTGCACGGTTTGGCACTCCAATGGAGTCAAAGGAGAAACATGCAAACCAGACTCGGGTTACCCTTGCAGACCCCCCTGATTTGTGTAGCACGCCAAAGAATAAGGTTCCTCTTCTTATGTTGTTCTGATGGCCTGAGACTGTTTTACTTCATCTCAGTCAGCTCATAACCAAGGATCCTGTCTTATTGATAGCTTTCTGGGGATGTCGTTCTTGTGCATAGAGGCAATTGCAAATTTACAACTAAAGCAATGGTCGCAGAATCTGTTGGTGCTTCAGCTATCCTCATCATTAATAACCGTAAAGGTATTTCCCTTGATGTTGTTTTTATTGATATATATTTATCTCCAATTTTACCTTTTCTTACTCCTTGCTTGTGAATAACACATCTGGGTGCACTAAACCCATCATATTTTATTTAATTATTTCATAATGATAGATTGTTGATATGAATGTTTTAACACAATTTACTGTGCCACCAGCACCAAATTTTTAGATGGAAGGTGGGAATCCATGAGCAGTATTATTAATTTTGTACAAGTTCAATGAATCTTACCAAAATTTAAAAGATGTATTATTGTATTCTTGGGAGGATCTACCATTTGATAGAGATTAGAGAAGTACCGGGTAGTTGTTTCGAATGCTAGAGAGTGTGATGGAGATACTGATTTAAAGTTACTTACACCAGAACACATTTTCTTCTCTACATATGTTTTGTGCCTGGATTCATGGTATTTGTTCTTTCTTTTATCTTTTGTTCTACTGGTTTTGTTCATTCAAAAACAGCATTCAACTCAAAATCTCTTTTTAATCATTATGCTCTGTTAACTGCTTTCATTGTCATGCAAAGATTTCTTTGGCACAGCATGAACTTAAATTTTATGCATTTACCATGTAAATTTTCCTCTTTTTAGTTACGATACCTATATTTGTGATTGCCATACTGGTTGCTGATCTTTGACATTTTCTGAGGTCTCTGCAGAACTTTACAAGATGGTTTGTGATTCAAATGAAACAAATCTGCATATAAATATACCTGCAGTTATGCTACCGCGAGATGCTGGTGAAAGGTTAGAAACCTATCTAAAGAGAGGCACCCCTGGTAAGTGATCTTTTCCGCTGCATGGTGTTGCACGGTTTACAAGACTTTCATAAATAAAAGCCCTGTTTTAGTATCATTTAAACCCAAATTTTGTAACACAAACAACAGCAAATCAATGAAACATCATAAGAAGACATAGTCCAAATTGCATCAACAAAAATAATTAATAAAAAAGAACACTGTAAATCACATTCAGGCCTACTTTCAAACCTATAGTAATCCACTTGAGGGAGAGATATTTTGAGGTTGATGATTTATGGAATAGTTTCCAGGAAGTAGAGTTTTTTTCCTTCTCAAGCTCTTAATCATGTCCAGCCATGTCCGCCTGTCCAGATGAAATTTTATGAATTTTTAATCTGGATGGCCCAGACATGTCCAACATGTCAAGTGTGTGCCACAAACTCAACATCAAATTTGGAGTGTCTGTGCTTTAGAATTTCAAGTTTTCTTCTAATAATTCAAATTTTATTCAGTTGCAGTGCAGCTATATTCCCCAGATCGACCACTAGTGGATACTGCCGAAGTATTTTTATGGCTAATGGCAGTAGGTACCATCTTATGTGCATCTTATTGGTCAGCATGGAGTGCCAGAGAAGAGTCACTCGAGTACCAAAAGCTTTTAAAGGTAATATTGTGACTTTGATCCAATCTAGGGCAATTTTTTGCTCTCTGAGAGGATTCAAACTTTGCCAGTGGTCTGATCAGTAGATGGGTAAAATTTGTGCATGTAGGATGCTCCAGATGATCTTCCTATCATGGAAGGCACAGGTTCCAGTGGTGTAGTGGATATCAGTACGACTTCAGCAGTTCTTTTTGCTTTGTTTGCATCATGCTTCTTGATGTTGCTTTACAAGCTTATGTCCTTTTGGTTCATTGAGCTTTTGGTGGTTATTTTTTCCATTGGTGGGGTAGAGGTGCGCTTCCTTTTCATTTCTCATTTTGTTATTGTAGCTATAAGGATTTGGTAATCACTGTCATGGGTTATCACTTTTGGTGATGTTGTGTGATCTCTAATAAAATCGCTTAAGTTCACATAATTTGAAGTTGGGCTTCAGTCCTTATCTGTTGTTAAAAACTGCATTTACCACTAAAATTTGAGCCTTTAAATTTTGTAAAGATGTATGTTTTTTTTTTTTAAAGAAAGATTGGAATTATATTCAGATAATGCCCCTCGAATAAAGAGACAAGGGTTCTCCAGAATTTTAAAAAAAAAATTAAAGGAAGGAAGGAAATAGAGCCCTGAGATATATGATGTTTGTTAAGACTCACATTTCTTTTCTCTTTCCGTTCTTGATGGCCTACTCATAAGCATTGCAATTATTTAACTTATGTCTTCATTGTTTGTTTTCTCTTCTTTGGAGAATAGTTAATTATAATATTTTTTTTGTGCGTTTCTTCAGGGCCTGAGAAATTGCTTGGTGGCTCTATTATCAAGGTCTGCCTATTAACTTGTACAGCTTTAAATTACCTTTAAATTTGTTTTAAAGAGAATATTTTTGGGAGAGGTTGAATCTCACTAATTTTATTAAGAAAGTGGAAAACACTCGGGGATAAATGAAACAAGAAAAAAAAATGGCAAGTGAAATACAGGATTATTTCATGCTGAATTTTTATATGCATATAATTAAAAGTATTAGTCATAAAAGATAATAAATGTATCTAAAAGCTATATGTGCTCAAATAAGAATGTTTATGAATGGGCCTCATGGATGTCATAATACTTTTAACTGACTAAAGGTGCTATTGCAAACTTTAAGTCAATAATATACTTTCCAGCATTCCCATTGTCAGCAGTACTGAATATTTCTCCTCGCTTTGTTACGATGTAAATATTTCTTGGCAATATGTTCTCATGTGCAATGGTACAAAGCATGTTTAATTCTTATGTTTATGGAGATGGTTTATCGATGTGCACTACAGATCTGTCTGGCTCCTTTTATAAACTCAGGTAACTGTGTCAGTATTTGTTTTCAAAAATGTTTTCTAATATTGAATTCTATGTTATGCATTGGAGGATCTATCCTTGAGGGAAAGTTAACATAAAAAAGACTTAAATAGGCTGATGGCTTAAAACGTTTGGTACAATTAACTTCGTAGTAAGGAGAATTAATCATCTTCGTAGGGCAGATTTTCCTATCAAAATTGCATTGGAACATATTTTGTGTCGACTTAGGCCTCCCATATTGATCGAAAATGTGTGTTTTGTGTTTGTTACAGGTAAGTTCCTAAGGCCCATGGACAAGTGAAAAAATATTAATACATGCTTTATACACTGTGTCATGTGCATGTCTTAAGTGGGCCTTGCTCTCCGATCAAGCCAAACCTTATTTTGGTTTTCATTTCTTATTTATTTTGGCTAATTTATTTTAAGTTGATAAAAAAAAATTGATTTACTTGGTGATGAAGCTTCTAGAATATCTCGGTTGATAATCTATGGTTGTTAATATATGGCTCATCTATATCTTTCATTTGGCTCATGCATGGGGAGGTATTGTTTGTAGATATTGCTTTGCTACTGCACATGCATATATGCTTACATGTGTTGTTTTTAGCTTGTTATTGAATAATTATAAAGGCCCAATGTCAATGAGAACATTGAGTTTGCCACATTTTAAATGTTTGAAGCTTAGATTTTTTATTTTTTTATTTTTTTGGAGTGGAGAAGATTAGAAGTTGATGGGTCAGATTTCATGTCAGGTGGTTCAAACGTGCTGGAGAATCATTCATCAAGTTACCCATCGTTGGAGCTGTGTCCTACCTCACACTGGTTGTTTTACCATTCTGTATAGTATTTGCTGTCATATGGGCTGTTTATCGCCGTATCTCTCTTGCCTGGATAGGCCAAGATATCCTTGTAAGAAATCACACATTGTTATTAATATTTTATTAGTTTGATGTCCACTTTTGGTTGGTGTATTTTACATTCTAGTATTCAGCAGTATACTTTATTTGCCTTTAGCTGAAATCATTATAGAAGCATATAAAGTATTGCCAACTATTATGAGGAAAAACAATTAAACAATACACTTCTAATCCACGGTACAATTTTGTGCCACAAAGATTTTGCTCTTGGGTTTCAACAACTGAAGTTGCCCAATCCATTACATTGCTATGCCAGGCATGCCAATATGCATTAATGGCATTGAACTCGACATCTGAAAACATGAGTTTGCTGGTTTCAAGGAACAATCAACTGCAGAAATTTGAGAAAGTGGACCATGAAGAGGATTACAATTATACAGATGAAAAGGGGCATGAAATGCCTCTCATATGGATCAAACTGATACAACGAATCTGAAGCTGACCTTGTAAATAATAATTATTGATAAATGTTTATTAATCATGTGCTGACTTTCACATAGAGGGCGATACTTAATTCTCTCAATTGAATCTGAATTATGCCTGATCTGTTCTAATTTTCCTTCAACAAACTTATCTAATCAATTCTAAAATCTGAATAATAAGTTCGTTATCTGATTTTTATCTGCTATCACGTGTTCTAAATATCATGTCAATGACTTCAAATTTATAATGGATAGATTGAAAAGCTACTAACTGCTAACTGCTTGGCCTTTTCTCCACTTTTTTTATGTATGACATAATATCCACCTGTTCTGTTATATCTTTCTTATCCTGTCCCCTCTTTTAACATAGTTTTCTATTTTTTAATCAGGGTATTGCACTGATTGTTTCAGTTCTTCAGATCATCCATGTCAGGACTCTCAAGGTAATATTTTACTTTTATCAAGCTTGGAAGTACAAAGTTGCCATGTTTGTAAGTCGAAAATGAATTCTTGTGCTCAATTTAATCGTATTCATAATTAGACTAATCTCTCTCTCTCACCCACTTTTTTCTATACAACAAACGTTCCCTGTTTTTTATTATGAACAAAAAGCTAGTCACTTTTTTGTGTAATATGCATATTTTGTGAATTATTCCATTGGTCATAATTTTGGGATGCATCATTCTCATTCTAGAACCTTCAAAATTTTACTAAAGTCACTTCTTTTTGTCTAATATGCATATTTTGTGAATTATTCCATTGGTCACGATTTAGGGATACATCATGTTCATGCTAGAACCTTCAAAATTTTGTATCTTTTTGTCATGTGGTATTCTTGAGGGTGATGCCTTTCTGTGATGCATGAGAATTAAATGGCATTTTGGCAGGGGGAGTTGTCTGGAATTTGAGTAGATTCTTCTGTATATTTTATCTCACACACACGCACACCATGGCTCCAGCAAAACTCAGGATGATTTTCAATGATTTAGCTCATATGCTGTATGGATCAAAATATTGGGCTGGTTGAGTGTTGAAAACAAAATGGAAAAGGTTATTTGTGGATAAAATGAGGGTGCTAATATGGATATGTGGCATAACAAGAATTGGAAATGAGTTTTTTGTAAACAAACTTCTCTAGGGAATAAACCAATAATGGAATGTCCTGCAAATAAAAATTCCCATTACAGGAATATCTTATTCTGTGAAAACAATGAAGACCTTGGTTCTTGCGTTAACTAATTGTGCCATGATGTTCATTTTTATTTATTTTGATTAGTTCAATTGATGAAAATTAATGACCTTGGTTCTTCAGTTAACAAATCATGCCTTGATGTTCACCTTTATTGATTTAATTAGGTCGGCACCATCCTTCTTGGTTGCACCTTCCTCTATGACATATTTTGGGTTTTCATTTCAAAAGTGTTCTTCCATGAAAGTGTGATGATTGTGGTAAGTAAAACCCTTATGAAATTTTATTTAATACTTGTAAGATATAACTGGAGTTGTGTCTGAACTGTTAGTAAGGAGTTATGCACACCTTGTAGGTTGCCCGTGGTGATAAGAGTGGAGAGGATGGTGTACCAATGCTACTGAAGATTCCACGCATGTTTGATCCTTGGGGTGGATACAGCATCATCGGGTTTGGTGACATCCTTCTACCAGGGTTGCTAATTGCCTTTTCATTAAGGTCTCTCTAATGAGCGTCTATCTTTCCTCTCATGATTCACTTGCTTTCTAAAAAAGGATTAAAAAAAAAAGCTTCACACAGGCAGTCACAGAGAAAGCGATTTCTGCCATTGCTAATTGCATTTTCATTGATATTTTACTCTTATGGGGTCCCCTATTATCCACTCTCTTTGCGTGAGTGAGTGCACATACACTCTTAAAAAAAGAGTAAAAATGCAATGGAGGCATGCACGCACACCGAAAAGAATTCCTATTGTCAGTTTTGAAAGATCAATGTAGCTCAGTTAATTCTGATGTGTTTTCATGATTCGCAACACTTTTCTAAAGGAAGGAAAAAAACACCATTGCATTTTGCGCCATGCATTGATTTGATGTTACAAGAACTAGGAATCAACATCTCAGATGCTTCTAAACACCTGAGTACATCTATATGCGAAAGTTGATATTATGGATGGTTGAAAAGATCTGAAATCCTTACTTGTTTTGAATATGAGCATTATGTTCTGAAATCCCATGCATGTATGTTCATAGGAAACTCCTTACCAGGTTGGTCAATTTTATTGACACCATTTCACTGGTCTTGCAGGTATGATTGGGCCGCAAATAAAAATCTAAGATCAGGGTATTTCTTGTGGTCAATGGTTGCCTACGGGTTTGGTAAGACAAATTACAGCCTTCATTTCTTGTCCTCGTGACGCAAATCTCTGTTAAAAGTCAATTTGGGAAGTTCATAGTGTCTGACAATTCTGTGATTTTTTTCACACCTCTAAACATTATATGATTTTCCAAAAAAATGATGCACATGCAGGTCTTCTTACAACCTATGTGGCCTTGAATTTGATGGATGGACACGGTCAACCAGCTCTTCTTTACATTGTTCCTTTCACTCTGGGTAAGTTTTTTCAAATGTTTAACAGCATATTTTGACACTACATATCACACATCAACTATGTCACATTTTTTACACTGATTTGCGAATGAAATTAGGATATCTTTTCTCGTGTTTCTGAGCTCTCTTTTTTTCCTTCCTGAATATACAAAATCTCAGATGGCCAAACATTGCATTGTCGCGTGTAAACCTTCAAGGGTGTTCTAACTTGTATTCATATAAATTATTGTTGCAGGCACCATCTGGGCTCTGGGGAGAAAAAGAGGTGAACTAAGAAATCTATGGAGGGGAGAACCTGTGAGGGTGTGCCCTCATTGTATTCGTTCAAAAACCTAACTAATTGAGCATGTATTTGTATTTTATATATAAGCAACCAGACTATTGTAGAATTTACACTTGTGATATCTTCTTGTTAAGAGTTCCAGTGGGGTCATGACTGACCATTAGAGACAAAAATGTGACCACTATATTGGTGTGTTTTAGCTATGTCAAAATTGTCAAGTGGGCTGACATCCAAGAAACTGATTCACCATTTTGATGAATATATTATAATACGATGTTATGTAATTTAAGAATTCTTTCACATCTGAAAACTTTCCAATAGTAAAGTGGGCACTGACACCAAAAAAAAAAAAAAGTGAAGTGGGCACTTTAAATTCTAATCCTCTTAAATGAGGGTATTCGTGCTTGGATGGGCAGCTCAGCCCATTGAAGGTGGGTTAAGTTTTTTTATTTTTATTTTTTGAAAAAATATATCAGAATATAGAAGAATTTAACCTAATAAGTCGACTTTGTTATACATACCATTTTTATCTTTGGTTGGTTCAATTGCCAGTTTAATCCCTAGTACAACATTTAAATTAAGAGAAAAGTCCATATAACCCCCTAAAATCTGACCTAAATCCATATAACTCCCTGTAATCAGACCCCAAAATTCATATAACCCCCTTCGTCCGCCTTCCATCAGTCGAGTTAACGGCGATGAATTTATGCAGGGGGTTATATGGATTTAGGTCAAATTACAGGGGTTACATGGATTTTTCTCAACAAAAAAATTATTTTTTTTTCTCTACATGTGATTTAAAAATTGAGTTGTTTAACATTTACTTTTGAATTTTTTTTTCATAATATCATGCACCTTTAATTTTAATCAAAGAAAATGGTTATTCAAATAATAAACACATACAAGATCATCCACGAAAGTGATAAGAAAAAAATATATACATTCTATCTCTTGGTATTTCAAAAAAGAACCCAAAATTACTCACACATACAGTTTATCTCCAATAAAAATCACTCTCATGACACCAACACAAGAGGTGCCCCAAGATTTAATAAAAAAACAACTCATCATTTTGGCATTTTTGAATTTTTAGAAAAAAAAATTTTCAAAAACTGTCACATCTGTCATATCACACACACCTCTTATTCCCAAACACAAACAATTTATGCAGGGGTATAGTTGTCATTTAAAAAGTCGTAAACTTTTATCCATCTCTTATCTACCATTTATCTTTATTTTATTCAAGGTGAATCAAATAACAAAAAAATCAATTTTACGTTTCCCAATAAGAATAACAGAAAAGTCACCAAAACAAAGATTTACAATCCATTAGATATTAATGCATGTAAATGTTAATTTACTCCATTATTAATGTGTCGGGGTTACTGGTTATGAAATCGTATGTCATTTATAATTTTTAACCCCCTGTAATCTGGCCTAAATCCATATAACCCCCTGCATAAATTCATCACCATTAACTCGATTGACGGAAGGGGTTATATGGATTTTAGGGTCTGATTACAGGGGGTTATATGGATATATAAATATTGCAAAGGGTTATATGAATTTAGACCATATTTCAGGGGGTTATATGGATATTTCCCTTAAATTAGATAATATAGAAGAGAAAGAGGTCTGATTAATTCATGTTTTTTTATTAATACTTAAGGTATTATTTTCCAAAACTTTATTAAATGAAGATTTTATACCATGATAATACCGATTTATACCACCCTCAAAATGAATAACAAAGGATACGCATGGAATTGTTACCTCTCGACAGAATCATCACAGCATGATTAGTCATTTAATCTATATTGATGAATTTTGCTTTTATGCTTTCAACATATGCTCAAAAAACTCCATAGTTAACTAGCCCTTGTTAATCTGAGGCCAGTTTAGAACCTTGTCTTGCTCTCTAAATTTATTCAAAAATTCATATATGATTGAACCAACATACCCATTGACAACAGATGCAACATCATTTTTCATAAAATGCAACAGAACTTTAACAACAAAAAAAACTGCTCACGTTCTTCAGTAAGACATGGCTGCCAACCCCTTCCATTAGGGCAAAAGGTGCGCTCCGTTCGGAACAGCATGTACGAACCATCTGCATCTCTTATAAATCTCTCCATCTGTAGAACCAAATACATTCCAACAAGGCCAACACTTAGATGGGAATGCCCCCTGCAAAAACACACTTTAACCACATCCTTCATATCCTCACTCCCAATGTCAATAAATGCGCAATTATTGGGATCGGTCAAGATGTTAGCCATTTGAAAGATTATCGTCCTATCCAGTCATCGGTGCTCTATCCCTGCATCCAAATTTTAATAATGTTCTTTTTAGTGAGACCAAAGAACCTCATTTTGTGAAAACGCCAACACATACACTTTCACCCTTTGTGGAGTATTAATGTATTTTAGCAAGTTAATTTTCTTTGATGCCCATATGTCCAAAACAATTTGAACGTATTATAAAAGTTCAATATTGACAGCAGTTCAATTGGAATACAGATGGCAGGAAAACATACCTGTATATCTATGTAAAGAACCATTGCCATTCATGGTTGATATCGTGGAAACCCTTCGCTCCTGACCCAACGATAGGATTTCCTGCATTCTTTCGGGCCAGTCTGAATTTAATCTTTTTGCAAAGAGCTCCACTTCCCTGCAAAATTTCAAATAATATGAGCGAAACATGATTTGGATTTCTGGGAATGCTCCTCTGATAAGATCACAGTAAAATCAAAGATGACAAATTCAGTACAAGCTTAAAGTCTGCAATTTGGCAGAAAACATGATTTGAACTTTGATATACAGTACAGGGATTCCTTATCAGTAAACTAACAATGGAAAATCAACATATATTTTTTTTAATTACACAAAAAAAACTTTAAAAGTAATAGAGAGCTTGCACATAAAATCCAAATTGTTCTTCACGGCTTCCTCCATTACATTTCTTTTCATCGACAGGCATGTCTATTGTAAAACTCCACTTCTACCAGCATTCTCGAACAATGTAGTCATACTAGTAAATTTGTTCCTGTAAACTGCTATTTTCAAGCAAAGGTCATTTCCATTTCAGATGATTTATAGATATCAGAGGTTTCAATACGCCTCCTGAATCAGCAAACACAACCTTGGCTCCAGTATTCTTCTTTCACACAAATGATCATACCTCAGCATCTTATGGTTATAATTCAGTTTATGGAAGCTTCTAATCCTATCAACAGGATAATCAGATAATCAGATTCCACTGATAAGGATTTAATTTGGTCATCTTGAAATAGCATTCAACTCTTGGTTCTGTAAGTTAAAAGACTATAATCAAAGATTTATTTGGTCAGAATATACAACATGTTGCAATGGCCTTGTTATTTGTCTTGAGAAGCCTCAAATTTCAACCAGACACTGTATACCAATCCATAACATCTTATGCAGTGGTGCTTGACAGGCCTTACAAGTTACTGCTGCATGAATCACCCACTATCAACCAATTTAAACAAAATGCATCTAATAAAAATATGAAAACATAGCATATTAGTGTAACTAATTTAAAGTGGAAATGTCAAATTAATAGGATACATATCGATGCATGTGCATGTATCAGTGCTATGGCTGATCAGGCATTCATCCCGCAACCATTGGCCCAAAGCAAGGATGTTAGTGTTAACTGTTAAGAAATATGAATATTAACAATAAAAAACATAAGGTTTGTAAAGAAACATGTATGGTTTTCTAGTCATACATGTCATCTATTTGTTTTTTATTCAGCTTCTCTCATCATTCTTCTTGATACAATTCTCCACTTGCCCAAGAACAACCTTGAGTCTAAATTAAAAATTAAAATTTAATCTTTATAATCTACAGTCCAGTTCACCCCAAAAGATTATGCTCTGGATAAAATTGGATTAGTATACATAGCGCACCGCTGGAATTCCCTACTGCAGAGCTGGGAAAAACAGATACCAGACTTATTTATTAAAAAAAATTCCCAAGCTACCTTCAAGCACCAGTAACAAACATACTGATCCAAATATAAGTGCAAGAAACAATAAAGAGTAACAATACATGCAAGTCAAAAGAATGCCACCGAGATAAGAGAAAATATGAAATGAAAAGAAAAACAATGCTGACAGACCTTTTTCAAAAGAAAAAAAAAATGCTGACAGACATATACAGCTCACCTATCGAGCTTCTCCTTCATTGCAGGATCCAGTTCATCATCAATGTCACCATCCTCAAACTCAACTCCAGAAATAAAAGCATCATCACCAGAATCCAGCAATCCTGAAGTCCTATTAGGACCAGGCAAACTAATATTACCATCTTCTTTACTTTCGCCATTATATATTGATCCTGACTCCTAAAATCCAAAAGGAGAATTTCATAGTCAACAAATTGTTATAACTGAAAAAAATGCTTGAACATGGTCTTCCACCTCACAAAAAAAAGGATCAACCTTCTCAACATTTTTTATCTCTGTGTTTGAAGTATCTTTCAACTGTTCTTTTCTTCTCCGATTTTTTTTTTTATGCTTAGAAGCTCGGGCCCCTTTTGAATCTGCTTACACAATGTCAATGTAACCAGTGAAAAGTCAGTTTTGCATGTATAATGATTATACTATCAGTTTATTTAATCTTACAAAATCACAATAACTTAACCCTCCTTTAGTTGGAATAAATATAGGGGTACGGTATAGAAATGAGTTTACCTCTTAAAACCTGTTTGGTTAGCAAGAGCAGACAGGGATTGATGTCCTGGTTAGCAAGAACAGACAGGGATCGATGTCCTAAGACAGTCTAGGACTAACTGGGGGAAAGTGGGGTGGCTGTAAATTTATTCAAGGGGGGAGATCAAAAAGATTTCTAATGTCAAGTATCCTATCTCGCTCACGACTACAACCAAACAGCACAAAAATAAAAACAAAGAACAACTATACAACTTTATCAAGATAGTTAAATAGAGGGATTTTTCAAGGATCCATTCTATCAATTCTATCTTCCAGCCAAATGGGGACTTATTTTTATAAAAAGAGCATATGAATTGGATAAATTTATAGTTTTTCTTCATTGACCCACATGTAGGGCATGTTAATCAAAAGTGTAAGGGTCCGATTTAATTTAGATAAAACACTTAAAAGGACGATGAAATTTATAACCCTTTTTGGTTTAGTAGACCTTATTTCAATTAATTCTAAAAGATCAAACAAACTAAAATGCAATGACAGTCTACAGGAATTTGACAATTCAATAAGCATGAAATTGGGTATTAAATTTCATCAAACTAGAAAAAACAAATTACACTTGTAAATTGAAGTTCTATTAACCTATGGAACTTTAAGTAAGGAACTAAAACAAGGTACAGGATTAATCTCTGGAAAGAAGTGTTAGGTCACCTAGCCAGGAACACATCTTCAGATTTCGTTTTCTTTGTTCATCTTCTCGGCTTTCCAAAGTAAGTGATTTAAGATACAGCTCCTGCTGCGGTGAAGTCCAGTACTTGTTTCACTTTCTTCTTATATCAAGTTAATATATACATTATGGGTGAAAGGAAGACAAGTTGAGCACGTAAACACCCTCTTTGATTCAGAAACCGATATTCAGCTACGTACATAAGAAAATAAAACATTGAATAGCAACCCAGTATCACAGTGTCCCTGTGTTGATGTAAATTGACATTTCAGGCTTGATATACATCACTACTCCACACCCAGATTCCCCATTTGCAACAAGAATTGTCACATGCCTTTAAATTCCTAATTTTAAATCATGGTATTCCTCTTCCTCAAGCAATCATCACTAACCACTAGTACATAATTCCCAACTGAGCGATTCTTGGCCAGTTCATCATTACAAAAGATTTTTAATTTTGCCTAAACAGTGAATGATGACGCAGATAGGCCAAGTACAGGCACAATGCCACACTGTCCTCACTATTATAAAAAAAACTATTATATTATAAGTGACTAGCATCATAAGCATCAACCTCCAACAAATTTATAATGTTTTTTGAAAATAACAAATTTATAATGTTATATGACCTTTATTACTATTGTAATTGTATTCCAGACCATACTGTCTGCAAATAGAGGGGGCACAGAGGCACTAATCATGGACATAAATATGACACTAACAAGGCATCAAAACAGAACTTCTCTAAGAAGCACAAAGAAATACACAATCACAAATATGTTGAATAGCATTATTTAACATAATTACCTATCTCTTAGCACCTTATAATTAACAAAAAGATCTAAACCAGAAAAACAGAGAGATTAACAGTCGGACGAGCTTGAAAACACACAGAGGGTAAGTAAAGTGGCTATAAGTTACCACCATCTCCCCCATTAATAAATGATAAAAGATCATCAACAGAGCGCTTATCGACTTGCTCCTCTTCAACTTCTACATTCTGAAATAAATAAACAGTCATTTGGATACAATCTCAACAATGGAAACAATCTCAACAACAAATCAGCAAAAGTTCCATGCAATAAGAAATGGAAAGATCTGAGAATATACAGGCTAAAGATGTTAAAATCTCGATACGAAATGAATCAAGATGATGGAAGATGTATATTGTATTAAAGCTACCTTCAATTTCTGTCTTTCTTTTAGTTCTTTTCTCTTTTTTGCATATAGGCGATTCAATAGCCGAATTCGAGGATCATCAGTTGTGTTCTTCAATGGCTCCAGTTTCTCCTCCTGCAGTTATCTAGATAAGCACAAATAATATAGGAAAAACAGAAACAGATTTGCATCATTGTCGAGCAAAAAAAAAACAACCTCAGTAAGGTCATCAGGGAGATGAAATGTTTCACGTATCTCCTCCGGAGTTTTGCCTTCTATCATGCGAGCAAGTGCACGGCTAGTGAGATCAACCAAGGGCTTTAAATGAAGACTATCAGCTGCAGAGGTCAACTCACACAACCGTTTGGTATCAATTCGGATGAACTTCTCATCAAAAGATTTCCGTTCCTATATAGAAAGAACCACAACTCGCATTTAAGATAGACAGCAATTCAAGGAAAAGGGTGCCTGAAATGACATTTTTAATTTTTTTAAATACAAGACAGTAAAAAATTAATTAAATAATAAGAAAGAACCAAATTCTGATAACTCCTAGGGGATGATCAAAAGCTCGTATCAGAATTGAAATTGCCAAACAAACATGAAGATTGTGGTCATGAACTTGTCAAACCTTGTTCGAGCGACCTGGAACTTGATGAAACCGACAATAATCAAGTATCAAACTAAGGATGGCAGGATTGACACGTTGTGGGAGAGAAATAGCATAGTTCTTGGAAGATCCCATCCCTTTCTGAAGTATCTCTCGACAAATCATGGGGCAGAACATGGCAACTTCCTCTTCAACTTGCTGGATAGACCCATCAGCGGTTTGCAGCCATATGTATGACTTCATAGCCTGTGGGATTGTAATGAAAAAAATGTGCTTATTCTTTAAATACCATATACAATACAAAAGGAGGCCTTCACCCGACATTAATGCTACAAAATGCATCGGGGATTGGACTCCATAAAAGGCTTGATGTAATAATGTGGTTCCAAACATGATGAAGGTCATGCAATCATAATTGTGTGATGGAGTAGGAAAGCTGGAGATTTACTGGTTAAAATTTCACCGGTGGAAGAAATTTGTTTAAAAAGAGGCATCTGGAAAGTTAAGAGCTTGGAGACGTTAATTTTTAAGAGGTATCAATTAAAAAAAGGTGAAACACTAACTTCTGCTTGCTTTAATACATCAAAACAAGTAAATTCTAAAACAAAAAAAAAGTGCATTAACATACCTCTGGTTTGATGATCGCCATCGCACTTTCTGACATCTGTAAAGCTTCCACTAAAAGAAAACAAATAATAGACGAAAACTCACTAAAATAACAAAAAAATTCCCTCCAAGTGCCAAACTTGATGGTGGCATACAGACGAGAAGCCTCCTCCACACATCAACAACTGCTGTTCATCAAAAACAATTTAACCTTCAGCAGCGGTATTCGAGATAACAAATTCCTTATCAACCTAATCACCATCATTTCACTCCTGAGAACTCTCTAAGTCTACCCAGCCAAAGCTGAATAAACAAGGTTGATGAAACGTATTTCAGGACCACATGACCTATCAGAAACCAAAATAGAAAAAAAAACTAAGCAAGCATTTAATTCTAGTTTTTTCAATATTAACAAACAGAATGTTCTTGAAACAAAACAGATTACTATCCCATAAGATACAACATCTCATCAGAACGACAAAAATAATTCAACATAAATGCCAACACCAACAATCAAATAACATTTGACGGGAAAAGAAAACCCGTATTTCTAGGAAATCAACAGGAAATTTCAACAGAACCCAATCAACAAAATCATCACCTAATCAAAAGAATTAACCCTAAATTTGCAGGTTTTTGTTCACAATCTTACGACTTAAAGTCTCCACGTGATCTTCAGGATTTAAAAAATGGATAATATCCAACATCTCAAGCGAGAAAAATGTGCATGCACAGAAGCATGAATTCGAAGAAATGAAGAGGCATACATATAACCAATTAAATGCTGGGGGTGGGGTGTGATACACAACAAATCTAACCTAAGAAATCGAATCTGAAAAGGACCCATCATTCAATTAAAAAACACAAAAAAAAAAAAATCAAAACCAATACGTACAAATCACCCAAACAAAAACTAACAGATACGTAAACCCCCAAATCTAATCCATTTCAATCATGCCCTTAACCTCAAATCCAAAACCAACCTCAAAAGGCCACATCAAGTTTCATAAAAAATTCCAAACATGAAAAGCGAATGATCAGCATAAAAACAAAGAGATTAACAGAAATGCAACAACATCTAAAGACAAACCAAAGCAAAGCCCTAATCTTTACCATTTGAGGACCTCCCACCAAATACCCCACCAAATCGTTGTTCCCATAAATGAAGAACAAGGGATAAGAAACAGTACCTGAAAATCGTGTGATAGAGAAAAAGCGATAGGTTATTTTTTAAACGGGGATCTTTGAATTAGGGTTTTGGCGGTCGCGCGAACGGAGAGAGAGACAGAGAGAAAAGATGAGAGAGAGAGACAGAGGAGCTGAAGAAGGGAAAAAATGTATAAAAAAATTAAAAAATACCTAAATAGGTAAGGATAACGAGAGGGACCAAATGGAGACAAAGCATTTCTAGGGTTTCTTATTATAATTTTTTTTTCTGTGGGTGTGGTGGTTAATTTTAGGCCCCTTCCAATTTTCATATTGAAAAATGAGTCTTTTTAATCTTTTCAATTACTTTTAAGCCTCCTTTTACAAACAAATTCTTTGTAAATCCCTATAAACAAGAGCAAATTTTCATACACGTACGTCTGGGTAAATAACACAATGTGCATCAAGATGTTTTGGTGAAATTATATTAGTGTATTTTTATTTAGGGAAACATCCAAATAATCATTAGTAAACTATCCGAAATCCATATAACCCTCTGAAGTCCATATAACTCTTTAAAAACATCTATGTTTATTCAAATAGTCTCTTAAGTTAAATTTTCGTTGACATATGAAAAATATTTTGCGTATACTCTGTTTAATTAACTCTGGCTGAAAACGCAATATTCTAAAAATCATATGCAATATCTTAAAATGTGAAAAACTACTTGTAAATAACGATTTTACCCCTCCATATTAGGGATGGCAATGGGACTGTCCCAATAGGTATCCGGTTGGGACGGGTCGGGTTTGGGTTTGGGACGGATTTAGGATAGATAAAATGAAACCTGACGGGTTTGGAACGGAAAATGGGTTTACTTAGCAAAACCCGTCCCGAACCCACCCCGGGTGTAATTAATATTAAGATTAAATATTTGTTATAATAATTATATAATTTATCTTTTTTATTTGGCGTTCCAAAAAAATATCAAAAAAATAAGAATGAATAAATCAAACGCTAATTGAAATTTGAAATTATATAAACATACACCTGATTATCTTTTGGTATTAAAAAAATTGAAGCATTATATTTGTCACTTGTTATAGAAATTATAAGTTTATATTTCTTATTTTATTTCTTATTTTGTAGAGTTTTTTTAATAAATATTTATTTTTATTTAAATTTTCAATTTAGATTTAATATTACATAAAAATATGTTTTAATATTTTTTCCTAAACCTATCTTGGCCCAACCGACCCGACCCAATCCGACCTAAATGGAACGGCTTTGGAATGAAAAGTCACGGGTTTGGGATAGGATTTTGTGGACAAGTTTGAGTTTAAGATTCACAAAACCCGTCTTAACCCGTCCCGTTGTCATCCATACTCTATATAGGGTTTATAATATATTCAAATGAATAAAATCGTCATCTATAGGAAATTTTTAGCATTTTTAATAAATTGTATAGGGGTTTTAAAATACTGTGTTTTCAGTTAGAGTTAACCAAATAGATTTGTCACATAATATTCCTCATCTATCAACAAAAGTTTTAAGCATTGAGTTATTTGGATTTATATAGGTGTTTTTAGGGGGTTACATGTACTTTACTTTAGGAAAAGTCAGGGGGTTATATGAATTTAGGGCAGTTTACTGGGGGTTATTTGGATTTTTCCCTTTTATTTATAAAGTTTGTGACCCTTTAATAATATGTCAACACGTGATTGTATGAAATTTTAAATGATATCAACTCGAGTAGATTAAACTCCGAATTAATACGATGTCTGGTTTTTAGCACTCAGATTCAAACAATTAAAATTTAAGAATTATAGTTAGATTTGGTGAAGCCTAAAATCTTTATAGATGAGAATACGATCAAAATAAATGAGAATTAGTCAGAATAGTCTCAAAATAAGTGATTGTAAAGCTGAAATAAATAAAAATTTGTATATCATAATTAACTGGTATAAAGTGGCGGTATATGAATTTCAATCAACTTTTGAAATTAAGTTATTTTAGATTATTCAACTTAAAATAATATGTGGGCCCAATGATAAATTAACTGTCACCTCTTATATATCAATTGTTAAATCAACTATTATCATATTTTCAATTTTTATTAATATTTATCCACACCTTATTCACATTTTATCTAAACAACAATTTTTTTATATTTTAAAACATAACCAAACAGAAAATCAATATATCCTTATTTATACTAAAATAGTCATAGAAATGAGAATAATTTAATTCTCAAACCAAACATGGATTAGATCTACAGTGGGAGGCCTAATTTGTGAAAGAAAAATCTGAGTGGTCTTTATCCTAAAAGGAAAAGGATACACACAGTCCTCATTGTAGCCTCAATTATAGTTCATCCCATTTTTCTTTTTTTTTTAAACACCACACACTCACTCTTTGAAGTGCATAATGTTCTATAGAAAAAAAAATATATTGAAATACATTAGTATATTTTTTTCATAGTGAAAAAATGAGAAAAAAATTGGATCGTTTAATATAATAGTACAATATATACTACGTTATCCTATCACAAAATTAACTGAGTGTATCAACACACTTTTCCTAAAATCTATGACACTTGTAATGCTCCGACAATTATTTGTTAGTCATTTTGGAATTGAACTGTTTCAAATAAAATATTGTTTGAAAGACAAAATCAGAATCCAAACCCGAAGGACTAAGTTTGAGTTTGAGGGTCGGTTCTGGAACTCCACAATTAAGTTTATAAGGTTTTCTTGGTCCCAACTTCAGTTCTAGTGTATTATAAATTTTTTAAAAATAGTATATTTTATTTAAATTTAATAAGATATATATTTTTATATATAAAAAGAAAAATATATACTCCAATGGGATCATTAATAAAAAATAAAAAATAATAATAATGTATATTTCGTTAGTGTGAGTGTATGAAGCTATATTGTGTAACAAAGTTCATCTTCTTATTGGGTTTTGTCTCTCCACAATTTGCTAAGGGTACAACTCGGACAAGTTGGGTCGGTTGAAGCTCAACCCAAACCTAAGTTATTCAATCCGAGTTTGGAGAAAGCCAACCCATACCCAATCCAACCGACCATTGGATTTGAGAAACTCAACCCAAACCTAATCTGTTGGGTTTTATTCAGGTTTATGTTTGATTTGGGTTGAGTTGGGTTTGGGTTGGTTTGATTTGAAAATTTTATTATTATTTTAAATAATAAATTTTTTACAAGAGTTAATTCTTCATACAACAAAAATTTTTAAAAAAATGATGAACATTTTATTTTAGAGAATAACGATATGAAAATTATAGTAGTGAAATATTGTAGCTAAAATAAATTATACAATTCAAATTTTATCATACAATTAGAACATTTTATTTAGATATGGAAACTTCATGTTCGGATTGGTACGAGTTACCCGATCTCTCAACCCAAATTCAACTCAAATTAGATTTAGGTTACTCGAGTTCGGGTCCAGGTTGATCCCTTTTTTATGGTGACAGAGAGTGGGATTAATGGTCCTGTTAACGATGGAAGTTATATTTTGGAGTATTAACAGCTGTGCCGACAAGAAAGCGAAGGATCTGATTGAGGGCATGGGATGATACAATCCAATTCGACCGGAAAGTGGAATACTTCCCATCTTTTAAGTACATCACCCTTTTGAATCTCTCAACTTTAATTATTATTATAAAGTATAATTATAGTGTTTGATGAATAAACAAGAATAAAATATCACTACTCTCACTAGTATAATTCTCATGTTCATTCTAACCTATTATAACATAATTATTATAGTTGAGAATAAACATGAGAATTATAAGGTCTCATCAAATGCATCTTAGTAGATAAATATCCACAGTGATTCTCAAATCTCACATTTTTTTCACATGTTAAAATGTGAAAAAGCATTCTATCATTTCTTATTGCACTCCAACATTGATTAGATCACATCTCTTGTATTATATGGATCACTTTTAAATGTATCAAGTCATATTGGGGTGAATTATCCAATCTCTTCTATTACATCTCACTAGTAGGATGGTGAAGGGCGTTGTTGCAATACTCAACCATTTTTGCATCTTGCAATCGTTTAACTCCATATACACACTCAATTATGTCAGTGTATATGCACTATAATGCATAAAAATTTAAAAATATATTAATTACGTGAGTTGTGTAATTCATTTTTTATAAGGGTTTTTTTTTATTTTTACCTCCCCGTAAACCATTGTATTTAGCAATCGCTCTCCCACTTCTTTGTATTTAAGTTTTACTCATCAGATTTAAAGGATAATTCCTTTTTACTCACTGAGAGGGACCTATATGTAAATTTTTAATTTTTTTTAGTTCTTGATAGGGAGTAAAAAAGAATTATCTTTTAAATCTGGAGAGTAAAACCCAAATACGAAGAAGTGAGGGAGCGATCGCTAAATACGATTGTTTGTGAAGAGGTAAAAATAAAAAACCATAAAAAGAAGATATTTCATTGGCAAATTATAAGTTTATAACTTAAAAAAATTAAAAAAGCGTGCCATCCAAAAAAATAAATGCAGAGCAACAGTTTAAACTTGGGTTTATTTTGCACTTCCATAAAAAACACAACTTTTATGTAATTAAACGAAAATAAAATAAAAATACCCCTGGACAATAAAAAGGCCATGGGGAGTCTACTTTTAAATATGCCGTATGTAACTCATTTTGAATTATTAAAGCATGAAATGAAGGTCAAGTAAAAAAAAGATTCAACGCTTGTTTTTTTATTATTTGAACAATGGTAAACCAACAAAAAAATGTAAAGTTGGGAGTCTATGGCCGGCTAGGGGTGGTAAACGAGTCGAACGAGCCGAGCTTTGATCTGTTCAAGCTCGACTCGTTTAGCAGCAGGCTCGGTTCGGGATCGAGCTTCATTTCGTGTTCAAGCTCGGTTCATTGGGCTCGTGAAAAGCTCGGTTAAAGCTCGGCTCGTTTGTTAAACAAGCCAAGCTGAAGCTCGAATCAAGGCTCGGCTCGGCTTGGGCTCGTTTAGCTAAAAAAAAACCTTATTTAGCATTTGAAAAGTCACATTTCACAAATCACAACACCTTATACATGTGAAAATAATATAGGCTCGGGCTCGGGCTCGGTTCGGGCTCGGCTTGTTTCCCTTTTTCTATTAAGTAAACGAGCTCGTACAGGCTCGGGCTCGGCTCATTTACAAACCGAGCTTTAAAAATTATTCAAGCTCGACTCGTTTATCTAATCGAACGAGCCTGAATGAATTTTAACCGAGCCGAGCCCGAACTGCTCGGCTCGTTTACCAGCCCTATGGCCTGCCCGATCAAGGAATGGGGTCATGTTTTGGTTGCCGAACGGGGAGTCTCTTTCAACCAAAGTGACACGGTGGCTATGGCCTAGGCAACCTTTGCTGGGGGACGGTTGATACTCTATCAATTGCCGGTTTATCATTTCAACCCGACCTTGAAAGTCTATGATCTTTATATGATACAATAAGATATCTTTTTGCACTTTATTCCTCTCAATCCCTTTTTAGACTTATAATGTTACTTTTCTCGATAGAAGTGACAATGACAATAATCTATATTTAAATATAATAATCAATACACGTCGGTGTATGATTTGCCATCTAAGTCCAACAACACATGAAATCAATATATATGTTTCCCAACACACTTTGGTCATCTATTCAATGTATATCTCCTATCCTGGGAAAGTCATGATCGAGTGGTTGTGTTCATATGGATATGTAATCCCAGTGGCATTGATTATCCTAATGTAGCCCATTGAAGCCCTTGTACCAAGAACATAAATGCGGGCTACTTCAAAAAATGTGTGTGCGCGCTCGCGCGTTTGTGTGTGGGGGCACCTATTTGGATATGTTATGAGATGGTTCTATACAAAAGTATGTTGGCATCTAAGGGTCCTTTTGATAATGTGTATTTTATTTTTTTTGAGCTTTATCACACACAATGAAAAGTTGTATATATCTCGATAACATCATACATTCACATTAACGAGATATATATCTTGTTATAATTTTTTATATTTTTACATAAATGTATTAATGTAATTCATTAGAGTGTATACTTTATTTTAAAATATATATATTTTATTATATATTTTTAAAAATTTAAAACATGTGGGAACCAATTGGAGTTGGAAAAAGGACTACATAACGTATTCCTATTCAAATGAGCAGATTGTCATTTTTGTTGATATTGATATAAGTTATATATATTTCGTATGTCATTTGGGCAAATGTCATTTGTGTTGATTATACCATGGAGACAAGTCCAGGTAGAGTTTCTAACAACTAAATTAAGAACCATATTGATATGCACACATTGGAGTTTTGATTTGGAATCCGGAGCAGTAGGAGCATCTTTCATTGCTGTTCAAACACAGTCTTGGAGAATAATGGGAGCTGGGTTCACTGGTTTGACTTGGGCAACCCAGCTTCATGTGGAACTAGAAGCAGTTAAAATTGGGACACTATTTCCAAGAAACAAAGGTTTCCATAGAAATACAGATCTGTTAGGACTCAGAGATGATTTGTCAAATGTTTTTTTTTTACTCAAAGATGATTTGTAAAATGTTTTATTTTCTTTTTTCTAAAAACAGTACCATAGATATACAGATCTGTTAGGACTCAGAGATGATTTGTCAAATGTTTTTTTTTTTACTCAAAGATGATTTGTAAAATGTTTTATTTTCTTTTTTGAAAAAACGGTACGCATTCAGTCTTTATTTCATTAATAAAAGAAAGACAATGTCTAAAACATACAAATGTGAAAAAGAGAAACAAGTAAATTAACGAGGTCCAGATAACCGGTAGAAGAGATGACTATTGGGTATACCTGACCCCGACTCAAACAACCCTATGTCTTAATACAGATTCTTCTCCCGGAGGAGGATACCCTGCTTGCACAACCCGCACAATGCATACCCCAATCCATAATGAGACTTGTTGTTACGCCCCGAGGCATTACTAATCATACGATAACCAATATGGGTCAAATAAGATAACAAGACTACAGGGAAGTGGTAGCCAATAAAAGAAATGATGCGGAGTATAATATACAATTAAGTCTGTAAATCAAAAACATTATTACAGACCCGAATACACAATTACTGTCCTGTGAGAGTCCAAGTCTAGTCCAAATGCAACCATATGTGTAACACGCACGATTGTTAATATATACCGAAAAAGATAGGATTGCTGACAGCCTCGCACTTGCCAACCGAAAGGTGGGGCGCTCCACGCACGAACCACGCAAGAGAGATGCTCTAGCTCTACGCCAACTCAGTCCCTGGTGGATAACAAAACGCAAGGGGTGAGCTACAAGCTCAGTGAGTGGCAAGAATCCAAGCACTATAATAATCATATGATATTGGTTCTTCTTTTTTTTTTTTTCTTTTCAAAGAAAAGGAATATGGGATGAAACTCAACATATATAAATGTCACGTGAAGACGTGACCTCACTTCACCCTAACCCTCACCTCCAGGGGGTGAAATGGGACTATTGAAAACAGAAACCAACCCGCTAACTCCCTTAACCTTCCGGTAGCCCTCTCCCGGGTAGCCCTCTTCCTAGCAACCATCCATGGTAGGTCCGATGCCAAAACAATATTAAAATATACCTTGGGCATCCTACGATGTGGAGGCATAGTCCAGGATAGCTTCAACACCGGGTAGCTTCGACGCGGATACGAGGTAGGGGAGAAACATTCAACGCTCGGAAACTTCGACACACGACGATACGGGAGGAAGCACTCCAACCTCATCCCCACCTTCACCCCTAGGGTGACATGGGACTATTGGAAAGGAAATCAACTCGCTAACTCCCTTAACCTTCCGGTAGCCCTCTTCCTGACGACCTTCCAAGATAGGTACGAAGCCACAAGGGTATCGAAATACACATTGGGCCTCCTATGATGTAGGAGCAGAATCCAGGATAGCTCCAACGCCGGGTAGCTTCAACGCGGATACGAGATAAGGGAGAAGCATTCCACACTCACAATACGATCCTCACGGATCAACTATTATCCTCTAGCAATTACCATTGCTATACAGAATTCCCTTGAATTCTCGCACAGATGCATCCCTTGGATGCGAGGGAAAGAAGCTAAGTCCTCGCATTCAATCATGACAAGACATGATCCTAAAGGCGAGTCATGCACACACCTAACACATATAGGCCTGACATTCTATCATCATAGCTATCAGATAACAAACTCTAATACAACAACTATCACATGAGAAGTTCGATAACAAGGGAGATACCTGGACCACACGTCCAAATAACCTATGACTAAACCATGTAAATACACACTTTATACAATCCAACATAGGTCCCCTAATAAGCTAGCATAAATGACATGAAAATTTCTATAACATAAGGGGGTACATGAACCATGTGCCCAAATAAGAAAGAAGTAAAGAACTGACTATGCAGAATTAAGCCCTAAATCATTCATACAGTTTCACAATATGCACAAGATAATAAAGGAACCTGAACCATTGAAACATCAAGTGTATATATATAACTAAGAAAATCACAAGATATAATTCATTAAAGACTTCAAACAACTCACATGGAATGAGATAAATAAATAGTACAAAATGATAATCAACATAATCCATATATTCGCATGCATTCCAGATAATCTCCACAATCACCTCCACGTCATCTGGTAGCCCTCTCCCAGGTAGCCCTCTCCCTAGCAGCCTGTCCAGGACGATACCAATCACGGGATGGCACCTCACAGGGTAGCTCCGACGCTGGGTGGCTTCAACGCACAATGACGCTGAGGTGATACACTCCACACTCGCGGGAAAACACATTGATCAACATGCACCCTACTCCATAACTAGCTACTTGGAATCCATCAGAATTCCCAACAAGTGCATCACGAGAACGCGAGAACGCGAGGGAAGCAACTTCCTATCCACACTTACTAACATCAATTATGACCCTAAAAAAACTGATCATACACCCATCTATCCTCAACAAACAGGGCTATTAAATTATTATTACGAACATGAGATAATTAAGCACCAACCAATCTTGTAAACATGGTGTAAAGGACAAGTAGAGGCAAGAGTTATAGCTAACTCAAAGGAGCATATCGATAAGTATGTGCAAATGACCCCTAAAATATGGTATTTAATCCTACATAACACATCCATCATCATATACTAGCAATAGAGGCTAAATAAATTCTCTAACATAAAAGAGATACATTCATATACACCCATCACACATGCCCACACAAGAAGGGCTCACACAAGCATAATAATTCATACATGAATATAATACATCAGCAAATATATGGTAGAAAAGGGGTTCTACACAATATACTAACCATATAGCCCTAGCATGCAATATCTAACACAATAAGGGTGCAAATAAACCCCATGGATGCGCGATTACGTGCATCGAACGCATCCCGAAGGGTTGGATCGAACCACTCACTAGTACTTGGATCGCCTCGCGTCCGGTCTACGAGATCTGCAAGAACAACCAATGATGCTCCATTAAATATAAATCATCTTGACACACATACAAGCCTTCTTCATGAAGACATCAACTCCTGGTATTGCCCACACCATGCATAATAACTCTTTGACACATATTTATACAAGATTAGTCCATCTACTACAACCAGCCCCAAACATTAGTCTCCACAGCACAAAATACACATCCAAAAATACTGAAATAAATCACACACATTCTATGATATGTTAGGATCATATTCCATGAAGACATAATAACTTGATAAAATCTCTAAATATCCGAAATAAATTATTTTCAGAAACTGGTCAGTTTCTACGCGAATCTGGATAGTCTATACAAAATATGTTCTAACTTACTACACAGATATCATAATGACACCAAATTTCATATATAACATCTAGACACATAGATGATCATATGAAATGAAGACATAAGTCTTAAAATATGCCTCTAAATACCCCAAACACAAGGATCTTGAGGAGACAGAAAATCTGCCTTATTTATAACACAAGTCACCACCAATCATTCATAAACATAAACACCTCATGCAATAGCAATTACACAACACAATGCTCCTCCAACAGCACCCACACATACCCACATCAGCACAAACACACTCACAAAGAGAGAAGGGAATACCTTGAGAGGGTGGAGAAGAGGGAAGCCAAGCTCAAACACACAAACTCTTTCCCTTCTCACTCTTTTCTTTTCTCTTTTCTGTCTTTCCTTCCATTTCACTGTTTTTCTCCTTCTTCATCACTGCTGAGGTGTTCCTCAACCACCCTCCTAAACTCTCACACGACAACACATATCGATCACATAAGCCTACTCAAAATAGCAACAACACACACCAAATACTTAAAAACAGCCACTCACCAACAAATGTACTAAGAGAGGGAAGGAATGTCTTTGGAAGGAGGAGGAGAAGAGGTGGTTGGGGCCACACAAGCATAAACACAAACACATCATCTTCACTTCCTTCACACCTTCCTTTGCTAACCCAACACACAAAGAGGGAACAATGAGAGAGCTTGAAAGAGAGAGAGATCAAGCAACAAAACACTATCACCTTCTCCATTTGGTGCTCCTTCTCCATCACCCTCACTTCCTCCACCCAAAACACACAAAGAGGGGCTGGACCAGTGTGAAAAAGAGGGGAAAGAGAGGCTGAAGTCGTAACATTTTGAGGGGATTAAATAGGCAAGGTCGGACTGAATGACCGAGCTGTCCTCGGACTAAAAACCCTGAACAGCCCTTACTTAAACGGTCATAACTCCCTCAATACAGCTCCGAATTACACGATTCCAGCGGCATTGGAAAGCTAAGAAGATTATCTACAGCTTTCATGTTTACACCCAGATCAAATAACCTCTCCAGCTATTTCGAAATCTAGGCTAAACATCATACAGGGCTGCTGCCTGGATTTCTCATCTTCGGGGTATACTCGGAAAAACGCCCATAACTTTTGATACACGAATCCAGTTGATCTAATTTCACTTCTATATGGAAGCTATCTCAAAACTGAACATCTCGTGATGATATCGGATTTTTACCTCTTCATCTTGGGCATTAACAAAATTAAATCCAAACATCAATCCAAACTGCATAATTTCTAAAAAGACTTCGAAATGCTACAAAAATTTCCATCTAAACTCAAGTGAACACCAGAACCACAAATATGCAGTTAGATTTTGAAACTGAATGCCCAAACTATTAAAATAATTAAAACGCGATATTTGACATTTAAAAAGTGACACAATCTTAACACTTGTAGCCATATTCCAGATGATTCACAGCCATATTCCAGATGATTTGTAAAATGTTAACAGATGTTAGCGCTGGCCCCCAACATTTCAAGATAGTATACGACAGATGAGAACATTCAAGGAGAGAGACAACCCAACTCCTCTCCATCTTTGGTTCTCAGCCATGTTTGGTTCGAGAATTAATTTATTCTAAAGTTTATGACTATTATAGTATAAATAAGAATAAAATGATTTTGTATTTGATAGTGTTTTGAATTATTCTTGTTGAGAAACGTAATAATAAAGTTTTATTGTTTGGATAAAATGTGAATAAGATATTAATAAAGATTTATATTGGAAAAAAATGATAATAGTTTATTTGACGGTTAGTTTATAAGATGTGATGACAATTGATTTGATAATGGGCATACGTATTCTTTTGATTTGAATAATCTAGAATAACTTAATTCCAATGGTTGGGTGAAATCCATATACCAGTTTATACCAGTTAATTCTAGCATACAGATTCTCATTTATTCCAGTCATCCAAACATTCATAATAAAATTATTTTGATTCATTCCAACTTATTCCAAGTTTATTCTTGAACCAAACATAAAGATAACAAATTTCAATTTTTTTAAAAAATATAGTTGGACACACGTCCCTATTTGGATAGCAGAATTGAGTTATTCTGGATAGATAATTATACCAGTATAGATAACAAATTAATATGAATAAGAGATTTTGTGTTTGGTTGTGTATGTTTTTATTCTCATTGGAAAACGTAAGAATAAAGGTTGAGTTGTTTGGTTGATAAAGAATAAAATATAAATAAAGTGTAAAAAAATTGATTTAACATGTGAGCCCTTTGATGTATAAGAGGTGTTGATAGGTGATTTGATGTGATAAGATGTAAAAAGTTGATTTGACATGTGAGCCCATGAGAATAGATAAAGTGAGTATAGCTTATCCTAGGGGTTACTTAGAATTGTTATACTCTCTTATACTCATTTAAACTGGCTTAGTAATACTAAGTTATACTCTGCAAACAAACAACCATTTTCCTTATCCATTCTTATATCACCCTTATACCATCCTTATACCCGCCTATGCCGCTTCTCAAACGGGGCAAGAGAATATTAAACATTGTATACATTATACATTATATGAGCCAACCAAATTCATGCCCACTTTTCTTCAATGTACAGTAAATTTTTGGTTATGTAATGTATTAATGCCCTTTCTGGGCCTTGCCACCAAAAAAATAAAATGTCCTAATGCACATATAAGTTATGGAAAAAGATACACACAATCTCCATTGTAGCCTTAATTATAGTTCATCAATTTTTTTTTAAAAAAAAATCATACACTCACATTTTGAAGTGTATGTTGTTATATAAAATGAAGTATATACTGAAATACATTAGTGTATTTTTTTTCATAATGAAAAATGGAAAAAAAATTGAGTCATATATTATGATATGACTCATACACTATGATAATGCAGTATATATTACGTTATCATAGCATATGAGATTGCAAAACGGGCTGTAAAAGGGACTGCGGGTATCTGCGCTCGTAAGTTATATATATTCCAGATGAGCATTTTCTGTGGGTCCTCTGGCCTCTGTTCAGTGCACGCATTAACAACATGTAAATCATAAGTTAGGCCAAAACCAGTACAACCAATATACATAAAAGTGCAACTCTATGCGAGGGAGTTGTTTCTTTTTATTAACAACTTGGTGATATTAATATTTGTGACAAATTGTGTATCCCTGCCCTTTTTTATAAAAGTTCAAATTCGGTTGGTGAAGCACTAGAAACAGAAACCTCCACTAGATATCTTATATGCAGTGAATTTTACAGTATCTTCGTGTTTTGACTTTCACCGAAAGTATATCAAATTGTGTAAAAAATAAAATAAAAGCATTTACATGGTTTAAAATAAAGGAAAAATCCATATAACCCCCTGTAAACTGACTGAAATCCATATAACCCCCTGATTTTTCTCAAAATTTATATAACCCCCTGAAAATACCTAGTAAATCCAAATAACCCCTGAATAAAATTTATGATTATAGATGATGGATATTATGTTTGGTTAACCCTGATAGAAAATATATTACACCAATTTTTTTTTATAATGTGTTAAATATGTGAAAAATCATCTATAAATGATGATTTTCCCATCTGGATAGAGTTTTGTAATATATCCAGAGATAATAAAATCATCATTTTTATAGGATTTTTTACATTTTAGCACATTGTAGGGTTTTTAGTATATTATGCTATCAATCGGAGTTAAACAAATAAGATATTCTCAATGTATTCATCATTTATCAACAGAAATTTTATTCAGGGGATTATTTGACTTTACTAGATGTATTCGGAGGGTTACATGGATTTTAAGAAAAGGCAGAGGGTTATATGGATTTCAATCCGATTTTAGGGGGTTGTATGAATTTTTCCCTTAAAATAAATAAGATTGTATATGAGATTATAAAATACAAAATTAATAATTTTGGGGTGTCAACCCTTGCACAACACTGGTCTCACAGGTGATGTTTGGGAAGGTTTCTACGTGAAGTCTCTATAGAAATGTGTAATATAATCAGTCATGCATTTCTACGGTTATAATCTAGTATATATTATATACTATTAATACTAGATTGTAAAAAATATAAAATATATGCATTCCATTTATGTATACATATTTTTGAATCACGTGGCTCACATTTTCCCCATTAAATTTATGTCTATTTGAGATATAGCAAATTTACTTAACCAATGACATGTAATCTTTTATAGAAATGATGTATATATTTGTATGAATTGAATAGATATACTTTTAAAATTTTTTTGAAAATAACTCTTTGAAAAAAAAGAATTTAACTTTTGACTCCAGAACTTAGTTTATTTGCAAAATTGACTTTGGGGACTATTTTGACCCGGTCAGGTGCGTTCACCGGTCCACTTATTGCTACGGCGAACGTAATTGTAAATCACGTCTCTGCCGCTTTATCTCGCGTGCGCGGCATTCCCCCGCGCTGCGCGCGCAGGGGTGCATGTCTCACATGGGGGAGACATGCAAGTCTCCCGCGCGTGCGGCCCGGGCCAACATTGCGCGCGGGGGTTGATTTATTTATTTGTTAGTTTTTTAACATGATTGTTTATACTTGTAATTCAACAAATTATTTGTGGAGATGAGATAAATAGATCTCACTGGGTGTTGAAAAATTAATAAAATGATTTATATGTAAACAAGCATGAAAAAATAAGAAGATGATCCATTCCCATAATTTTTTTCTCTCTCTTTCAAATTAATATTTGGTTAAAGATAATCTAGGAAAAATAAGACTTAACTTTAATTTAAAATTAAGATCAAGCATAAATTTTATAATTAGAATCTGATTTAAAATTTAGATAATATTTAAAATCTAATTTTAGAAAAAAATAATTTATCAAACAAAGCACATGCAAATATATATAAATAGTTGTTTTACAAAATTAAATTTTAAATATTATTGTTTCCTCTTGTTTTTTTTTTTATATAAATGATTGCGTTATAAAATTAAATTTTATAAATGGTTATTTACGCTTGTTGATTTTATTTCATAAATTGTTATTTTACAAAATTAAATTTTAAATATTATTTGTATTTTAAATGTTAAATTTTATTGAAATTTAAAAAATTAAAGTTGATTTTAATTTTAAATCAAAGTTAAACATTATCTTTCTTAAATGATCTCTAATCAAATATTATTTTAAAAAATTAAATTTTATAAATAATTGATTATTATTATTTTTCTTAAATTGTATAAATTTGATTAATTTTATAAAAATCAAAATTTTTTAAAATAAAATTAATTACCCCCACGCGCGCGCTGGCTTGCGCTCGCGGGGACATGCATGCATGTCTCCCCCAATAGGGGGAGACGTGAATAATAATCGCTGTTGGGGGAGATGCATGTCCTCGTGCGCGCTGGTCAGCACGCACGGGGGTAAAACGGTAGAGACATGATTATCGCCGTGGCAATATTTAGAGTGGTCAACACGCCCACGTGACGCGGCGACCGGAGTTAAAACAATAACAGAGTCAGTTTTGCAAATAAACTGGTCCTTGTGTCAAAAGTGAAATTGTTATTTTCAAAAATTTTCCTATATTTTTACTTATCTATAATAGGAATAATAAAATATATAATGCTTTAGATAATTATGGGCTCAGTATGTGTTGTATTGGGCCTGTACTTTACTCTGATCATGAAAAAAGATACACACAGCAGGGCCCATTGCAGCCCCAATGGTAGTACATCCCATTTTTATTTTTTTTATAAAAAAAATCATACATTCACCCTTTGAAATACATGTTGTTATATGAAATGAAGTATATACTGAGATACATTAGTTGATTTTTTTTTATAATGAAAAAAATAAATTGGGTAATATACTATGATAGGACCTATACAATATAGAGCTGCAAAAAGAACTGCACTCCTCTGATCACAACTGTCACCCGACTGACTAGGCCGTGCTTTGGAGACCCATAAATCTCTAATAAGGCCCAATAACATCTGGGCCTCTTTTGTCTAGGAAAGCACACAAAATCCAGTTGTAACCATGCAAAGTAGCATGCACTATAATTAGGGCATATGCACATTTTTTTTGGGAATATAGAAACACAAAATGCGTATATACATCATAGAAACGTATTATTTTACAACTATATGCACAATTTGTTGATTTTATATATATATATAAAACATATATATTTACACAACTTGATTTCGCATATGTACAATTGTGACTGGATTTGTTGAATTTGTGGTCGGTTGTGTAGTTTGTTATACAATTTTTTCAGTCTAAATTTCAATATTATATACATCGATAAAAAATTACAAGTGCATATTAAATTTTTTTTATAAATGTGTCTATGCAATTCATTGGAATAAATATTTCATTTTTTATAAAAACATATACTTCATTAGATGATGTATACTCTTTTTAAAAAAATACAAAACACGTGTAGACTGAAATTGAGGCTACAAAAGAAACTTTTAAAGATGATGCATATCATAAACCAGCTTGCTATTGAAGAACTTGCATAAGTCACTGGAAAAAGGTTAACACTAACAACAATAGTTCATGCATTCATTTTTACTGTTAAATTTTTTTTTTTTGAAGGAATATACTTGTCTAATGATGTACATATTCTCATAAAAAAAAGAATTATATAAAGGTTTTAATGAATTGAAGCATGCGTTCTATACATTTTTCTAATCTAATCTATATTACTATATAAAAGTCTCTTAACACAAAAAACCATCAAATGACCATTTTATCCCTAACAATTCATTCAATCCCATAACAATCCATTTCACTCCCTTTAATTAATCACAATCTCTTAACCCAAAAATCTGCCATTTGACCTTTTTACCCCTAAAATTCTATTCAATCCCATGATAATCCATTCACACCACTTTAATCTCACCCATTTTTACCATTTTACCCCTACCAATTTATTCAATCTCATGACAATCCATTTCATTTTAATCATATTTATAATTTATTCCAATACATACATTTCATCAAATCTTTTGTATCTTTTGCATATATCACATATATTTCATCATTTTAACCCTATTAATAATTTACATAAATTATATGTATTTAAATTTTTTATATATATCAACCAAAATTATATTACATCACCGTTAGAATATATTTTGTACTCTATTTTCATTATGAAAATATTAGAATCAAATTATGTTATAACATATCTACGAATAAATTCCTATTCATATTATGAGCTTAAAATTATTAAAAAAATTGGGGTGCTTGTATATCAAATCATAAACCTGAAATCCTTAAATAATAAATCATCACACACAAAAAATACCAACACTAAAATAAATGACCAAAATATGACAATAGGACATACGAAAAGAATATATTTAATTTAGATTTAATTTTGAATTAAAAAATTAAAATTGTTTCACAAATTTATTTTACCCTAGAAGCCTTTTCAACTCCTACATTTCTTCCTCTTTTGTCTCTCATTTAATTGTCAATTTAATACAATTTAATGACGCTTTGATATGCCTTCTACCCCTCTCTCAGCAACTCTAACAATTGTCACTCTTTTTATTTTAAAAAAAACAATTGTCACTCTTTCTTTCTCTTCCCATCCCTCAAAACTCTCACCGTCTTCTACACCGCGTTGATCTGCATCTTCAATGAGCCTCAAAAGATCAAAATCTTCGACGGATACACCAAATCCGTTGAGTACACGAAAATTTTTCAACCATTTCACACAATATCTGACCTTTTCAATTGGGTTTCACAAGAAATCTTATTTTTTGAATGGATTTCTTTTTTTTTAGTCGTTGTTGATTAAAGAGCAGAAAGTGAAGGGATCGAGCTGTTGGCGGCCACAGCGACGAAGGGGAGGCGGACGTGTTGTCACTACAAGGCGGAGGATACACCGCAGTCATCATATATTTTTTGGTATAAGGGCTTTAAAAATTCTATAAATTTACTACATAGTGCTTATGGATTTCTGATTAATATCATAATTATTTGTTTTGGGATCAGGAAGGCTTTTCAGTCAATGGTTGTTTCTTTTTAGATTGTTATTTTTGGGCAATTATAAAAATTCTTTTTTATTTTATAGATGGGATTAATTTTCTTCAATTTTTTTTTAATTTTTGGGAAACTTCCTTGATGGAGTAATTTAATTTTTTTTTACTTTTTAAATTTTTCTATATGTATTTGTTGGATTTGGGAGTTTTCCATTGTTTGAATTTTTCAATTATTTTCTAGGAATTTTTTTTATGATTGAAAAGGTCGATATTTTGGGTTATTTGTTGTTTCCAAAACAAAAAGGATGATTTCATGATATTTGGTTGATTTAAGATGTCTTATTCAAACTCTTTTTGACATTTTTTTGGTTTTAAAGTTTAATAGATATTTATAAACCAAAAGTAATATTTTTTAGTGATATTTAAACATGTGTTGAACTTTTTTATTGCTATGATTTTTCTTTAGCATGGTTCTTTCTTTTCAAATTTCTATTTTTGTGAGGAATTATAAATATTTTTTAAATTTTATAGATGACATTAAATTTTTTAAAATTTGTGTAATTTCTATTGAATTGCCTTAACATAGTGTTTTATTCCATTCAGAATTAACTTTTTAAAAATTTTCATGCATATTTGTTGGAATTGAGTATTTTTCAATTGTTTGGATTTTTTAGTTTTTATGGGGTCCTTGTTGATTTTTTTAGATTTAATTTAATTTTAATTGATATTCTTAGATCAACTGTAATTATTTTTAATGAATTTTAAAAGATATTTTGATATTTTATTATCATCATTTTTTATTGGAAGGTCATTTTTTAAAAAATAAATTATGTTTTCTTTTAGTGATTTGCTTTCTCGAGTTGGTTTTCATTAAATTGTTTTGGACTTTTTTTATTTTTCATGTGAATTTGTTAGCTTTTGTTGTTTTTTTATTGTCATTTGAAAAAATCTATTAATCATTTGGATTTTCTATTTTTTAAAGTTTTCAAAGTACTCTGAACATGAATTCACTCATTTAAAGGGCACTCATTTAAAGGCTAATTAAACTCAATTAATAATCAATCCATTTATTTAATTCCCTCATTTAAAGCAATTAAAATTCATGGAACTCCTCACAAACTATTGATAAGCAGCAATCACAATTGATATGAGAATATTAATAGCATATAATAATTAATGTAGGGTGTGAATTGATGAAGCATGATAGCATGCATGTGTGTTAAAAATTCAACCTAAAAATAAAATGAATAAAAGTTAACCGAAAGTCCTCATTTATTCTTTCATAACTGTTTGTAAATTATCCTCTCTCAAATAATTGTTTAGTTCACATCTTCTTTTCAATCTTTTTTTTTATGGTTATAGGCAAAACAAGAAAGTCTGAAAATTACACAATGAGCTATCCTAGAAAATAATAAAATTAGAAAAAAATTGCGCCTAATAGATGTTTAAGAGTAGGATTTTTATTTGGGTGATTTAATTTTTTGCATTGAGTTTATTAGGATTTTAGTTTCAATATAGTTATACTCAGATTTAAATTTTTTAATTTTTAAAAAAATTAGATTTTATAAAAATGAAAATTAATAACAAACAACCTAACCAAGTTCAATCGGACGTTATAAAAATGTTAATCCTAAATGAACATATATCCTTACAGCTAGATAGTATTTCATTTATAAAAAATATATATAATAAAAAAAAAGAATTATCCCTTTCATCAACAGCATAAACAACATAAAAATAACAATGAAAGTACTACTTTAATTATCAACTATACTATGCTATGATGAATAAAAAATTAGGACTATGATATGATGTGGCAATTGAAATAATCATGTATTCAAGTTAACTGGTTCAGGACTACATTTCTTCATAAATATAGTGTTAAAAGCTAAAAATATTAATATAAATTAAAATTCACAGTAGAAAAGAATTTAGTATAAAAAACCAATCTCATCTAATATTCATTAATTACATTTTAATAAATAAATATTGTGCAATGCTTAGGGGGACATTTCATCTATTGCATAACTTTTGGCTCTTGGACACTCATCATTGATAACCATATTTCTAATCAAAGTTTTTTGTTTTCTTTTTTCTTTTTACAAATTTTTATCAAATTCTACCATACATATGAAAATTTTGATTTTAATAATCACTCTAACCTTTAAAATAGTCACAATTAATTAGTTCTCAATTGTCCAACAATGTTATTGGATCTTTTTAGTGATAGAAATTGTTGTTCGATGACAAGCAAATACTCATTAAGTTTTATAATGAAAAAAATATTGGTCACACTAAGTAATTATTATTCCAACATATACATTTATTTGATTTTAAAATTGATTAAATTAATATGTGCATTCACCTCTACATGATGAAGAAAGAAAAATGAATACAGTTATATAACATTGAAATTTTAATTGAATTTATTTATTTTTATGGACAGTGACAATGAATACAATCATATAATCTAAATATGACCACCCCAACAACAACCAAAATAAAATCTTTTATAAGAATCTTTATATCAATGCAATATTTATCCAATGCAATATTTAATAAAAAATTCAAATTCAAATGTAATGTTTAAAATTTGAAATTCAATATTTATTAGGGAGACGAGGTTGTATCGACAAAAAAATTTTAACATTTAAATTCAAATGTGTTGCTTAAATTTGGAATGTGTAAAAAAAGAAACAAACCAATAAACTATTAATATTTGCATTCAAAATTTATAATTAATATATATAATTAAAATTGTTAATGCTGCCATTTATTTCATTTTTTTAAATTTAGAAAATTTTAACAATAGCAATCCATTCACACACCTTCAATCTCATTACATTTGTTCAAATTTACACATGCGATGGTCGTGGATCATCTTCTCAGTTTCTTATTAAATGTTTGCATTTTTCTCTCTTCTACCATTCATCTTAAAAATACTAATCATTTTTTTCTCTTCTACCATTAATTGCAATGCATTTAATTGTTTTTTTTCCTTTGTTAATTATGTAATACTAATCATTTTATCTTTCATTGTCATCCTAGCAATCTGCTTTTTCACATTCTCTTTGTTTTTCTTGTTTGCCCTCTTCACCTGTGATATATATGATTTATCTGTCCTTCCACAATCCATGAGTTATCATGTGATTTATATGATTATATGATTCATTTATATGATATATGATTTTTTTGGTACATTTTAAATTTTTTCATCTAAGATTTTTAATAAGATATGGATCATCCGCTCACTCATCAGAACCTTTCCTTCTATGACAACTTCTAAGACGAGGCAGTGGTCCAACCCAATAAACAACAAATCCAAAAATTGTGATAGTGGCTTCACTTATTTTTTAGTTTTTTTCTATTTCTATAGTTCATTGTTTTGATTCTATTTTAGTAAACTTTTATTTCAAACACATTTATTTTTTTATATTTTTCTTTTGTATGTAATTCAGTAACAAATTTAGTTTAAAAATGATACATTATAAAAATTATTTTAATTTTCAACGTAACTATGATTTATGCCAGTCCACTGAATCCCTAAACCCTAAATTTATGCCTAAGGGAAAATAACGCAATAATAAGTATTATAAATATTTATATGCTATTTATCCTTACTGTAAAGCACCATGATGTAGACAAAACTCATTTAATAGGGCAATTGGGATTAATGCATTAATCACAAAGTCATGTCATGTTATGCAAAAGTTAGATCCTCCTCACACTTTGCCAAATTCAATACACAGTAATAACAAAGTATATTTTCATGCAATTATAAATCTATTATATCCCAGACCTGCATAACAAAAAAGTTTTGGTCTAATGCATTAAATCATGCAAAACAAAAGCATACATCAAATCCTTCCATATTTTGTATATTTATCACAAAGTCATGTCATGCCATGCAAAAGTTAGATCCTCCTCACAGTTTGCTAAATTCAATACACAGTAATAACAAAGTATATTTTGATGCAATTATAAATCTATTATATCCCAAACCTGCATAACAACAAAGTTTTGATCTAATGCATTAACATTCTTGGCAAGTATAAGAAAGAAGTTAATGGAAAAAATCACATCTCTACATAATAAATCAAAATCATGTTTGTTTATGGAGCATTCATGAACGATTATATAATGAAAAGTTAATTGTTTTTTTCATATTTGACACCGTTATTTTTATCATTTGATTGGGTAAACTATAGACATTAGAATACTTACATTTGAAGTCAATATTATGAAAATGTTATTATAACTAAATTTTTAACATTAATATTAATCAAAACATATATTACATTTTGTCTATGTGCATTTGCACATACAAAACAACTAGTATATACTAAGTGAGGGAAAGAATACATAAATGATCTGAATTGATTTCACTAGGAAGTGACCTTAAAGCCCATATACGGTTAAGTTTACAAGGCCGCCAGGACAGACTTATCTAATGGCCCAATATCATAGTCCATCTCCAATATTAGTATCATTTTTTTTTATCTCAAATGTATATACTTTTTATTAGTAATATATATAATTTACAAATCCTCATGTGTTTTAATTTTTTTAAAATAGTAAACCTTATTAATGAAATATATGCTTTAATGAAAAGTATATCATGCTCCATATCAAATTAAATTAACTCATTTTTAATTAATATAAAAAATTAACAATGATGTATATACTTCACTAAGGAGATATATTTCACCAGATAGCTAGCGAGAAATATGAGACTACATTTGGAGATGGAAAAAAGAAATGTGTGTAACAATGTTTAATAAATAAATCCATATTATTATAAAAAGAAAAATAAGGCTACTAATTTAATACTAGTCTTCTCCACACACGATGTGCATGTAAATATATATATATATATATATATATATATATATCCTTAACCAACACCCTCATTTTTAACCTATTTATATGTTGTATGATATCTAATATTATATATAGATAATTAATATAATAAAATTATTATTAAATAAATAAATTTTAAATTTTTTTATGGTGTTACAAATGAAAGAAGTGTGTTACAACTAAAAAGGTTTTTTTTTTTACATATATACCATTCAACCAACCCTATATTATTAATATTCCCAATTTCAAGCTCTAAAACTATGAGTATCCCGCAAATGATTAACAAATGGCCATTTTAAGAGTATTATTGAAAATAACAAATTATTAAGAAAATTTTGACAAATTGTTTTTTTTAGGGGAATAAATAAAAAAATCCATTAAAAAATATTCCATGCATTTTATGAATATGATATTATCAAATTTATATATAAACATGTATACGGGTAGCTAGACAGATTTGTTTTGTTTTATCTTTATCCCAATATAAAATCAATAAAAAAATAAAAACAATAAGAGTGATGATATGACATGATCAATATCAATCATTCTTTAATCTAAAATCAAATATCTACGAGTGAAATTGAAAATGAAAATGTTACAAATAAACAAAGTTGAAAACTTAAACACTTACCATTCCCATTAGTATACAATATCATTAGTATACAATATATAGATAGATTATCCTTCCTCAAGAAAAATGGTGTACCCGAAAAGGCTGAATATATTGTTCTACCGAATCATATTTTTCAAGCCTCATTTTTTTATATTTAAAAGTTTATTAACCATGTATAGTTTCTGTTTTTATTTTTTAAAATAAAATTGATAGACATGATCCTTCTTTAATATTAATTAAAAATGAAAGCTCACAAGACATTATAGTTTATGTTAATTCGCATATTGCTTGAAATATTTATTTGTTATTATTTTTTACAAAAATTAGAAATATTTTTTAATATAAATATTGTTAAATTAATTTTTTTGTATTGATTTTATATTATTAGTTGACGTGCCGTCACTTGTGTGATGTAATAACTAGGGCTGGTAAACGAACCAAGTCGCTTGGGCTCGGTTCGGGTTCGGCTCGGTTTGAGCTCGTCCCGGCTCGTTCAATTAGACAAATGAGCGAGCTTGAACAATTTTTAAAGCTCGGTTAGGCTCGAGACCTGGATCGAGCTTTATTTTGTGTTCAAACTCAACTCGTTTGTGTTATAAAAAACTTAGTTGAAGCTTACTAAACTCCTTTGTAAAATTAAAACATTAAATCAATACAAAATCATGCTCGTTTAGGCTCATAAACTTAACTCATTTAGGTTAAAATTTTGTTTCCAACCCCTAAAAACCCTAAAATGAAGAAGAATGCTAGGCTCGTTGAGACTCGTGAACTCGACTCGACTCGATTAATTTATAATCAAGTCGAGCTTGAACATGTTAAAACTCGACTCATTTACCACCCCTAGTAATAACGCACACGATTTTCCATGCATCATATCAAATTAGAAAACTCATTTTATGTAGGGCACCGATAGACCCACTAACCAACTTAATTTCCCCACTACCTTAAATTACGAAAATGCCATTTTTTTTTGTCACCCTTTCCCACTACCCAGTTCGACAGCGTCCAGTCGAAGTGTTCTTCACCGGGACGACAGAGGTCTGTCGAACTGTCTGAATAAGTGTCGACCGAGGCCCAGTCGAAGTGTGTTTCACTAGGACGACAGAGATCCGTCGATCTGTCTGAGCAAATGTCGACATGGATGTGTCGAACCCTTCAAAACAACAACTTTCTTCTAAAAATCAATCACTTATACAATCATTTAAGTTCTTATGAAAAACAAAATGTCATTTAAGTTATTTAAGTCTTTTTGAAAATCATTCACATATATATTTATTTAAGTCTAAAAAATAAAAATATCAAACAAAAAGTTATTTGAACCAAATAAACAGTAGACATTTCATATAGAAAAAAACATTATTTTCTTTTCTAAACAAATGGAGTCTATTTAGAAAAGACTCCACTTGTTTAGAAAAGAAAATAATGTTTTTTGTCTATAAGAAATGTTTACTGTTTATTTGATCTAAATAACTATTTGTTTGATATTTTTGTTTCTTATATATATATATATATATATGATTTTCAAAAAGACTTAAATAACTTAAATAACATTTTTTGTTTTTCATAAGGACTTAAATGATTGTATAAGTGATTGATTCTTAGAAGAAAGGTGTTGTTTTGAAGGGTTCGACACATCCGTGTCGACACTTGCTCAGACAGATCGACGGATCTCTGTCGTCCTAATGAAACACACTTCGACTGGGCCTCTGTCGACACTTATTTAGACAGTTCGACAGACCTCTGTCGTCCCGGTGAAAAACACTTCGACTGGACGCTGTCGAACTGGGTAGTGGGAAAGGGTGACAAAAAAAAAAAAAAAATGGCATTTTCGTAATTTAAGATAGTGAGAAATGATAACTTAGGTAGTGGGAATAGCTTTGCCCTTTTATGTATGCAAAGGATGATCACCCAAAACGTAACGATCAGTCGCTATAAATAATTGCCACGTTTTGTATAATATTCTTTGCAAAACGTTTTTCCATGAAGAGTGTCCAGATCCTTCCAACCCTGTGAGTTCTAATAGTCGGTGACACGTGTCATGTTATGGTTGGCTAGACGGTATTGCTGAATTGAGTGTAGCCGTTACATCAGAGGCCGGCCACGTGGGCAGTGAGGAATGGTTTGGGCGGTTCTCAAAAAATTTGGTGGTTTTTTTCTGTCAGAAAAGTATCAAATTAATAATAAAAAAGGAAAACATTCCAATAACCCTACGTAAATGGCTTGAAATCCTTATTAACTCACATAATTTTTTTTTAAGTTCACCTAATCTAAAAAAAACATCCACGTAAATCCAAATAGTCATTTGAATTAAATTTATATTGATAAATTATGATTATTCTACTAATATTCTATTTGATTAATCCTGATTGAAAACGTAGTATATAAAAATCCTCTTACAACGTGTTAAAAATGTGACAAGTCATCTATAAATGAAGATTTTATCTCTCTGGATAGGGTTTTACAAACTATCCAGAGAGATAAAATTGTCTTGTATAAAAAGTTTTTCACATTTTTAATAAATTGTAGGATTATTTTGGTATACTGTGTTTTTAGTCAGGGTTAATATTCGTAGAATGTTCTTTATCTGTCAAAAGAAACTTAATTTAGAGGTTTATTTGGATTTATATATGTGTTTCTAGGGAGTTATATGGATTTTAGAAAAAACCAGAGAGATATGGATTTCATGCAGTTTGTAGGGGGTTATTTGGATATTTCCCTAATAAAAAAGAGACTATAAAGAACTATATCATCATGCTATATTTTTTTCAAGTGGTGTTACACAATGTGACCTTTTACTCTAATTTCATTCTCATATGTGTCATTAAAAATCATCGGAACATATATTCTTTTTTTTTTAACAGAATGTGGACATATCTATTACAAAATATTAACAAAATAACTATATTTGAGTGGGGGATGAGAGGAATAGAAGCGAAAAAGTAAAAACATACAAAACACAACACATACACACACGAGCACCCGGTAGAGAAGGCCTCTCTACCTAGTCACATCTAATCCATTACCCGCAATGTGTTCTTGTCCACCAAAACTATCATCACAGCGATATTCAATCGAACCATCTCTCAAAGGTTTTTGAGATGAAAACTAGCGCCCTGGAATACCGTAGCGCTCATTGTAATCCAAATTACCCACGCACAAGCTGGAAGAACTGATGCCACCACCTTCCCTAACTGCTCGGAACATATATTCACATTAATGATATACTCACATTAATGATATGTATATTCCAATTAAAAAAATTTACATTTTAAATAAATGCATACATATAATTCATTAGAGTAGTATATGTTTCATTTTAAAAAAAAATATGTATCTCATTAGATGAGATATACTATTTAAAATTTTTTCAAAACACATATAGATTGAAATTGGAGTGAAAAAGACAGTCCGTAACATTACCCAATTTAATTGATATGATTAATAGATAAGGAGGGATCTGGAACATCTTAACCTCTAGTTCAGACTAATAATAACGGATAAAGAAAACATTTACTATGATAAATAGGGGGCCATTTTATAGTATTCAACCATGTGGGTTCATCAGTGGAATATATGATATATGTTCTGCAATGAATTCAATTCAGCAAAATAATAAAAAGTGAATGTTTTGTTACTTAAAATATGTTTTTTGGTAAATATATATTTTAGAAAAATCAAACCATGTGGATAATGTATCTAAAATTGCTCTTAACATTATCTATATATGCTTTCATTTCAACCTATTTTGAATTGATTTTAGATAATATATACTTGTTTGATAAAATACTTTTGAAATAATGAATTATAAACTTTAATAAATTGAATTAATTCTTTTTATGTGTTTATGATCAAATGATATATTTTTTTAATTGAGCATATACTTATTACACAAGTCATATAATCCATAAAAACTGTATATAATAATATAATCTATAAAACTGTATGAATGATCGAGTGTCAGTGCCTAAAATAACTACAGGGATTTTCTTCTTTCCTCGCTCTCCATTGTTGGAAATGGCCTAACCTTCCCATGGGAGTGAGTTGTGTATAACATACCTTTACCCCCCGTTTGGATAGCGGAATTGAGTTATTCTGGATAGATAACTATGCCAGTATAGATAATAAATCTACAAGAATAAAAGATTTTCTGTTTGGTTGTATTTTTTTTATTCTTATTGGAAAACGTAAAAATAAAGGTTGAGTTGTTTGTTTGATAAAGAATAAAATATAAATAAAGTGTAAAAAAGTTGATTTGACATGTGGGCCCATTGATGTATAAGAGGTGTTGATAGGTGATTTGATGTGATGAGGTGTAAAAAGTTGATTTGACATGTGGACCCATGGGAATAGATAAGGTGAGTATAGCTTATCCTAGGGGTTGCTTAGAATTGTTATACTCACTTATACTCGTTTAAACTGGCTTAGTAATACCAAGTTATACCCTTCAAACAAACAACTATTTTTCCTATCTATTCTTATACCACCCTTATACCACCCTTATACTCCCTTATTCCGTTACACAAACCGGGGGCTTAATGATTGATTGAACACATTTTTATTATTTTATTGTTGTATAAGGTATTCTTGGTGAGGAACCTCATGGAAAGGATAAGATAAAAAAATCAATATATGGATGTGTTTTAGGGTTTGAAAGGGAGAGGGTTCTAACCAATGGCAACCATGTTAGGTCTCGAGATGATGGAATAATGAGTTATAGACAAAGCCCACACCTTTTTATATATTTTTTGGTTTGCTTTCTTCCTTTGTCATTCCTCTTTATTTGTTATTTTTTCCTTCTAGTGCTGTTAGATAAGAGGGGAAAAGATACGGATAAATTTTTTAATTTATTTCTCAAATATAATAAATGATTGTGAACTAGATCAAGTTTTAACAGAGTTTTCTGTTTTCAATTTAATTCTGGTTGGATCAAATTGTTGGATGATTCTTTACTTGTGGGAATCAAATTTTTTTTTCAAACAAACTAAAGCCGTCTGTAGAAGTGAACCAATATTTTTCACATCTATTTTGTTCATTATATTGCATTTCCAAGGTTTTCCACACATGAAAAACCAGTTATCAACCTTTTTTTTCATTCATTGATTTTCATAAATAATTTACATAATTTAACAGGGATCACGAACACTACTCAACTCTATAATCACACCTTTGATTTTCCACAAGAAAATTAATATCTCATATTAATGTTATAAAAATACCTATCCTAAAAAAAAAACAGTTAGAAAAGGACCCCACTTTTATTTTAAACCTATACTCAAATTTTATTAAAAAACTGAATAAAATTTTTATTTGATATGGTGTTTTTTCAATCATTATTTTGTATTTTATTTAAATCTTTTAAAAAATGTGGAGTTGAAAAAATAGCCTTCAAAAATTTTAATAAATGTTTGAGTCACCCTTAATTTTAGTAAAATCTTAATTTGATATGATTATGTGTAAATCCGTAAATAATTGGAGAGATTCGTGGATGATTTTTAATCAAATTTAAGTTTCATTATATAATTTATACATAGAGTGTTGCTACACTCAGTTTTATTTTCAGTCCAAAACACCGACCATATATACCTCGTTACAGATTTAATTAAGCATATAACTTTTTAAATGATGTATATACCTCATTGAATTTTTTCTTACACTTGTTAAAAATGAGTTTATTCAATTTAAATGGAGTAATATGTAATTTTTATCAAAACATATATCTGATGATGTTTATTATTTTTTAAAAATAAAAATATTTAAGATGTGAGTTTTAATTGATTAATATAAGTGAATGTATCATTTTACTTACATGTGATTGAAGATGCATAAGAACAAAACAACAAAACATTAAACATGGGCAGAAATGTCATTTCAGAATCATAGAAATATGGCCGTTGTTCACTGTGCATAGGACCCCACCTTTTTTTCACCACCACAAAATCACAAATGGAGCTGTCACTTTCCACAACGGTCATCTCTCTCTCTCTCTCTATCTCTATCTCTATCTCTATCTCTCTTTCTTTGCATTTTTGTGTGGCTGAGGAGAGAAGCCCGTTGTGATATGACAATGCCATTGCTTTTTCACTCACTCATAAATCGTAATCAAAGCAAACTAATTGTTTTGAAAGACTAATAAAAAGATTGTTCTGTGAAAAGTCTCATATAAAACAACAACAATACATCACTTTTAACTGTGGAGGAATGCATGCGAGACAAAACCATTGACCGAAGATAAAAAAAAAGGTTGATGAGTTTATGAATGCATTTTTGACACACTTGACATTTGCAAATAAAAATAAAAATAAGTAAATAACGGTACTGTCAAACTATTGTGAGGTGGTCCTCTCTGCTTCTCTTCTCTGTACACTCTGTAACATGTACCAAATGAGCAATAAAAGAACAAAAAAAACTTTTGTAGAATTCAAGTAAATTATTTACAAACACCTAAGAAAATTCATGGAGATTATAATAGCGTTTGAAAATGCATTTTTTTAAAATTAAAAGTGTTTAAATTATAATAGCGTTTAAATTATAATAACTCGTAAAAGTTGAAAATAACTTTTTTATTAAATTCATTTTCTGAATCGTGTTTAATAACAAGTTTGAATATTTTATTTAATTAAAAATCAGAATTACCTTCAAATCACATTCTAAGCCTTTTTAAAATAAAAACTTGTTTAATTATAAACAAGTTTATGATAACAAACCCCAAATACTGATGAACGTCCCTCTCTAACCATTCCATAACCATCTCTTTATCTTCAACAATAAATGAAATGAAACACAGTACCCAACTTGTATTTATCCTACTTTAAAATGTAGATAGATTAATTAAACATAAGCTGTACCTAGTCTAATCTAATATTATTTTCTATTTTTCTTTTGCATCCCCCCCCCCCCCCCCCCCCCCAGTGTCTATCTCTTTCTCTTTATAAAGCCCCACCATTCCTCACTGTGAGCCAAATCAATACACAGCTTTTCCTTTGTGGGGTTATCTTCCCTAGACTGTCCTTGAGTCTTTAGAGAGAGAGAGGGAGAGATGGAGGGAAAAGAAGAGGATGTGAGGTTGGGAGCAAACAAGTTCTCAGAGAGGCAACCCATAGGGACAGCAGCACAGACTGATGACAAGGATTACAAGGAGCCACCAGCAGCCCCACTGTTTGAGCCAGGGGAGCTCAAGTCATGGTCCTTCTGGAGGGCTGGGATTGCAGAGTTCATGGCCACCTTCCTCTTCCTCTACATCACCATCCTCACTGTCATGGGTGTCAAGAGGTCCAGCTCCATGTGTGCCTCTGTGGGCATCCAAGGCATTGCCTGGGCCTTTGGTGGCATGATTTTTGCACTTGTCTACTGCACTGCTGGAATATCTGGTGAGTCATCTTTCCTTTTGTTCTTCCTTCTTCGTTCTATAAAAAAACTTTGATTTTTAGAGATCTTAATGGGTTGAGTTTTATGTAGTTGCCCAACAGAAAAACTTTTGGAAGGGTTTATGAATTTTTCGTGAAAAAACTTCAATTTCTGTCATGGGTCAATGGTTTTGGTTTGGCTGATAGTAGTTTCTTTTAATGGCAAGCTAAATTTTTTTGTGGACCTTTGAAGGGTTGATTGTTATGTAGTTATCCAATAGGAAAACTTTTGAAAGTTCATGAATTTCTTTTGAGAATTTCAGTTTCTGTCATGGTTCAGTGGTTTGTGTTGGTTGGTAGTCACTTCTTTAGTGAAAAGCTAAATTTTTTGTAGATCTTTTAAAGGGTTGATTGTTAAATAGAAAAACTTTTGGAAGGGTTTATGAATTTTTCTTGAAAAAACTTTAATTTCTGTCATGGGTTTGGTTGATAGTAGCTTTTTTTAATGACAAGCTAAAATTTTTTGTGGATCTTTTAAGGGTTGATTGTTATGTAGTTACCCAATAGGAATACTTTTGAAAGTTCATGAATTTCTTTTCAGAAATTTCAGTTTCTGGCTTTCTGTCATGTTTCAGTCGTTGTGTTTGTTGGTAGTCACTTCTTTAGTGAAAAGCTAAATTTTTTGTAAATCTTTTAAAGGGTTGATTGTTAAATAGAAAAACTTTTGGAAGTTCATGAAGTTCTCTGAGAATTAGTTTCTATCATGGTTGAGTGGTTTTGGTGTTGGTTGGTTTTATTCATTTCTTTAAATGAAAACAGGAGGACACATCAACCCTGCAGTGACCTTTGGGCTGCTGTTGGCAAGGAAGCTCTCACTGACAAGGGCAATCTTCTACATGATCATGCAATGCTTGGGTGCCATATGTGGTGCTGGTGTTGTGAAGGGCTTCCAGAAGGGACCCTATGAGAGGAACCTTGGTGGAGTCAACTTTGTTGCTCCTGGTTACACCAAGGGTGATGGTTTGGGTGCTGAGATTGTGGGCACCTTTGTCCTTGTCTACACTGTCTTCTCTGCCACTGATGCCAAGAGGAATGCCAGAGACTCTCATGTCCCAGTAAGTAAACTCAATTTTCTCATGTGTAGTAGATGAGTTCTATGTTTCTAGGCTGTGGTGCCTACAGTCGGTTTGGTTTATGGAGCTTGTTTTGTTCAAAAAACTGTTTTATGTGATTTAATTGAATTTCAAGTGTGAGAAACTAATTTTAAGATTGGGTTCTCCACTGGGGTTTCACTGTTTCCCTTCAGTGAACATGTGAACACTTTATTGGACCTATTTATAACACTGTCAGGGATATTTTTTTCTTGTTTTCCCTGATTAAGCAGCAATTCATTATTTTCAGTGCTCTTCATTGGATTCCCTTACCTTGCTGACCTTTCCTCCATGAGTCCTTGAATTTGACTAGATAGAAAAAAAAGAGTTGCTTTGAAGATTCTTTTAAATTTATGTTTGTATTTTTGTTTCTTTGTGAATCAACAGATCCTTGCACCCCTCCCTATTGGGTTTGCTGTCTTCCTGGTTCATCTGGCAACCATCCCCATCACTGGCACTGGCATCAATCCTGCCAGGAGCCTTGGAGCTGCCATCATCTTCAATAAACACAGAGGCTGGGAAGACCATGTGAGTACACAAAAGAAATAGCTATTCCAAGTTTATTCTCAGTTCACACAATAAGAATTACTAATGATCTCTTCTTCTTCTACACTCTTCTTCTACACAGTGGATCTTCTGGGTGGGTCCATTCATTGGAGCTGCACTTGCTGCAATCTATCATCAGATAGTCATCAGGGCCATCCCATTCAAGGCCAGGTCATGAAAGGCTTAACAACCTTGTTGTGGTTGTTGATGTGGTCTTCATCATTATCCACTCACTCCCTTGGGACTTGTTTTTTAAGATTCTTAAAAGTCTTAAGTGCTGCTGGTTCTTTTGCTTCCTTTTTTTAAAATTTCTTTTGGGTCCTTCAAATGTACTACTCCAGTGTTATGGTGCTTCTTCTGTGTGTAAATTAAGTTATTATGCTGTCTCAAGCCTTGTTGCAGCTTGGAAAGCTCATCCATTTTCAAATCTATTGCAGCTTGTTTATTAATCTTTCTCTCTGACACAATATATCCAGTACAGGATTTTGAACGTGCTGTGCAGAGAATTATATTATGAATAAAATTAAATGCAGAATCATGAGAAATATATGAGGTGTGGTATCAGATTAATGTGGACAGTCAAATATCACCTGCACATGGTGGGGTGGGGAAAATCAAAATTGAGTTTGAGTGGAATGTATGGAATCAGGGACAGCACATAAGAGGTTGATGCTTGTATATTCATTCATGCAATAGATGATGATAATGATGATATTGATATTATGTTTTCGTGGTTGAATGTGAGGTGTCCCCATGGTGGATGGGACCAAACATACCAAACCCAACCACAAGCCCACTCCCACTTCACATGGTCTGTTGGAAGTACTCTTTTAGCCTAGAAAGAAGTCATAAGGGTGGTTCTGGATGCTCTCCTTGTTTTTCTTTCCTCTACTTTTTCATGTTTTTCAATTGTTGAGAGTATCATAGTGATAGAGTTCATGTATAACAATTATTCTATTAAAGTTATTATTTTATAAAATATAAATATTTCTACGGTAGAAATAAAAAAGAATTGAAGCATCAATGATAATGTGGATTAATATTATGATTTATGTGATGCATCATCTGAACTAACCAAACATACAATTTGATTAACAGAAGTTTGTTTAACTGATAGATAGGTACTGATAGATGGGTATGAGAGGTATCTAATCGCTGAACATTTTTTAAACATAAAAAAAAGTTTGGATATACATTGTGACCATGGTTGAGATCATTTGGTTAGTGGTGTGGAGGGACCGCTCAGGCACCCCAAAAAACAAGTTCCAGGTTGTAGCTCACATGGTTTCATAAAACAAAGCTTCCAAACACTTGGAAATACTTCTTTCACTCATGAAGAGACTGACAACTAATTCATTGAAGATTGATTCTACATTTTTTGTTTGTTTAGAGACTCCTCCCCAGAGGCCACATTTTACTCTTGTCTCCTTCTTTAGTGTTGTGTCTTTGGTCCTCCAGAACAGACAAATGAATGGAATAGAATTCAGTACCAAGAGAGAAAATAAAATGAATGGAATAGAAACGTGAGAAGTAAAAAGAATCCAAGTGGGGCATCAATAATGGCCGACCAAGCTGTGCATTAGGTGAGAAGAGGATTCTGAAAGCTACATGATTTTGATAAGATTCCATGTTGATTAAATTGCAACCAAAGTGTCTGTGATGATGATGGTTTTGTTTTTAATAAAGCATCTGTTTAAGTAGAGCCTTAGTTTTTAATTTGGAGATATTTATATATAGTTTATTTAGTGTTGTGAAATGTCTTGTATTCTAACATGAAGAGCTTGTTCGTGAAGGTCAAGGGTTGAGCTGATATTAAATATTTTTTTGTGAGACAACCGTTCTAAGGTGAGGGACGGTGTTGATGAGAGACATGTTGAGTGTTTTTATACTCATATTATTTGATATGATGAATAATTTTCTACTCTCCTTTGTAAACATAAGCATATATTGCCGGACACGTAAATCTTTGTGTTCTTTTATTTGATATTTTGTTCTATTAATTGTTCTACATGTGTTAAGATTTAACTCTACAAACGTCGCTGCATCAACATATAATTACCATACTTATTTTGCTAAAATATGAGTTTTACACTAATTTTCTTATGTCAATGAAGTATAATCAGAAAGCGCTCCGTTTGGTAAAAACACTTTAATAACATATCAAAATCACATAAAACTAATGCAGTTCTGTAAATGAATGAATTCTCACATATATAATACCACCAAACAAACATGTTAGGCTTGTCAGTACAAATGTGAAATCATTTACCCTCGTTTGGGGGTTGTGAAAGAGTTATTCATCATTGATAATTATACTGAGATATATAATAATTCATATTAAATAAATAAGTTTTTGTTTGATTGTTTTTTTTATTGAGAAATGTAAAAATAACATTTTTGTTGTTTGATTTACTTTGGAGAAATTGATGATAAGTGGTGGATAAGAGTTTATGACTTTTTAAATGACAATTATACCTCTACATAAATAGTTTGTGTTTTGGGATAAGTGTGAGAGATGAGTGTGAGATATGATAGATGTGACAATTTTTGTGTAAGATAAATTTTTTAAAATGATAGATAAAAATATTTTAATTCATTGACATAGATAAGCTCTGTTAAACAATTTCAATAATCTCTTAGAATAGTTATCACGCCTTATCCTAACTTATCCACGCATAACGAACCAAACAAACATGTTAGGCGCAAGAAAGGAAAGAAGAAAAAGGAGAGCAATTTCATGGGTCATTGAACCTTTCTTGCTGTACTTTGTGTGCATTTCCTTGAGCCCCCTTTAGTTTGAGAATAAAGCCCAGAATAATTAGGAATCAATAAGAATAGTCTCAAAATGAGTGTTTGAAAGGCTGAAATAAATGAGAATTTGTATGTCAGAATTAACTGGTATAAAGTAATATATGGATTCCAGCCAACCCTTAGAATTAAATTATTCCAGGTTATTCAATCTCAAAAAATATGTGGGTCCACTGTCAAATCAATTGTCATCAGCTCTTTCTTATAAATCAACTATCAAATCAATTAACATCATTTTTTCACTTTTTATATATCTTTATCTACACCTTATTCACATTTTATCCAAACAATAAAAACTTTATTATTATGTTTCTCAACGAAAATAATTCAAAACACAATCAAATAAAAAATCATTTTATCCTTATTTATACTAAAATAACTATGAACCTCATAATAACTTAATTAATTCTCTGTCCAAACGGGAGAGAGTAAAAAATGGAAAATGATAGACACAACATGCACACATTTTTATTTTAATAAAAGTGTATAAGATATATGTTATTATAAAAATATATATACACTCCAACAAATTATATAAACTTGTCTACAAAAAATTTTGAAAATTTTCCACCTGTAGGAGAACACCAAAGTATTAAGTATATGAGAGTGAAGGCGAGACTGTAGACTAGACTATGTGTAGATAGGCTTCAACTATGAGTGTTGATACACTCGGTCTATTTTATAATTTTGTATGTAGCTTAATGACGTTCCCCAACTCTTTATACATAGTGATAGTGCAGTATCCACAACATTATTTTAGTATAATAAATTATTATTTTTTATTTTTCAAAAGAAAAACATTAGTGTATTTCAATGTATACTTTAATTTTTATAATAATATATATTTTAATGAATAAATGTATATTTTTTTATAAAAAAAAAAGAAATAGGTGAGGGCTGCGAACCTGCATGCAGTGCATGTAGGACTTGTCACATCGTTTTGAAAAATGTTTTCAGTCATTTTTACCAATTAAAACTCAGACCACACATGTTTTTATTTTTTTTTAAATTATAAATATCATCCAATGAGATATTAGTTTGATTGAAAAATGTATATTGCTCAATTTAGAGTCTGAATAAACTCATTTTTGATAAGTGTAAGAAAATATTTAATGAGGTATATACATCGTCTAACAAAATATATGATTTACATAATTTTAAATGAGATATATAAAACTGTATTTTAAATTTTAAAAAAAAACCGTGTGTAACCCGTGCCCGTTCATTTTTCTCCAAATATATGCAAAGGAAAAAGATATACACAACCCCAATTGCAGCCTCTTTTGCAGCCCATGATTTTTTAAAAATCATACACTCACCTTGTGAAGTGCATATTATGAAATGAAGTATTTATTAAGATACATTAGTATTTTTTTTTTCAGATTTAAAAAATAAAAAAAATTGAGTCATATACTATGATATGACGTTATCTTAGTATATAGAGCTGTAAAACGGGCTATAAAAAAGAGTGCTATCAACGCCCATATGCAAATAAAGATGGGCCTAATGACATTGGGCCTTAAATGGCGCGTATTGCCGCTCAAGAACAAGCAAACACCCGACCCATCAAAAACCAGTTCAATCCAACGGTCATAATCGCCAGGCGGAGGAAAACGGTTGTAACATAACAAGATTAACCATTTCAAACCGTTGCGTTGAAACTTGAAAGACTTCCTTTTGGTGGTCGTGGTACTCCTCATCAAAAATGAAACCAATCCTTCAAAATCGTAATTTTTAGGGTTTATAGAAGACCCTTTGTTGGATTAAACGGTCGGAGAGATGTTTGGTTTGTTTAAGAGGAAGGAACCATCGGGGTTCTCGTATTCATCAACAGCGGAGGATGTCACGCATGGAATTGATGGGACCGGACTCACCGCCATTGTCACTGGTGAATCATCACTTACTTTTGGGATATTCAGTGCGTATTCTTTGATGGGTTCTTTCAGTTTTTTGTTTTCTTTGATGGGTTTTGTTTTTTTAATATTCGGAGTTGTACATGGAGGCTTCTTTGGTATTTGTGATTGATTGAGTTTCGTTTTGGGTTTTTTTTTTGTACAGTTTTGGGTCCTATTATGTGAATTTTGGATGAACGGGCTGTTGGTGTAAGTTTATTGTTCATTTATGTTGGTTTGTGTGGTTGTTATGTTTCATTATTTTTTTTAATTTTTAAATTTAATGTATAGTTGGATAGTTTGATACTTGATAAATAAATGGATAGAAAGATAGATAGATTGATAGATGAATTTTAAAAAAAAAAAATGAATTGTTGTTTCTAATTTAAAAAAGCTTTCTCATTTTTCTTTATTTATGTTAGGAAGCTATGATATGATTACTTATTGCTGATTCCAGGTGGAATCAATTGAGATTTGTGGGTTTCTTTTTTTGTTGGATTTGTTGTTGATTTGATTGTCTCAGATAGGCAGACAGCGTTGTGTACATGATCCATTTAACATTTACTAGTTGCTGTCTCTGTTATTGTTTTTGTTATGATGGAGAATTGTAATTTATTTAATGTTCATTGAACATGGATTTGAAAGTTTCTATAGCTCATATTATGTTCATGTAAAGCCTCATTTTTTTTTTCATATTGTAGTTCTGATTTTAAAGACAGACAGCTTTATGCGTATTATTGCAGTTCTTGTGGTTGTTTTGTAGAATCACCAATATGTGGTGCTGATTGGTCATACGAAGGTCAACATGGGTCTCGTTTTTATCCTTCTCTTGCAACTCCCATATTTAGACATCAAATGGTCTCATTTTTATCCTTTCATTTTGACTTTGTTATATACTGTAGGTGCATCAGCTGGAATTGGTGCAGAGACTGCCCGAGTTCTTGCACTGCGAGGTGTCCACGTAATAATGGGAGTCAGGAATACATCCACTGGTGAAAAAGTTAAAGAAACGATTATTAAAGAAGCCTCTTCTTCTAAGATTGATGTCATGGAATTGGATCTTGGGTTAAAGGCATCAATTAGGAAATTTGCATCGGAATTCAATTCATTGAGTCTTCCACTAAACATCCTAATGTGGGTAAATAAAAAATCTGGGAAGGTTTATCGATAAGGCTGATTATTTGTGGCTTTTTTTATGCAGTGTTAATATTGTTCTCAGCTGTAATCTGATGAGGAAACTATAATTCTTAACTTGTCTCTTCTTTTTGTCAAAGTAACAATGCAGGAATTATGGGGACTCCCTTCACGCTGTCCCAAGATGGCATAGAGTTGCAGTTTGCCACAAACCACATTGGTATGCGTGACATGATTTACATCAATGATTCCATCAGTTGCTAATCAATTAATGAAAATGCAAGTACTTTCACAGCCTCATACAATGTAAATTAAAAATTTCAGGATGGACTTTTGTCATGATTTACTTTGAAATTTTCATTTGCTTTTATTTTGTACACTGTCTCATTTTCCTTATTCTGTAGCCTTTATGTTTATTTTTTCTCCAGGACATTTTCTTTTAACAAATCTTTTGTTAGAGAACATGAAAAATGCCGCTCATAAAAGTCATATAGAAGGGAGGATTGTCAATGTTTCTTCTGATGCACATGCACGGAGCTACCGCGGAGGAATTCGTTTTGACAAAATCAATGATAAGTCAGGGTATGTTATGATGAAAAAGTTGAGAGTTACAATGTTTCTTAGTGTCAACAGATATCAATGTTGCTAATTTTAGGTACATTTAAATATCTATATGAGCTGAAGTTAGATGTTTCTTTTACTGAATCCTTGACAAACTTGGAGCCCTTAAATGCCGAAGTATTGATTGACTTCTATTTCAATTTCATTGGCAGGTATAACAGTTTCTTTGCATATGGGCAATCAAAACTTGCAAATGTATTACATGCCAATGAGTTATCGAGACGTCTAATGGTATTGTATATTATTAAATCAATCAACTATGGTTTAGTGTCTTTTTTAGAACTCTGTTGAAGGAGATCACAATAGTATATTTGAACTATGCTTAAACTTTATGCGTTTCCTCTCAGTTTATGAATCAGTGCATCTTGAACTGCTTCCTGTACCTTGCTTTCTCATTTACCAGTTCTATTAAAGTGTCTTTATTTCATTCATAATGTGTATCTTTACATTTTTTTTTGCTGATATATGAACAAAAAGTTTATTTTTACAATATTAAAATAGTTGTTGAGTGAGACATGGCAAGCATAGTTCAAAGTGTGGCCGGCCGCATATGCTGATGTGTTCCCCTCGGTGCACATCAGCACCCTGGTGCGGCCCAAGTGCGGTCTATGTGCGGCCACATGCGGGCTTGTGCGGCCAAACGTTTGAACTCAGTTCGAAGAGGAATCAAACAGCCCTTAGGCGTTCGACCCCAGTTCAAACGGGAAATCAAATGGCCCTTCAGGTGTTCGAACTTAGTTCGAACGTGATTCTAACGGTTTGAATCCAATTCGAATGGGATTCAAACGGTTCGAACCCAAAATTGGATTCAAACGGTTTGAATCCAAAATGAGATTCAAACAGCCCTTAAGCGTTCAAATTCCGTTCGAATGGGGGTTCAAACGCCCATGTACTAATTTTTTTTTATAAAAATAAAATATACAATGTGCTACCGCATGTACCGTACATGCGGACCCCGCCACACATGGTCTGCACATGTTTTTAAACTATGATGGCAAGCTCATTAAATATGAGAATATTGTTTTCCCCAACATGATCATAATATTCTATGCAATGGTTTGAAACATGTTGTATAAGTGTAGCTCTTAAGAACAACAAATTATTTAGGGACCGCAATCGATAAAGGGGCAATACAGTACTAGGAGCTTTATGAAACATAAATTGAGTTTTGCATGTGAGAATAACTAATATCAAATTTGCAAGCGATGACAGTTTCTTCTTATTTCCTCTTTTGGTCCTCAGTTAATATTTTAATGTTCAGGTTTAGATGTTTTGGCCTACAATATTTGCACACAAACGATGGTTGGTGGTCCATATAACGCTGCTTTTTGCCTTATTGTAGATAATACTATCTGGAGTTTCTTAAATCAAAGTAACATGGACTTTGAAATGCCTGCATGCATTTTAACGTCAGTGCAATTCCTCCATAATCATAAATAATTTCAAAGCCTGCAGTGCAAATTAATATCTACTGTGACTAGTTTTCTCAGTTTCTTTGATGAAACAACAAATGAAATTTAATATTTCACAAATATGTCACTTTCATTTTGCAACAATTGCACTGTCTGACTTTGCTGAATGTCAGCATTTTTATTGGTCTTTGGTCTCTGATTAGTGTGCAAATGACTCCAGATATGTTCTTTAGATAAGTTACCTACATACTCATGCAGTGTATTGCATTTGAATGTTGTGATCATTAATGATCTCTAACTTTGCTCATGCATTTTGTTATGCTAGTTTTGTGATTCTCCATCTGAATTCATATTCCAATTACATGAACAGGAAGAAGAGGTGGCAATAACAGCTAATTCAGTCCATCCAGGCATCATTGTTACCAATATTCTGAGGCATCAGAGATTCCTAAATTGTAAGAAATCAGGCAGCCCTTGTTTTCTAAAAATAACTTATGGGATTGAAAGGATTATTTTAGTGATTAAAAATAAATACGACTGCAGTATATAAAATCCAGACATGAGTTGGAACTTGAAAGTCCATATGAAACTCTTTAGTCGTGGAACTAATGAAAAATCCTGTTTTCCATTTTCACAGTTTTTTTCCCCTGCCAACACTGTGCTTCCAGTAATAGCGTGCTGATGAACAATATCTCTATTGTTTACTCAACATCAGCAGCATCAATATAGTGTGTATTACGTTTACGGCAATCACATGTTTCTTTGAAAGGAACAATGTGTGTCACATATAGGGGCCATCTAATAATTTCGATATTAGAATGCGATCTCCTTATGTTTATTGAGTTTTATGCACGTATCAACCGGTCAAAATATTATTTTGTCCAGCCATAGGAATTTTTATCATCAGACTCCTTAATAATTATTCAGTTTCCTCATGGATTTTATTTGGTCGAGATTTGAGAATATTTAGCTGATGAATGGCTGCACTCTTTTTCTGATGTAACAACATTGTGGTCATGTTATGTACAATGACAGAGACATTCAACAAAAAAGAGGGAATATTAATCAGCTAAAGTGGATTTAATTTGAACTTTGCAATTGATGAAATGCAACATCTGGTCTCTGGATAAACTTTACACCAATCCACAGATATGTCTTTTTCCTGTTGCAAATTGATAAATTTCACTGATCAATTTAGATTTTATGGCACAAGTCTTGGCAAATATATTTCCCTCAATTCACATTAACATATTATTCTGGCATTTGGCAGGTATTGTGGCTAATCTGGGGAAATTCATATTCAGATTGAAGAATGTTCAACAGGTGAGCCTGAACTGCACAAGGAAATCCAACTGCATTTCACAATGATAACATATCACCATTATTTAGTAAAAATTCAAACTGCTGAGCATGACTTGTATAGAAATATTCAAGACTATAGATCTGGTAGCTGCAGGATATCATTCCACAAAGAGTGTTGATACACTCAGTCATTACTACAATCCTAACCTAGTATATACTAGATTATACTAGTATATGTTAAATTAGGAAAATGCATTCAATGCATTTGAGTATATAATTCATTTTTTTTTGTAAAAGTATGTCTATACCTTGAAAAATAAATGCAAAAAATGTTGGAACTGCAAAAGTGCCTGCAGGAGATGCATTTTCCTCTGCAGCCTGCAGGAGATGCATTTTCCTCTGATAAAACAGAATATATGCCAGCACAGGTCAGTCATCTCATCATTCTCATATATGATGATTAAACTGAGTTCATATTTCCACAGGGCGCAGCGACAACATGCTACATTGCATTGCATCCACAAGTTAGTGGAGTGAGTGGGAAGTTTTTCATCGATAACAACGAAGCAACACCAAGCTCCCAGGCCAGGGATGTGGACCTGGCCAAGAAATTATGGGATTTTAGCTTGAGTTTGGTTCATGATTCTTGAACTAATGTCCTATTAAAAAAAATAATCCTTTTTTTGAGTTTAGTTTTGGGTTTTCTTTTTTTTTGTACAGTTTTGGGTCCTATCATGTTTATTTTGGATGAATGGGCTGTTGGTGTAAGTTTATTGTTCATTTATGTTGGTTTGTGTGGTTGTTATGTTTCATTAATTTTTTGTATAAAATTAATGTATAGTTGGATAGTTTGATACTTGATAAATAAATGGCTAGAAAGATAGATAGATTGATAGATGAAATTTAAAAAAAAAAAATGAATTGTTGTTTCTAATTTAAAAAAGCTTTCTCATTTTTCTCTATTTATGTTAGGAAGCTATGATATGATTACTTACTGCTGATTCCAGGTGGAATCAATTGAGATTTGTGGGTTTCTTTTGTTGGATTTGTTGTTGATTTGATTGTCTCAGCAGAGCCAGGAATTTAGCTTAGTGGGGGCAAATTTTAACCGAAAATGTTTAATTCCATTTAATGAGATTATTTGAATGGTTATATAACTTATACATTACAAACTTTAAACCATGTTTGTTTTACAAGCAAGATAAAGAAATGGATGATGGAAGAATATATTTAACTCTGGATTAAAAAAATCTATATGTTTAGCATAATGGATTGTAATAGTTATATCTTGATAAAATAGAATACACATTGACAATTATATTTATGGTTGGATTGGCAAGGGGTTAAGATTTTGAGATAAATTATCCTAATTTTAAAGTTCATCAATTTTGTCATTATTCACTTTTGTCAATTAAATCATAACAAAAAATAGGGATAAATGTTATTCTAATCTTTATATTGAACAAAAAAATAGTCATGATTTACTTTGAAATTTTCATTTGCTTTTATTTTGTGCAGTCTCATTTTCCTTATTCTGTAGCTTTTGTGTTTATTTTTTTGTCCAGGACATTTTCTTTTAACAAATCTTTTGTTAGAGAACATGAAAAATGCCGCTCATAAAAGTAATATTGAAGGGAGGAATTCGTTTTGACAATATCAATGATAAGTCAGGGTATGTTATGACAAAGTAGAGAGTCACAATGTTCTATAGTGTCAACAGAGGTCAATGTTGTTAATCTTATGAACATTTAAATATCTATATGAGCATGGAAGTTATATGTTTATTTTATTGAATCCTTGACAAACTTGGAGCCCTTAAATGCACAAGTATTTATTGACTTCTAATTTAATTTCACTGGCAGGTACAACACTATCTTTGCATATGGGCAATCAAAACTTGAAAATATATTACATGCTAACGAGTAATCGAGACGTCTAAGGATATTGTATATTATGAAGTCATTTAACTACGGTTTAGTCTCTTCTCTAGAACTCTGTTGAAGGAGATCACAATAATATATTTGAACCATGCTTAAACTTTATGCATTTCTCCTGAAGGAAGCATAAAAACGGTGGATAAGTAGCTATTTGATCCTTTATTGAGGTCATAAATTACTGTAGTGAAACCATCTTCATGTATTTTGTCTAAAAAATAAAATAAAAAAACTGCAGAATTATAGAGGGGAAGCTATTCTGATTGATTAATGTTATATTTGGAGAATATAAAATTGATGCATTGTTTCATAAACTGAAGGTGCCTCTTATTTTGAAAATTTATTCACATTTTTTCTGTTTCTTCTTTTGGCACCATTTACTTCTATTATGGTCGTAGCCTTCAGTTTATGAAACAATGCATCTTGAACTGCTTCCCGTAACTTGTTTTCACATTTACCAGTTCTGTTAAAGTGTCATTATTCCATTCATGGTGTGTATATTTACATTTTCTTTTTGCTGATATATGAGCAAAAAGTTATTTTTTAGAATATTAAAATAGTTGTTGAATTGAGACATGATAAGCTCATTAAATATGAGAATATTGTCTTCCCAACAGGATCATAATATTCTATGCATTGGTTTGAAACATATTGTATAAGTTTAGCTCTTAAGAACAAATAATTATGTAGGGACTGCAATTGGTAAAGGGGCAAGGGCAATACAGCGCCAGGTGCTTTATGAAACATGACTGGAGTTTTGCATGTGAGAATAACTGATGACAAATTTTCAAGTGATGACAATTTCTTCTTATTTTCCCTTTTGGTTCACGTTTATCTAGCTTGACCAGATGCAGTTATAATATTTTAAAGTCTAGGTTTAGATATTTTGGCCTACAATAATTGCACACAAACTATGATTGATGGTCCATATAACACTGCATTTTGCCTTATTCTAGATAATGGTATCTGAAACTTCTTAAATCAAAGTAACATGGATTTTGAAATGTCTGCATGCATTTTAACATCAGTGCAATTCCTCCCAAGCCTGATGTGCATATTGAAATCTATTGTCATTAGATTTTCTCTAGTTTTTTTTTTTTTTTTTTTTTTTGTGAAACAACATAATGAATTCACAAATATGTCACTTCCCTTTTGCAACAATTACAGTCTGGTTCTGTTGCATGTCACCATTTTTACAAATGACTCCAGATATGCACTTTAGATAAGTTACCTCCAAACTCATTCAGTGTAGTGCAATCTGCATTCATATTCCAATCACATGAACAGGAAGAAGAGGTGGCAATAACAGCTAATTCACTCCATCCAGGTGCCATTGTTCCCAATATTCTAAGGCATCATAGCTTCCTCAATGGTAAGAAATCGGGAAGCCCTTGTTTTCTTAAACTAACTTATGGGATTGAGACAATTATTTTAGTGATTAAAAAATAAATACTACTGCAGTATATAAACATCCAGACACGAGTTAGAAGATTAGCATATGAAAGTTTTTAGTCGTGGAACTTATGAAAAATCCTGTTTTACATTTCAGTATCTTTTTTTTCCCCGCCAATTCTATGCTTCCTGTAATAGGTAGCATGCTGCTGAACAGTATCTCTAGTGTTCAATCACCATCAGCATCAATGTAGTGTGTATTACTTGGATGTGTTTTATGGCATTCACATGTTTCTTTTGAAAGGAACAATGTGAATTGTCACATATAGGGGCCACCTAATAACTTGGATAAAATTAGAATGTGATCTCCCTATGTTCATGGAGTTTTATGCACGACATCAACCTGTTAAAATATTATTTTGTCCAGGCATAGGTCTGAATGAATTTTCATCATCACACTTCTTAGTAATTATTCAGTTTTCTCATGGATTCGATTTGGTTGAGATTTGAGCATATTTAGCTGATGAATGGCTGCACTCTTTTTCTGATGTAATAATATTTTGGTCATGTTATGTACAATGACTGTTATGAGCCCAAACATGTTGTAAATTTTTCAAGTATGTGTTTGTCTAATGAGTTCATACTCATCACTAAAAAAAACCACATACTTAAATGGATGGAATGTTTACCTTTTTACTTTTTTTTCCTAATCGAATTTATAAATAGGTGACTGATGATTCCTGTAAGAGCCAACCAGATTCCATACCCCTGTAATTTCACAGGTCACTTAATATGCAAGATTTCATTAGGATACTCACATCCAATGATTTTAAAGAGGTAGAATGCATTCTAGGTTCAAAAAGTGGCATGTGCCGTGTGCTTAATTCTAACACTTGATCCTATAAATTTCCCTTGAAGAAAATATTGTACATACAATAAATTAGACATAACACAGCAGAAAAGACTAAGCCTGAGCTCATATATATTATCAATTAAAAAAAAAAAATGAAACCGCCAGTGAAGTTCAAAGACAGGTCTGAGCCGAGCTCAAAACTAAGCCTAAATCCTACTGCTCCACATTTAGATTCTTTTCTATTTCTATATTGTGATCTAAAATGTACAATTTATCCTCAGTATTTCTGACGCAAAGAACTGCCATTTTCAAGAACGAAGCCACTCTTCCTATCTGCAATGTGAAACAATTACAAGGTCAATGGATAGCAGCAGTACATAAGTTTTTTTACAACATGATAAACACAGCTCACAAAAAAAATCATTATAGATCAACATCCTCCTATAGCTTTTGGTGGAAAAGATATGATGGTTGTATCTGCAAAAATTCTTATCGTATACATATGATGAGCGGTTGGAAATGCTCATAACTATTCAAATCATTTGTCATCATCTAGATCTTATCTATGATCAATTAAACAATAAAAAATTCACTATTAATTTAATAACAGAATAATTAAAACACAAATTAAACCAAAAAATGATTTATTTTTTAACTATATATACTTTGGATAATTGTTTTCTCAAAATATCTTAGATCCAATGATTTGTAAAAGAATCATGTTATACATAATCTATTTTAAACACTAAATGCAGTTTCATAAATCTCTTTAATCATCCAACTTCAATTTTTTTTTATATTTGTAAACATAAATTCATTCGATTTAAAATAGAATGACATACATTTTTTATTAAAATATATAACTCATTAAACTTATTATATATAAAAAAAAATTAAAACATGGTGTCTTAACGTTTCTTTACTTTCTTTTTTCTTTTTTTTTCCTGTAACTCAATTTGAAAAAATTCTATGGAACAAAACTTAGTTTATTTTCTAATCTTTCTGATATTCTTATCTTATGCAGTTATTTTTGTTAATATGAGAAATATCGTAGTTGAATGGAAAGACAGTTCGTTGTACGACGGTCACTGCAAAAAAACCATTTTTCTATATTCGTCCACGTTGGCTGATTCTGACCGGTAAAAATAACGCTAAAGCGGTAGCCCACGTGGCAAAAGCACAACCTTCCCCTGCATCGTCATCAGAGAATTTTCTTTTCCCGCTAATAAGTGGAGCGAAAAAGCTCCGATTATCCACTTCGACTGTCATGGATATTCAGACCCACCTCGTGCTTTCAAATGGCGGAGTTTAAGGTGGTTTTGAAGTAATCGCTTCGTCTTCTGCAATTCAGATCTGAACATGGCGGTTGGAGTACCGATTTCGTGCCGAAGCGTCTCTTCTTTCCCCATTTCAGGTACTCGATAACCTTGTTTTGCGTCATTAATTTCTGTGAGATGTGCTGCTTAGCTAACCCTAGTTCGATTGGATAAGGTTCATGTTTTGAAGAAAATCATGTTTTTCGGGCTAATATAGTGCAAAATTCGGGATTCTAGTTCTCAAAGCGGTCAATTTGTGCAGAAGATGGTATGCGAGGCCACTCTAGGTGAAGGTTCTCATTGATTTTAACTTGGCTTTATAGAGCCTTGCAAGCCTTTTAGAATGCGGTGTTTCATTGTAATTCATGAGGTTTTTGTAATGATTTATAGGCTCAAACATCTTGAATTGGTTGGAGGTTTATGTTGTTTCCTTTTTGTGTGTGTGTGTGTGATTATCTAAATCAAGACTTGGGTGAGATTGATTTACGTTTGTTCTGAACTGGATTTTTTTTCTTGGTAAAGTCACTCGGTTTTGCATCATGAGAGCTGTAAATGAACAGTTTTAATAATTCTCTTATTTGGAAAATGTAAGGGATACTCATTTCTGTAGCCATTTTTGTAGTTCGAACACACATTTTGAATTTTCTAGAAGATATTTACTTGTCTTACGAAGCACTTGCTTTTGTAAAAACTAAGTATATACCTGATAACTCGAATGAATAATGCATGCCTTTTTGCATTTTTCTTAATCGAGTATATACTTTACTAGACAAACGATCTACCTGTTTAGGACCTGCAAGAATGATCGAGTGCCTCTCTTATTTAGTAAAAAATGGGTGGCCGTATGGTCCAATTTGGTTGGTGATATTCCAGAGCAGGTAATGATGCCATCATAAGTTTATGAAGAGACTGTGAATGGTTGATGATATTGTTTGAAGTAAATGTGGGTTCCACCGAATTCAAAATCAAATGCTAGAGAAAAAATAGGGTATAATCAGCAAACTGACTTCTACTACTTTCAGTAACTCGGTAAGAAAAACTTGTTTAATTTGTCGATATGTTGCTGGTTCCGTAGATATCTGTCAGAGCAATGTCATGATATCTTGCACGCATCCAAGCGTGCATTTTTTTTGTAAGACTTAGTTGTTGCAGTTTTTGTCAAAACTCAAGGCTTGCATAGCACAGCATGGTAGGCACACATGCGTCTTATGTTCAAGCATTCATGTAATGTTCACGCATTTACAAGTTCATACAGTTGCATTATGATTTCGACTTTGCAGACGCACTATTGCTGCTTGTTTATCCTTTCTGATAAAAAAATTGATGACATGCCAGGAGAATTACATCATGCACAGCAGGCCATCACTCATGATAGGAGAGACCGATTAAGCACTTCCAGGGTTAGATCTAGACAGGGGAACACTTTAAACAGCATTCACATTCAAAGATATTGCTTTTCTCAGAATGCCAGGTTGTCTCGTACATCATTTCCTGCTATAGGCCCTGACAAGATAACTATGAATAGAATGCATATGTGGAAGATGGAGCTCTCTCGATTTATTTTTTCAAGGGAATGTGCTGGAAGAAAAAACTTCACTCGTAGTGTTATACATAGAAATTTTGGAGGATGCCAATGCGCTCTTGCTTCAAACCCACTTGGTAGCAGTTGGATTCCGCCACAAAAGCTAGATAATCTGAGAATATATGATCGTCAACATCAGCAGCTTAGGTATCGCCTTGCAACAAGCACTCGCGCTGACTTCAAATCAGAGCAACACGACATAATGGGACTGGAAATGGAGTCCTTAGATACTTCAGAAGCGTCAAGTGAACTTGCCTTGAAAGCAGATGCCCTAACCATGTCAAATTGGTGGGAGCAGTTCCCAAAACGTTGGGTTATAGTACTCCTTTGCTTTACAGCATTTCTTTTGTGCAATATGGACCGAGTAAGTTACATTGGTTCTTTTTGTTTCCTGTAGTGTTAGCTTGTTTTCCTTCCCACATTTTCTGTTTGTGGTTGCTATGAAGTGCTTGGTGCTTAACTGCTTATTGTTAGAAACACAAAAACATGTTTATATGCTTATTGAGAATCTCTAAACAACAGAAGCACTTAAACTTGTGAAAGATTAGTTTAGATCTTCATGTTGTTGAGATTTTATTTTCCCCTTCATTCAATGAGTTCATTAAAGAAAAGGGGGTCCCACCAATTTTTTAATGGAAAATGACACCAGTTCATTTCTTTTTTTATCGGAAGGAAGTTATACTTAGTTACCTCTATAATATAATGCAGGTAAACATGAGCATTGCCATCCTTCCAATGTCAGCAGAGTTTAATTGGAGTCCAGCAACTGTTGGTTTAATTCAGTCTTCTTTTTTCTGGGGCTACCTCCTCACACAGGTCTGGTGGAGATATTTTCAGAATTTTATTGTGATTCATGCAACATGCTTTCCATATATAATGCTTTTACTCCAATTCTAAAATTTTTGGCATGTATTGAAATTTCTACTCCACATTTTTATATGTTAGTCCATATTTTGTTTTCATGAATGCAGATTGTGGGAGGAATTTGGGCTGACAAGATTGGTGGTAAACTTGTTTTGGGTTTTGGGGTAATCTGGTGGTCAGTTGCTACAATACTTACACCTATTGCCGCAAAGCTTGGACTTCCTTTTTTACTTATAATGCGTGCTTTTATGGGGATTGGAGAGGTTGGTTTCTTTGAATTTGTTTGTTCTTAATGCACATAGCTGGGATTCTAGGAGGCTATGTACAATATTCTATTTCATTAAAAATATTTGTCCTCAACTTGTCTGCTGAATTGATTATGATTAATAACAGTCATATATGTTTCTTAGGAACATGATTCCTCTGTTCATTTCCTGTCAACATGCTTTTTTCATCGTCCTACCTTTTACGTTGCACATGCCCTTTAACCTGTGGTTACACGGGACTATTGTACTTCGGAAAAACCTTCTCCGTTTCTTTAATGTGTTATATGGACAGAGTCCAAAATACAAAAAACGGTAGGAGTAAAGGCTAATTGTATTCTGAGAGCAAGTTTCTAATGCTCATCTGTTGGATTTCTATTAAAATACTAAAATTAACTGTAACAATGAAAATTTAAAATCATCATGGAAACTTGTAATATGAAAAAAAAAAAAAATAGTAGTTTCAGTGCAACATTGGATTTTCATTTTGACAGTTTACTTATCTCAAACCTGATGATACTTGATTCACATGCCGATAGTTAGACATAACCATTTGTTTATGTATAACTATTGTTAAATTAAATTTTTTTGTAAGCTTCTTTCTCTTGACATTTTCCTTCTCTGTCATCAAATTTGAGAAGTCCTATCCTGGGTTTTATTTTGGTAAATACTGTCATCAAGATTCTAATAGCAGGATTTTCAACATAGCTAAAATGACATGAAGCATATTAAAATAGAAAATTGCTTATGTTCTTTTATAAAGCACGCTTGATATTATCAGAAAGCATTTTTTGTTCTCAAGTGCTCTTGGTCCCCACTTAAATTTGTTCTCTTTTTTTGAAGTTTTTATACTTGCACTCATGTTGATCATGCAACAAACTTTTTGCCTCCTAAAGAATATTTCATTTCTTAAATGTGTTGTGTTCATATTCCAGGGTGTTGCTATGCCTGCCATGAATAACATACTTTCAAAATGGATCCCAGTGTCAGAAAGAAGCAGATCACTTGCATTTGTATACAGTGGGATGTATCTTGGTTCTGTCGCAGGATTGGCTTTCTCACCCATTCTGATACACAAATTCGGCTGGCCTTCTGTCTTCTATGGATTTGGATCACTGGGTAGCATCTGGTTTGCGTTATGGCAGAGTAAAGTAAGTTTTTCTTTTTTGTGTTGATCTAAGAGCATCTTAAAAGCTTCCCCAATGTTTCCTTACATTGTGGAGAAAAAAAAAGCTCCCTAAAAAAAGGCTCCCTATGACATGTAGGGAGCTTTTTTTTATCACTCCAAAAGCCTCTTCATTCTTACCCTTTATTCATTCCAAATGACATTTTTACCCCAATTCATATCTATATATTAAGAAAAATAAAAAATCAACCCAAACACCACTTTTACATAGACACATGAATCAATCACTACTTTCAACCCAATCAAACTCAACCCAACAGCAACATCTCTAAAGATAAAAAAAAAATCACAAATACAACCCAACAGCAGCACCTAAAACAAATCACCTCCTAAAGAATCAAACAAACAATAAACAATCAAAGATTCAGAAAAGAAATAAAAAAATTGATTTAATCTTCTACAAAATAGATGGGATACATTTGGGGGAGGTTGAAAAAAATAAGGTTTTGATTTTTTATTTTTCTAGGGTTTACAGGACAAAAGGAAGATGAGATACATTTGGGGGAGGTTGAAAAAAAAAGAGAAGAGAGACAGTTGGTTGTAAAAAAAAAAGGTTTTGTTGAAGGGGCAATGTGCTCCATACATGTATGGAGTCTTGTAGGGGAAAAATATGGTAGAGAGGGGTGTGGGGAGGCTTTTGGAGGTGGATTTTAAGGTTTGTGACGCCCTATATAGAGAAAAATGTGGTGTAGGGAGTCTTTTGGAGATGCTCTAAATGAATGGATATTAAGGAATATATGAAAATCTGTATCATAATATGATTGTGTTTCTGTCACCCAGCCCCTACACCTGGAACACTCATGTACAGGAGGATGACTTTTTAATGTTACAGTTGATTTTTTAACATATCCTGTAGTAAATGTTAAAATGTGCCGCTTAGTTTCACTATGCACACGCTTTGACCATACAAACTTACATCATGCTCATTTTTCTGACTTGTCTTTCATTAGGCATACAGCTCACCAAAAGAAGATCCTGAACTTCGTGCAGATGAAAAAGCTCTTATACTTAATGCCAGTGTGTCCAAGGATCCTGTCTCTACCATTCCATGGAAACTGATTTTGTCGAAGGCCCCGGTTTGGGCATTAATTATCTCCCACTTTTGTCATAACTGGGGAACATTTATTCTACTAACCTGGATGCCTACGTATTACAATCAGGTAAACTACAATCAATGTGTTAGTCCTGAGTCTTGTTAGGCATTAAATACCAAGTGTTTCTTTGGATTAGCAACTGTTTCCGATTTATTGGCAAATTAAATATAAATGCTTATGGACTCTAGATTTCGAACTGTGCCTATGAGATTTTTGTTTATTTGAAATTTTTTACACAACATTCTTGTACAGTAAAAGAATTTACTCTAATCTGGAGATCAGCTTTTTATTATGTTTTAATCGTTTGGCTTAGGTATTGAAATTCAACCTCACCGAATCTGGGCTATTGTGTGTCTTACCATGGTTAACCATGGCGGTGTTTGCAAACATAGGAGGGTGGATTGCAGACACACTTGTCAGCAAAGGACTATCCATAACTACAGTTCGTAAGGTGATACAACATATTTATTGACTAATAGACAAACTGTTGAAATATGTATATGTGAAAATAGTACCTTAATTTTTCTTGAATATCTACTGATGCTGTCTGAGAGGAAACTCAAAACATTCTTCGACCTTCATGACCATTTAGTAAAGGTTTTGTGCTTTTTAGTTTTCTGCGTGAAATATATTCTTCCTGAAGCACTTATTTACTGAAAAGCTGTCATCATCATCATCTCATCATTATCATAGACTAGTCCTAACTATTTCCCTACTGAATGTTAGGGACAAAATTATTTGACAAAATTTAACGGGCAATCAAAATAAAAGCATGGTTTTTTTTTTGTGTTTTTTTATTTTTTATATTGTTTTGCTGTCTATTGAGTCTTCTTGCTTCAGGCATGCTTTGTACTGGTATATAACAATATTTTTCTTTCCCTTTATGTGTACGGAGCAGTTAGCTGCATACACGTCCACTCACCCACTCAGTGCTCATGCAACTTTGTTAGACGCCAATCATTTTGTTATGGTCAAGATAATTACAGGTCATGCCTTAGTTAAAAGAAAGAGTTGAGGAGAACGATAAAGATGTATCTAAGATGATTAAAGCTGCTTGAACGAAGTGAAAGTTTTCCTTTGGTGATTGAGGTTAATTAGCACCAGAAGATTAAAATGAAAGCTTTACCAGATTGCGATTTGGTTGGTTATTTTGTATGGATCTGTATCTAGGCTCATGTCCAGAAAAAATGAGAATAATGTGCTGTGTAACTATAATAGAAAGATTTTATACAAGAGAATTGGGGGAAGCTAACTTCCACTGTGGGTAAGAGGTAGATATGGATTCCTATAGTATTTAACATCGATTGAGTTTGTATAAAAGTGACAGACCAAGGCCAATCTTTTAAGACGAGAAACCAAAGAAAGTATGAACTGAAATTTGGAAGATCTGCTCTCGAGATCTTCGTTAATCCTACCATGCGAAGACTAATGCATTATGAAAAAAAATGCTCGAGTTTGATATATATCCTGAAGCCAGAATCAACGGATTTAACATGAATGTAAACATGCAGTTGCAGGTGTGGAAGTTCATTTTTTGGTTTATGTTATGCATATAAGTGCATGCATACATGATATAGAAGAATCATATTGCATTTCAAGTGGCAATGTACAGCATAATACAAATCTATGAATTAAAAACATAACATCGCATTTTTTCATTATAATCAATTATACAAAATGTTCCGGATATCACTAGATTACTCATGACAACTCTGTTAGATTGTAACTTGTGAACATCTTATGACATATACTGATCTGAGCACCTTTTTTGAATCCTGCCAAAACAGATTATGCAATCAATTGGGTTTCTTGGACCCGCCTTCTTTCTGACACAGCTAAGTCATGTTAAAACTCCAGCGCTAGCAGTTCTGTGCATGGCGTGCAGTCAGGTCTGCTTAAACCCATAACTGAGCATTCAAGGATGATTGGTGTTTTAGAAACTCTTAATGTAATATCTGATTTTACATTTTATTCTGTTATTCTCTTATCGATGTTAGTTTAACTGATAAGCATCACCTTTTATTGTGCATTACCTCCAGGGTGTTTTGTTTTGCATTAATCTCACAATAAATTTCTTCCATGTACAACTTTTGTATTCGAAATTTGTATTTGAATATCATTGCTTTTTTTCAGGGTACTGATGCATTCTCCCAGTCTGGTCTTTATTCCAATCACCAAGACATTGGACCACGTTATGCAGTAAGTTATCTTATTATCACCTGTGTAAATGCTTTTATCATCTTATGTATTGACTATTCTCATGATAAATAACCTTTCTGGTTTCTATGAAAATTTAACTCATAAATTTAAAACCAGGGTGTATTGCTGGGACTTTCAAACACAGCTGGAGTTCTTGCAGGGGTCTTTGGGACTGCTGCAACTGGGTACATCCTCCAACGAGGTATGCCCACTCATAATACATATTTTAGAGAAACTTTGAGCTATATGTTACCTTGAATTCTGCATTTGAATATTTCTTTCTTTCTATATTTTCAGGTTCGTGGGATGATGTATTTAAGGTTTCTGTTGCCTTGTACATCATTGGTACATTGGTCTGGAACTTCTTTTCCACTGGAGAAAAAATTCTTGAGTAAATGTGAAAGGTAATAATGTGATTTCTGTTTCGAAATACCAAATCTTATAAAAGAAAGGAGACCAGAAACAAGGACATGAGAATAATTTAGGCTCAATGAGGCTGAATCGGTCCATTTAAAAAGCTAAGGTGAGGTCAGTGAATGCCTTCGTCCTCATTGTCTATCTTCATCTACAAATTCTATTATCCCGCCATAAAAATAAACTCATTTCACGAGCATTTCAAACTTCCAGCTAAGAATATTTTGTTGACCAGCAATTTAGATTCAGTTTATAACCTTTTTATGTAACCTCTCTTATACGACATCTGGGAAAGCTCATCTTAGGTGAATTTCCCATCACTCTATACAATTTGAATTGTAACAGTTATATTTCATTCTTTAACTCAAATTTGTAGAAGATATATCCTTTCCATTATTTGAGTATAGCTTCTAACAGTTCACTCTTGGATGTTTTGAGACCATCTGTTCTGTTTGATTTTAACTTATGTACTTCTTCAGATCTTTATGAGGATTGAATGCGCTGTAGGTTTCTGATGACCCATTCAAAAGGACTACAATATCATGTCAATTCTCCTCAGAATATTCCATGAAATTAAAATTTACATTTCTTATGATCCTCCCATACATCATCATGATACATTCACAAGTATGCACTTGAAAATGACCATATTTTGTTCAAGGAATAAAAATTTTAATCACAATTAAAATTTTGAAACACTTAATAAATAGATGTCCTAGTCGTGTTGGTATGTAATTTTTTCTCTGTAGATGGATTTCACTGGATAATTTATTGATCAGAAAATTCTCATTTTAAATTGCACTTGTGAATGCACCATGACATGAATTTTTTTTTATAGAAATCTAGATTAGGTAAACTCAAGGGCTCTATTTTCACCCAAAAAAAATCAGAGTGAGATTTCAATTAGACCACAGACCATTTGTCGGTATGGCCGTGGTGTTAAAGACTCTGGAACAATCATGCCATTCCTCACATGGTTTGCTTTCTTGAGGATGTGACAGGTTTAAACAATCACATTGAGCCATAGGTTTGGGAACATTGGGGGCCACTTGTACAGTATATCATATAGTCCAAACCATGCTACAAGTGTGGGGTTTTCTGTTTTGCATTCGATTTAGATACCATGAAAGAACTATAAAAGAGTATTTATCTCATGATCGAAATATTGGAAGTTTGTTGGGGTTTGAAAGGAGGCAACACACCCTAAAATTAAACAGTATTGACTCTAGTGACATTATATGGTGTTCTCATCTTTATCATCTCTTCGTTATATAACATTTTTTTTGTGCAGTTATATTCTTTGTAATGGTATGTAACTCCTGTGTTATATGTAGGGACATTGTAGTAACATATTTGGGTTGTAAATACCTCTTTATGAGTTGGGTTTTCTCATTGGTTTTGAGAGAGTGAGAGTCACCTTTGTAGTCCCCGTGATCCATAAAAATCATAAATAATAATTTTCTTTTCCTTTATATGCTACACAATCTTTTGTCGAATTACGTAAATCTTCTCTTATGTTGTGTTTACTTTCTTCTTTGTTTTGATTCAAATTTCAATTTGAGACGCTTGTGGTGATGATGACGGCCAAGTAGATTCATCAATCCAATTTTTTTTTTTTTAGTGGTGTTTATTTACCTCCAAACTTAGAATCCATAGTTCATTGGATTGGTAGGCATGGTAGCTGGAGACCTGGAAGTTAAGTTTGGAGAATTCCTGAAACTGACCTCTCAATTCTGAACTAAATCTCACCAAAAAAACAAGCAACCCTAAAGAGGTAATTCTTTGATGATAAGTAGTGGAAATTTCAGCTCATCTGTTGATCAGCTTGACTGAACCTCTCCGAGCTCCACATCAATCTCATTTTATTAGTTATAACTGGAATAGGTTTGGTTTCTAGAGATCTGATGGCATGAAATTCACTCAATCTTTATCTGGTAAAAATTCAAACAATGGAGAGAGAGACCTCTATCACACAGTGAGGAATAATTTTACTTTATTTTCTCGTTTGGATGATGATGCAACGTTTGTTTGGCCAAATATGTGTTAGATTAGATTGGTAGATGGGGGTTGGAGAAGTCTTGGAAGTGAACACTCTTTAACATGAATAAAGTCCTATAGAAGCAACCCCAATTCCAACATTTCTTTAGAATGATTATCATGTTTTATCCTAGCTTATTTGAACATAGCTATCAGGGTTTATCCGGGAAAAACAAACAATAAATAAATGCTAATTCTCTGTTAATTCTCCACCACAAACGGGATGTTAGAGAATTACAAAAAGCCAATCCTCACATGGAAATTGGAAATCATTTAACAATGGAAGGGGAGACCCAGTCATCAGCCAGTGAGACACAGAGACCTCTTCTTTAGGGGATGATGATGCATTTATTTATCCAGCCCAACTTGAACTTTTGATATTTTGATCATCAGTAGACATGGTAGTTGAATCTCAATAACTTGATTTTAATAAATGACATTGATCGAGACACCCGATCCTCTTAATTGATTGTACCGAGAGTGATCGGCATTTAAAAAAAAAACAAACAAAATATTGCCTAGGTTGATGGCCTAACACTGTCCAAATCAACATTTACCACAAAACCATCAAAAAGTTCCAAAAAAACAATCAAATCCAAACAAGTGGTACACAAACACAGACACTGATCTCATTGTCTTCACAAAACACCTTAAACTCTCTCTTATTCTCCTGAACTCTGTGAACCTCTGCCTAACAAAATATATAGACTGAACATATACTGCTCAACAATACACTTTCTTGAATTGCAGACTACATATATATCAGTATAAATTTATATCCACAACACCTCAATAAAAGAACAGAATAAGAAGTAAAAATAAAAATAAAAAAAACCAGAGACTAAGCAACAACACCATCTGCACTGTCACGCGCGCGCGCATTCACGCGCGCGCCTTCCTCAGCAAGCACTATAGACGCGTATCCTGACAAGTCCCTCTCTTGCACGTCCACCATGAGCCCATGCTTCATGAACAGAGTGAGCGACATCTTCTGCTCCACGCGGTGGCCCGGCGCCACCGCAAGCCGGTACCTCATAAGAACCGAAGCAGCGATCGTCTTCATCTGCAAATACGCCAAGTCCTTCCCCAAACACACCCTCGGCCCGCCATTAAACGCGACAAATCGATAAGACTCGTGCGTCTCGAACCGCGTCCCGTCCGCGCTGAGCCACCTCTCCGGCTTGAATTCCAAGCAGTCCTCCCCCCAAACGCTCTTCATCCTCCCCGCGGAATATATCGAGTACGTGATCGACGACCCGGCCGGGACGAACGTCCCGTCGGGGAGCACGTCGTCCGCGATAACGTGCTTCGAATCCTCGGGCACGGAGGGGTAGAGCCGGAGCGTCTCGGACAGCGCGGCCTTCAAGTAGACGAGCTGGTCGACCTCGTCAAAGGCGAGGGGCTCGGCGACCCACCGCGCGTGGTCGGCGCCGCGCGTGCGCGCGAGCACGCGCGCGAGCTCGAGGAGGATCTCGCGCTCGACGCGCGGGTGGCGGATGACGAGGTGGAAGAACCAGCTGAGGGCGACGGAGGAGGTGTCGCGGCCGGCGAGGATGAAATTGAGGGCGACGTGGCGGAGGAAGGCGTCGGAGTAGGAGCCCTTCTTCATGAAGCGGGAGAGGAGGTCGTCGTAGTGGTGGCCCTCGGCGAGCTCGCGCTTGCGCGCGTGGATGACGGAGGAGAGGTAGGCTTCGACGCATTGGACGCCGTCGCGGAGGTTGAGTTCGAGGCCGACGCGGAGCCACTTCTTGAGGCGCCAGACGGACTCCGGCAGGATGAAGCGGTGGAGGGTGGCCTCCGTCGCGCGGTCAAAGGCGGTGGCGAACGCGTTCTCGGGGAGGCCCGGGGAGAGGGTCTCCGGGTCTTTGCCGAAGGCGAGGCCACATATGTTGTCGAAGGTGAGGCGGAGGAGGAGGTCCTGCAGAAGGATCGGATAAGTTAATATCCGTGTTCTATCCTATATTCCTCATATGATATATTTAAATATTAATATTAATATTAATTAATTAAAAAAATTAAATATTAATATTAATTAAAAAATTAAATGAAATAATAGAGAGAAAAAAATTAAAATTATGATATTAAAATTTTTTTTTTTTCATATAAATCATACATTGAAAATTTAATAGTAATTTGTGATTAATTATGTAAGAAAAAACAATGTATCCAATTTTAACTCAAGTATACATTGAGTAAAAATCATTCAAAATCTTTCCAACCTTTATCCATACTTGTAACGAACCAAGCTTTTATTTAAACTTTTTTCAAAATCAATATTTACTCAAATTTTAAAATGCTATATTTTTTTTCTTGAAGTTCACATTTCTAAAATGTTTTGAATAAAACACAAAATTTAGGTACATGTTTAAGTAAGGGTCGGATATGACTTCATAAAACATATATACTTTTATAGTTATGTCAGTTTTAGATACAGTAATATCCATGTATGCACAACACTAATATCATATATTTCTTTTTTTTCATACAATCGACAAGCTTACCTGCAAGTCGACCGCGCGGGACTCCACGCGCGCGGACTCGAGCATGGGACAGAGTCGAAGCGACACCGCGCGCGTGACCCACCGCGCCATCGCGTGGCGGAGCGTGCGCGTGGTGAACTCCAGAGCCGCGGTCTTGCGCTGGAACAGCCACGTATCGCCATCAGAGTTGAAGATGCCGTCGCCGAGGAGGTCGTGGAAGACGGCCTGCCAAGTCGGGCCTTTCGGGTAGTTGTCGAACCGGTTCTTCAATACGTGTTCAAGGTTCTTGGGGTCGCACGTGACGGTGACGAGCCCCTGCTTCTGCGCGAGGAAGGGGACCGGGAAGATGCAGGTCTGATACGTCATGCCGCATCGGGAGAGGTGGTCGGCGATCCAGTCGTGCATGCGATCGTTGTTCTTGATGAGGCTCGGGAGGCTGCCGACGATGGGCCAGACGGTCGGGCCCTTTAAGGAGCGGATGATGCACGTGAACCAGAAGAGGTAGGCGGCGATGGCGGCGAAGACGAGGATCACTGTTGAAGTGTCCATCTCTGAATGTAAGCGGTGCTAGGTACTGGTGCTGGTGCTGGTGATGAGAGTGGGAGTTTGGTTTGTGATGTTTATAAAAGGAGAGGAGTTAATGAGGACAGTCTGTGTGGTTCTTGAATATCACCATCTCTGCTTCTTCTTCTTCTTCTGCACAGTTACTCACTCACTCAACCAGAACTTCAATCATTAATTGCCGTCAGAGGTCGTTGAGAGAGAAATAATGGTACAAAAGTGTAGGATGAGAGTTCTTTTTGCTGTTTGTAATGCATGCAATTATGCAAAGCCACCTAATTTTGTGGGAAGAGTTGTGATGCATTGAATATGAAGAGAGAGAGAGAGAGAGAGAGAGAGAGAGAGAGGAGTAAATGAGAGGGTGAGAGGAGGAAGAAAAAATGGAAGGACGGGCCAGCGGTTTCAATTTTATATGGGGGTTGGGTTTCGTGTTTATGTTTTTTTTTTTTTTGTTATTTTCATTATGTGATCGTTTGGGGTGGATGGCCGACCCCGCCAACAGAAACCATATTATCCGGTCTTACACGTATCTTTCTACAATCTACAATGCCTGTGTTTAAAAATAGAGTTCGGAATGAATGAAAATTAATATGGATTTCAGTTAAAATATGAAATTAAGTTATTTTATGTTATTATATTTAAAAGAATGTGAGTTCACTGTCAAATCAACTGTCATCATTTTTTTTATTTTATAAATTCTTATCCACAATTTATTCACATTTTATCTAAATAGTAAAAACTATATTATTACGTTTCTTAGTAAAAATAATTCAAAACACAATCAAACCAAAAATCATTTTATTCTTATTTATATTCGAATAGTTATAAACCTCATAAACTATATTATTACGTTTCTTAGTGAAAATAATTCAAAACACAATCAAACTAAAAATCATTTTATTCTTATTTATACTCGAATAGTTATAAACCTCATAATAACTTAATTTTTTATCCAAAAGGGGTGAGTGTTTAATGTGGAAAAAAGATAAGAAGTGGAATAAAAGGACAATTCTGGGGTAAGTGGGAGGATGCCAACTTATCATATTTGATATAAAACATAATCGAGATACAGTGTAGACAGTTGTCCTGATTGTGAAATAAAAATAAATTTTTTTTGTTTTACCGAAATATTGAAATAACATTTATTCTTAACTTTTGTGTCAATTTTGACAAATGTGAATAATAAAAAAATTGATAAACATTTTATGTTCTAAAATTATGACAATTTATTCTTAAAACTTTAACACATTATTAAACCAACCCGAAAGACTCAGTGACTCGCGAGGAGTTCAATGGATTCCATCAACAATTAATTATACATTTTAAAATTGATAAAAAGATAAAATAAAAATTATAATATGCATATATCACTATCTGAAATGAATTTCAATAAAAAAATTGTTTTCACATTAAAATATAAATCGATGTATAACCATGTATGTATCTTATAATTTTTTTATTATCTTACTCATTGGAGTACCAATTCAGCATACATTAAATATAATAATCACAATCACATCAACTTTAGATAAAATAAAATCGGGGACAGTGAAAGATTTTAATAATTATGATAGATTATTGGATTGTATTAATCAGGTGAACTATATATATTTGTTTTCTCCTATAGTTACTCAAGTTGGATCAACAATCATGATGAAGGATCAATCAATATTTATACACTCAATTTAATTCATTTAAACCACTGAGTGGAAATTTGATTCTACTAACTAATTGTGATCTAGAGATATCACTACAATTATATGATTAGATATTAAAAATAAAAATATTTATTCAAAAGAGTTTCTTGTGTTTTGAAGGAGTTTTTTAAGATGCTTCAATATATAAATCAATACAAATAAGAATATTTTATTCAAGCAAAAAAAATTTGAAAAAAACAATTTTTTCTATGTATGGGCAGTTTGCCAAGAGATTTACAAAAAAAAAAAGTTTCCTCACCCCCAAACAGATTTTATTCATGTGGGATGTATATGTGAAAGGGAAAATACCCAAAAACTTCACTTTAAGAGTTAGAAATGCTCAAATCAACTACTTTTAACAATTCTACAAAAGAAAGTCTCATTTTTCAATTTTAGAAACTAAAAAGATTAGCATAACCTCATGTAATTTTTAGACTCTCTCTTATCATATTTAAAATATTTCATAATCACCATCTAAGTGAAAATTAATATTAATATAATGAATAATTTTTATTTGAGAGTGGTTTTACATGCTATTAAATTTTTTTAACTATGCTATAAAAAAATGTTAAAATTGTCAAAATTGTAGTTCATAAATATATCAGATTTTTTTGGATTTTTTCTAAAAAAAATTAAACTTTATAGATGTCTTGCATATAAATTTCTTTTTGTATAATATTAAGCATATATTAGTGTCTCAAAAGACTTTAAAGTTTAGATTGTCCAAAAATATTTTATAACAAAAATTTTCAATTTTTACTATTAAACTCTTAATGTGTATTTATATATACAAAACATAATAATAAACTTCTTGCACAAATTAAAATTATTTTTTATCATTTATCAATGTTTTTAATTGGGGTGTTAAACAATAAAAATATTTATTGATATTTAAATAGTAGATAACATAGGGGCAGTCAAGTCCTTTTACTTTCTATTTTTGTAAAAGAAGACTTTTTTAAATAAATTTTTAAAAATGACTGATTTGAATATTTTCTAACTTTTAGAAGATTTTCTTAGGTACTTTTCCTATGTGAAAAAGGTAAAAAATTCAATAACATGACATTTGACAAAAAAAAAAACCTAAACCAATAATAAAAGAACAAATCAACCATTTATGCAGTCATCTTATCCTCCCATTGGTTTAAAACGAGTTTGATTAAAATTAGGTTGAAAATTTGATAACTCGATCAAGTGAAAATGTGATAATTGGGGTTCTCTTTATTATTGTGTTTAAAATTTGACCTTAGCCACTAATTTCTTACTATGTGTAGGTTGATGTCTTTCATTTGGAAAATGATATGTCTAGCCATTTGTGCATCTCATCCTCAACTCTCACCATTTTTTAAAAAAAATATACACTCGCGTACATACTATTATAAAAGTAAAGTATATATCAAAATATATTCATTTATTTTTTTTTAAATAAAATAAAAAAATTAATTTTCATACATCATGATAATGCAGTACACACTGTGCGTAGTGTATACTGTACTATCATAGTGTATAGACAGCTAAGAAATCATTTTTGTAATGTGGGTAAAACTGTAAAATGAACTGAGTATATCTGTTTACCTCACTTCATTTCAATTGGTTCCAAAATGAAAAACCCCAACCAAACCCCTAAAACTCAGCTCAATGCATGAGAGGTTTTGATCTATGTACGAGTTCTGAGGATCCTAGAATCAAATGATGTTGTATAGCGACAAAAGCAAGACGAGTGAAATCCTCTTGCTCATTGTAGCTTGATCTTGGGTGATTTGGAGGAGTGGGACAATGTGGTATTTAAGGGTGCCAGAATATATGCTTCATGTTTTATAAAAACATGTATCTCATAAAATAGAGGGAAAAAAAAAATCAAAGGTTCCAAAATAATGACCACAAAAGCCTACCCCTTTGGGTACACTCGCGCCCCTGGTAGAAGAGGCTTTTATCCAGCCCATGACCCTTTGTTCCCTATGAGGCTATGACCCTATTACTCATTTCTTTCTCCCCTAGTTGGATGTGTGCAGCCCTACTAATTCCATCCTCATTCTTTGATGCGTCCACTTCATCAATTTATACAATATTTTAAAATAAAGTGCGTGTGGAGGATGCATTTATAGAAAATGTGAAAATTTTTATTGAAGCATATACATTGTTAATATGAGTATATGATTCATTACTTTTCTATCAACATATATAGGACTAGAATTAAGGTTAAAAAAAATTTGTGTAACAACACTCATTTTCTTTTCATCTCGTTCAGACATGATTATTTTTACTGAAATAAAAAAAAATGCTCACAGTTTAGTTTAAATTTAATATTAGAAAAAAAATTTATTTCACTATCACATATGTTTAAATTGATTTATGAATGGCTCAGTTTGTTGCATATAATTATTCAGTGATTTACAATTTATGAATGATTTATCAGTCAGTTCAGTTTAAGATTTACATGACTGTATCTAATTCGTTACAAGATTCATGAATTATCCACATCACATGTTAGGTTTCTACTGGGGATTGATAAACCTGAGCTGATCCATTTGTGTAACACCCTCTAAACAGACTAATTAATGTGCATTAAATATCCTTCCATTAACCCTGAACCTCCCATTGATCCTCTCTGAAGCCCTACTTTTGTTGGTTTATGATGTTCTTAGAGACAGTACTATTACTAGGACCTTCTGATTGGTGGTCCTTGATTTATCAGCCCCACTTATATGATGTATTTTTGATGTAATAAAATAGAGTTAGTAGCATTTATGAGCAGAGGGTTTGCATAATGATTTTATAAATACTGAGTGAAATATAATATAAAAATATTTCTCACACAGTGACACAGGTGACCCTATGGAGTATTCAATTTTTTTTTTTTTTGGTGATCATTCAATATTTTGTTGCAGGATGGTACATTGAATGAACTCGTATAATCACCTCTCACACAGTCATAACTCATAAGTCATTCTTACTCTTGTAGTAGCTGTTACAGTTAAATTTTAAAAAAAGAAAAAAAAATCAACCCCAAATTGAAATCCAATGATCAGACGGCCATCACGTGAGGATCTGTTTAAAATACAATCCAAGTTCCCCGGAATGGTCCAGTGTCCCTATTCAAGGAGCACAAACTTGTTCTATACAGTCATACATGTAAACATGTATTTTTTTTACTTTTTTATAAACATTTTCCCTTTATAAAATGTGTAGACTTGTAACATGAAAGGCACCTTAATTAGAAAAAAATATGTAAGGACTATACGTGAGACTGCATATAGAATTATCTCTAAGTTTTTTTTAGACAAATTCAGACTTATGTAACATTACTTTGATTAGTTCTATATAGTTTATATTTTCTCAACAAAAAAAAGCATCACTCTTGATTTTTATTTTTATTTTGGAATAGTTTGATCTTTTGTATTTTTCTATTTGTAGTTCTTTCTTTGTCTGTATTTGAATCATTTCTTATAATAAATTTATTCATCTTCTTCTCCTTCATGTATATAAATAAGTTATCGATATTTTTTGTTTAGAAAATGACATAAGCTATTTTTCAAATATAAATAATCATACTAATGGAATATGTTGTTTTTTATTTGGTTGTGTTTCTAGGTAAATAATATATTGAAGATAATTTATAAAGGTGAAAAAAATAATTTAATACAAATTCTAGGAGGATATGAAATATGGGATGGAATACGGTTGATGATGATGTCCAAGTGAACCAAGGCATCCCTTTGGAAGGGAATGGTTGAAATCCATGCTTATTTAATATTTATTGGGCATCGGAACAATCTTTCAAGGCATCCCAAGAGGCCCAATTGTCTCTAATATGGACCGTGAGATCTTCAGTTATAAAATCAACGATCATGTGCATAACACCAAACCATTCATAAAACATAATAATATTTTATACACACTATTTTTTACATAGTGCACATGTTTTTCCATGTGCACACGTTTTTCCATTTTCTTTTTTCTGATGTGGAACTAAAATCCAACATGCAAACTTACAAAACACAGACTTACAATATTTTGAAAATCACTAACAATTCGGCATAGCTATACCATTCACTCCTTGGGAACAAACATGTTCTTTTAGATTTATTCATCATTATTCTATTATATTCCACATCTATTCTTCTACCGACAATCGCTTGTCATCCGGGCACCAACAGAGCGATCCATTACTATAACGGTTCTTAAACAAGTGATAAATTTTGGCTTCAACAGTATGACAATAGGTTGATAAACCAATGCATGAACATTCAATTCCATCACATTAGCATATAAAACTGCAAACCCAGTATTTCTCCAACTACAACCCAATAAATCAGTTAATACATCCTTAATACACAATTGACCTCCCACAAATACAGAACATCAAGTTTGGGCACCTGTTTAAACAACCTATATTGAGTCTTGACTTCAATATTCCATGGAGAATTTTCGCTAGAGACATGAAGGGGTCAACCCCGGAATACATGTATGTCTCTTGGAAATCAAATTTCAAAAGTAGTTTTAAGTGAATATCTGCTTTTCAAACATGATCAACCCTCTCAAAAGTAAATTTTAAGGTTTGTTTTTTTTGGGGTAAAAATATATTGAAGTCATAAGTTATGATCACTGCTTTGGAGTTTTTTTTTTTTAACGAAATGATAGGCATACGCCCTTAATTATATTTCAAAGAAAGAGAAAAATATATAGATGTGACTATATTTTTTTTTTGGAGTTACACTTTTCTTTTCTTTTTTTAAGATAAACGATATGCGACTACTTAATTAATTGAGAGCCCAAATGGGAAGTAGGAAATGATCCTACAAAAGGCAATTCCAATTACAGATCAATTACTTATTAACATATCCCATCCTGGGAGCCCCCGCACAAAAAACACCCCAATATTTTACCGAGCAAATCACATAAGTCCAAGTGCTCTCCAATAGAATCCTGAAAAAGATTAAAGCTGTGTTTGAAAACACATTTTGTTGATTTTGCTTTTGCAGGAATCAACTTGACCTGATCATGTTTCCAAACGCCTCAAGTAGTCGCGATAAGAAAGTTAAAAACAATTTTTAGTTATAAATAATAAAAAAGGGATGATTTTCAGGAATATAACAAATTTATGCTTCCCGGGAATCTAGCTTTCAAAGCAGATTTAAGTGAAAAGCTGTTTCTCAATTGGTTTTCACATGCCACATTAGCTCTCCATCCATTGTTTGGGACACTTTTGAGTGACAACAGAACATTCACTGTAAACAATTTGGTTACTATTTCAAAACTATGTAACTTATACATGATCTTATTCAACAGATAATGAATGCTATTGCAATTATTTATGTGTGACAACAGAATCATTCACTATGAACACCCTAATTATTATTTTAAATTATCATCTCATTCAACAGATAATGTAACCTTAAACCATGATTTTCATTTACCTACATACAGTGCTTCCCACTGTGACTTTTCAGTTATTACCCTCTGATAAGGAACAAACCAACCACGGTGACAATGAGTGTCGAAGGAAATCCAAATCGTAGATGACCCCAGAAAGATAGGGTATAGCCATAGAACTGCGCCCGTCGAGCCTGCTCACACACAATCAAATTTGCAGCGGAGCCTAGCAATGACAGGTTTCCAGCAACTGTGCTCACCCATGCCAAGATGAGCCAAGCCTTTGTCTCCTCCACCGGTGAAATAGCCGCTGCAGATGCTGCCACTCGAGCTCCAAGTAGTAGAACTGATATACATGGTCAATAAGTTATAATTAAGCATTGAAAACCATTTCAATCATAGTGCATACAGAAAGAATTGGTGTTGTTTATGGATATACAGAGTAGATGATGATTTCCCCAAACAAACCAATCATGAACAGATGAAGTTAACTCCAGCATGATTTAGCTTGGATACAATATGTTGACTTTTGTTCTTTTGATAGTGTGGGAGATGGAAGACAACATTTCAAGTTGATGTCTTGCTCTATGGGTAGGATTACCAACACTCAGGGAAGGATCTCTTTACATGAGTTCAATTGGTGCATTCAGATAATAGCATGAATTTGAGGCACAGTGTTTTCAGTCAAGAAGTACATATACTCTGGATGGGGTTTAGTTATTAATAGCATTCATATATTTTCCTTATTTCTGATTAATGACATTCATACAATTCTAGACTGGAGTGGATTTAGACTTCTCTAGGATTGATTTCATGAGTCATACTTTCATGTACTTATTAAATTTCATCACAATCTGGACAGTAAGCCCAACAGAATTTGAAAAGTAAAAGCAGGAGTAAGTGCAAGATTAAGTGTTAGGAGGGCATGCTTTCTTGACATTTAGCAGAACTGAGGCTGGTGAAGTTTAAAGCCACTCTTGGGCGTGTCTAATCTGTTATACACTACTATTTATTTTGTTAGGCAGCAAAACCAACCATGAACCCATCCTATTGAGAATTATTTCGCATGTTGTTCCTAAATGTCACTTTTTAATGATGCATTGAAATAACTACATGACCTACACAGATTGAAATAACTACATGACCTACACAGATTCCAGTCGCTAGGAAAATTTGTCAACGGTGTCGATAATTGTATCTATCCAAAGATCACTAATGCATAACATGATACAGTGTGTTTCAATAATAATGTGAGGTTCCATGCAAAGCTTGAACCATGTAGGTTCATGACTGTTTTACATATCATCCATTTTTTCATTGAACAGTATTTTTCTGATGGCTACAATCCATCGTAGATAGAAGTTTAATAATTAAAAGAATCCAGACTTAGAATATCAAGCACAAGAAAAAGAACAACACCGACTTACCAGTGGGTACATTAGAAGCAACATTAGAGAGGACAAGAATAACCAGTGCAAGCACAGAAACACTGCTCACACGATCAATCTGTGCGTGTGGCTCCATGAAATCCCATAACGCGCTTGGTATGCCTGTCTTGTTGAAGCCATCAACAGTGATAAACATCCCACAAAAGAATATCAAGAGCGAGTAGGACACCTGGTTGGCATACCATGTAGAAAAACAAATGCTAAGCGCTCACTCACCTATAAAGTGGAAAATTCTTTTGCAACTTAGGTAGAATTACCTTCTCCAGGCTAGGCCGAGCATCCTTGAAATCGAGCACCATCAGAGCAAGCGCAGCAGTGATTGCAGTCCAAGACATGTTCAGCCCCATCAGAAGAGCAACAAGCATGCCAATGGTGATGAGATAAACACATGTTTTCCATAGTAGTCTCTTCCATCTCTCAATTAAACCTTCCTTTTCATCAGATGACTGATTTGGGCCACTTATTTGTGAACTACTCATGACACTCCTCCCATACCTGTTTGTGGTGGCACCTTCTTCTTTCCTCTGAGGAGTCCCCACGCCGTCCCATGATGCATTGGAGTGCCTCGTCGATTCAGCATTCGCAGCGTTGCTCGCCTGCATGTCGCTCTCACTAGCAATTACTCGATTTCGGAGAGTCTCAACATGAACTAACCCTCCATGCATTGGAGGGCTCGGGACAATCCCATCGAGTGCTGAACTCCACTCCTGAGAGTTTAGAGAAGTGAGATGAGACATTGTGGCAGGTGAGAACCTATGTGAGTTCATATCTTCCTCCGCAACCACTTCACCTACTGACACCACTTCTTCATCCTTTTCAATTGACAACAAATTCCAAAACATGCCTAGAAGGATAGCCGTATTGACAACGATCCCCACGAGCATTGCGGGTAGTATCCCTGTTAAGAATTTCCCAAAGGAGATCTTGCTTTGGACAGCAATGACCAGGTTTTGTGGATTCCCTATAGGGGTGGCCGAAGACCCAATATTTGCGCTTGATGCGAGTGCGAGGAGGAATGGTTGTGGGGGTAGATTGTTCTGCCTCGCAATTTTCAGGACGAACTCAGTGAGAACAACGCAACATGTATCATTGGTGAATAGGGCGCTCGAAATCGCAGAGATGACACAAACTCGACAAAGCAAGTCCTTGCCACCTCGGCTTTTCCATGAGAGGAGTTTGCCTAAGTATTTAAACATGTCAGCTCTCTCAAGATAGACACTCACAACCATGGTTCCGAAGAGGAGGCCTAGAATTGGGAGGTCTATCGCGGCGTAGGCTTGGTCAGGGGTTAGGACTCTGAAGAGAACCATCATCATTGCTCCTAAAAGCGATCCCGCTGTCCGTCCGACTGGAAGGAAAGGGACTGCAGGGAAGACTGCCAGGACCCAAAAGACTGCGAACGCAAACGATCCAAGGACTACTTTTACAGTTGCTGCCATTGCCATTTTGTCCAGCCTTTTTTGCAAATTCAGGAAGCCTAAAGAGGCCTTCTAAACTATTTGGTAATTGCAAACTGAGGGCAAGTCAATGGGAATAAGAGGATCAACACGAGCAATGCAGTTATGAAATGTTAGCAAGAGGCAGAAACACATGAACTTGATTGGATTCTAACAAACTGGTTTCAAGCAAAACTATTTTTTCAAAATGATATTTCAATCAACACTACCCAAAGAGAGAGAGCAAGTAATCCAAACTACCCAAAAAAGGCCCAAATTTCCAATCTTTGCCAAGATTGTTTAATAAACTGATGATCCTTTTAATTGAAAGAGCTAAAAATGATCAAAACAGACCACCTCTGTAACCATAATCTCCAAAGATGCTGTTTTTATTGCATCTGCTTCAATGAACACTTCCCCAGTGGACAAAAGGGGCAGACCCAAATTGAACCCATTAGAATTCCTGTGATGGTTTCAATCCCATAACATGGAAACCAAAAAAGGAATCCAAAAGAGCTGGATTTGTATTTTCAGACTGACCTGCATATGAGCAACCTAAACCTGAGCTTCCATGATTAGCATCCATGGATGATAAAGAAGTCACTTTTCGACGGTTCATATTTATTATGGAGGGATGCATAGATCATATGTGGTGACATATTTACGTGAACGTGTTCTTTTGTTGACAAGTTCACATTGTATTCTCCATTATTGGCCCTGACAGTATATCTTATAATATTCTAATCTGTTCATGATTCAACATGGTTATTATTGTCATTTCAATTTTAACTTGATGTTCCTGGAAGAGGAGGTGACACGTGTGAGGTGGGTCCATGTGACACGATCGGTCCAGCTGGTACACGTGTTAGCACAACTTGGTTTTCAAGGATTGACAAAAACCATTTGATATACATATTTTCTCTCTAATAATTGAATACATTCCAGAATAATTTTGCGTTAATTATTGTGAAAAAAATTATGAACCCATTGAACATATAGATACAGGGCAATTATTTTTTTCAAGTCAACTATCAATATCATTTTTTTATTAGATTTTTTAGATTATAATATCTTTTCTTACAGAAAGAGAGAGAAACAAAAGGTGCTAAAAGAGAGAACTGTCTTTGTCTTTGGTGAGTTCCATATTGAATCATGGAATAGAAAGTATATGCAAATGCAAAGTGTACAATTAGAGAAGAAGCTACATTTAAAACCGGGTAGGGTTAAGATTGAATTAGAGTAGGAGTTGAATCTAATGGTTTTTCTTAGACGTTCACAGTGGATAGTTCCCATCAAAAAAAAAAATCTTATAAAGGCCTTTTGTTAAGGACTCTGTTAAAGGTCCATGTCTACTCGAAACAGCAATTGTTCACTACAATCTTTTGGGGTTCACAAGATAAGGATTTGATCAGATGGTTCTGAATCACTTGATGAACAACAGACCACTCTGTGATTCTATTCTGGTCTAGTTCTTCAAAATCAACTAATTAATCAATAAAAAAAAACACGATTTTCCAATGGACACATATACATTAAGTCATTCTTGCATATATACATTTTCATGAAAAATGAAACGTATACTTGGATGAGTTGAATGTATACATTTTGAATTTTTTAAACTTAATATGTATTAGTTTAATCTAATATACATCAGTTTAGAGGAAAGTGGAGACTATGAAAATGACTCAAGGAAACTTTCAGCCATGTTTGTCCACCCATTTGCATTGCCCATACATTTTGGTTTTTTCTGAAATATACACTTAATTGATAAAAATATATTCTTTTATAATAAAAAAAATTTACATGCTCATACCAATTAAATTCATATCCTTTTACACCATTAAAAATTCTGAGATCCCTTATTTCCGTCACTAAAAATTCTGTCCATCAAAGCCCAAATACACGTCGGCCAAGCCCAAAACTGGCAAACCGTCATCAACTTTTTCTCTACGAACCACCTGACCATTTCAGTCCAAGAATCTCTCAAACCGGGGTCCGGATCCAATTAGGTTTGGGTACTATCAGTATCGAACTACAGAGTTTATTAATCGAACTACACAGCATATGAATTGAACTCCACAACCAATTGTTGGGTACAGTATCACTCTCTGTACAGTTTGATTCGAAGATTGTGTAGTTTGATACTGATGGTATCAGACCTAACTGGATCCGGACTCTCAAACTGCTTGGAGGTCCTCAAACAGCTTGGAGGAGGGACACCCAAATGTATTGACCAGTGGATCACCCGAAAACAATTGTGAATATGTTATGATTTAGAAGATCACAACGTATGTTATTGAATAATGAGATTTGATTAACACGATCGACTGATACATAACATGAATTTGGCAGGTCCACCTTGCACGAATTGAGAGAACCCAGATTTCCTAATCACTCAAATGTGATTGGATAAATACAGACTTGGTGGGTGGACAGTCATTCATGCAGTCACTTGTGTCTCTTCCCAACATGTTTTGAACTTTTTTTTTCCGAAAATATGTATCGTCTGGTGAACTACATATCAAATGAATTATATGACTGACTGAGCTGAATGCATATATAACTACCTCATTTGGAATAGTTTCCAGTACAGAACTTAAAAAGTTGAAATTTGGAAGTGCATCGTTTCACTATTTCAGCAGAGAAACAGATTTCAATCCGTTGATGCTGGCATTTGAAATTGCCATGTTTACATAACCTCTATTCAACAAGAATCCAATACTATACATGTAAATCCCTTCTCCCAACATCCAAAACCAGACCTTCAGAGGCAGAGAGAGAGAAACAACAAAAGAAAAACAAACCACTACCACATTTTTATTTTTATTTTATCAAAATAACAAACAAATAGGTTTCAATTCTCAATCAATTCTCTATACATGATCAAACACCAACCACTTCTAAAATCTCAAACCAGATCCCCCCTCCCAAACCTCCACACACTGCTCCCCCTTCCTAGCCAGGACCATCCTGCTCCCCCCAAACCCCATCTCCCCAATCCTCCCCTTCCCCACACCATCTCCCCTCCTCCTCCCCATCACATTCCTCCTCATCACCCTCTCATCCCCTCCCAATCCACCACAATTCAACCCCCCCTTCACCACCACCTCACTCCACATCTCCACATCCCCACCCCTACTCACAAACACATGCCCCCCATAACACTCACTCTGCACCCACTCCCCTCCTTTCCTCCCTTCCCCGCCGCCACCGCCGCCCCCCTCCCCAACCCCACCCACCCCCCCATCTTCCTCAAGTCCACCATATACACCTCCCCCGAATTCACCCCCACCTTGAACACTGCTCCAACCTCCTCCGATGCCGCCACATCCGCAAAGCAGTCCTCCGTCCCTTCCTTCGCCTCCCACACCGCCTCCATCGGCGCCCGCACATCCCACAGCCTCACATTCCCCGTCCTCCCCGACGGCCCGCTGTGCGCGCCCGCCGCCATCAAAAGATTATAGCTTGGCACCCATTGAAGCTTTGTTGCCGGAATTGCCGAGTCGAGCTCCGCCCCGTATATCTCGCGCCGACCGATCTCCACGACTGGCTGGAACCCGGCCCCGGCGTCGAACGCCACGATCGCGCTTGCGTTCCTGCGGCACGACTCGAAGCTTGAGAACAGCAGGTCCGGGGACGCGCCGATAGCCTGCACCGCCGACCCCGACTTCGTCGGGTCCGCCCAATTGAGCGTCTTCAGCGTGGACCCGCCGTCGGAGAGGCTCAGGATCTGAAGCCCGGCGACGTCGGTCGCGCCAGCGGCGGCGACCGAGGGGGAGATCGCGAGGAGGGAATCGACGGCGGGGAAGCGCGTGAGGACCGTGGACCGGCGGCGGAGCGACCAGTCGAAAGACGTGATCTTGCTGCCGTGGGCGACGTGGACGGAGCCGGTTTGGGTCACCGAGAGGGTCGAGGGGGGGTCCCGCCCGTTGAGGGGGAGGACCGCGGACGGCTCGAGCGCGAACGGGTCGAAGCGGTCCGGGCTTGAGAGGGAGGAGACTAGGAGGGGTTCCAGGCCGAAGAAGCGGGCCTCGGCGAGGAGGTCCTGGAGATCGAAAGACCTCGCCTTTGAAGGGAGGGAGGCCGTCCGGAGGAGTGAGAGGAGGACGGAGAAGATCTCGGGATCCCTGTCGATGAACGCGTCGGAGGAGGAACCTGGGTTCGCGTAAGTGGAGAGGATGGAGTCCGGACCGGCTAGGGTTAGGGTTTGCGTGGTTGTCTGGAAGAGATGGCCGCCGACGTTGAGGGTGACGACGTTGGGGGGGGGTGGAGTCCTCTTCGGGTACCCTATTGAGATGGGATTGTAGGGGGCCGCGAAAGGTGGCATCTTTAGCTAGGGTTTCAAAAGCCCTAATTGGGATGAATTGAAGAGAAATTCCGAATCGAAGCTTTGATGAGAACCCTAGAAGAGAATGGAAGTCCAGGCAATTTAAAGGTGGTGGTTTGGGCTTGCGTGGAAGGTCGTTTTTGTGGCTGGTCAAAATATTTGGTCTGGCTTTTTTTTATTCACACATTTTTATTTGATTAAATAAAATGTGAGGTGGTTGACCATGATTTTCATGAAGGGAACGGTTGATTCGTCAAAGATGACCTAATGTTGTTTTTTTTATCATGTACTCTTTGTATGACCACAGACAAAATTAAGATCCAGAAGAAGCTGACAGAACTGATGACATCGGAGGCTTAGCTACTCTGGGGAAGTTATATACCCACCCCATACAATTTTTATGCACACCGTGATTAATATTTTTATGCATTGAATCAAAGGAAAACCATCCTTACCGATCACAACTCATTTTGAACCAAGCTCCCCTCTGTACTGTTCGACAAACGTAGTGTCGACTGCTGCTACATACGTTGACATTTCTAGTGTCGAACTGAAGGGTTACACAAACATTTTTTTGTTATAATATCGACATACATGTATTGTCGATATGTGTTACATATATCGTCAAATAGAACGTCGATACTAGCAGATTATTGAAAAAAAAAAAAATAAGTATTGGTCGACATATAAGATGTCGAGAAAAATGTTAATGGCCAATAATGATAGTGTCAATACCAACAATAATTGCAAGCTACTTCTTATGGATATGTTTGAACTTCATCATCTCAAGAACTCGATGCCATGTCCTTAGAATAATTTTTTCGATTGAAATTGTAGGCCGAATACATTCCTTGGGAGTCATACTACACTGTAAAAAAATAAGAACTCAATCATTACAAGAAATTAAGAGTTATATACACACAAAATAAAAGAGTTATGTTTTTCAAACTAACATCAATCATATATTTGAATAAAATGAGTCTTTATTAGTTTATATTGCCAACCTGGTTTGAATATAGATAAAAAATAAATTATATCAAATTAATAATTAGGAAATGAATCAAAATCATTTATCAACGAGGATTTCAAATGACAAAATATAACACAAAAAAAAACAAGAAGAAGATGTTAGTTTGAAAAGCATAATTCTTTTTATTTTCAATAATCTGCTAGTATTGACACTCCGCTTAGCAACATATTTAACACACATCGACAATACATGTGTCGACATTATAACAAAAAAATGTTTGTGTAACCCTTCAGTTCGACACTAGAAGTGTCGATGTATGTAGCATTGATCGACACTATGTTTGTCGAATAGTACAGGGGTGAGTTTGATTCAAAATAAGGTGTGATTTTACAGAATAGTATTTAGTCGGTATAGTTTTATAGGTTCTAAAAAATTAGTTAGATGACTTTCCAATTGGGGTGGTTTTCCACTAAACAGGGTTTAAATAACCGTCCCCGCTAGTCTGACCCACTTATTCCATTTATGTAATCCATTGTGGGTTGGATGAATAACTTATGGGATGGAAATAATGGCACCCAATAAATAAACAACTTAACAAGTTGTTGAACAATGCATCTAGAAGACCAACAACAATTAATAGAGAAAATCTTCATATTGACAGGACTGCAGTCCATGGTATGTCTTCATTTTGAAGCTTCCAGGACTGCCCAACAAATAGAAACCACCAACAAAAACTGTCCACACATTTTTTTACCACATTATTACACTGCGTGATCAGAGAAGCTATTATTCATATGGTGCAAAAATGTAAAAAAACTATCGTGTGAAAATTTACAGTGCATCTAAAAGGACCTGCTTTTCAATTTTTTTGAGGGAGTGGAAGGACTCTAAAAGCCATCCTTGTATTTCTATCCCACCAACCCAATCTCAGCCTCCAAGAACTTCAGTTCTCTTGTTGCAGCTGGTATCAGGGGTTGTGATTCTTCCTCCGCCCCGATAAACTTCTGATTAGCCACCAGTCTGAACTGATGGTGGGTTCTGCAGACGTTCCATCTGCATTGTCGAATATGAATTCCTTGACAGATCCCTGCCCAAAACGTGTCTGGCTCTGCTCTTGTATGTCGGTAGGATCTTTCTCAGGTAAACTCCCTTGCGCGGCGTGGATGCAGGTTGCCTCCTCCGAGGATTGATCTTTTTCAGCCACTTTGTTTCCACCACATTAGACTGTGTTGCAGATGCAGTTTCAGCGCTTATTGCCAAGTTTTTTCTATCAGCCTCTTCGGCGTGGAGTTCAAATGATAACCTGGGATTCAAAACTGGCTTATCACCTTGAGATACTGTTCTTTCTTTGAACTCTCCAAAGGTGCGCTGTCCTCTGAAGCAGGCGTAGTAACAGCTCCACCTGAAGCTGTGGGGCATGACTCCTGAGGTGGAACCAGCTTTCGCAATGCAAGGCTGTCGAGTTTCAACAGCTTCGGAGGCTCGTTGGGGCAGAACGAAGGGAACTCAAGATCAGGGAATGGAGAAGAGGTTCCCGAACCAGATATCACAGAACTGGGAGAGATGAGGTTGCCCACCGGGCTTCCGGGGTAGAGCTGATATGACTGGAATTCATAATGAGATGGTGAGAACTTCTTATCGCCCAATTTCTGGCTGAACTCAAAAGAGGAGCTCAGAAGTTGAGCAAATGGAACCTCTGGAGATGAAGGTGTCGTGAGGTGCATGGCTTCGGGGGAGGGGTGAAGGGGGCAGTAGAGGGCTCGGTGGTGAAGGTGGAGAAGACAGGGGGAGAGACTAATTGGGTCTCATTTGCATATGGGCCGATAGCGAATATGGAGGCGGGCCCACTCGGGGAGTAGATGTTGGCGGAAAGGGAGGCAAAGGAAATTGCACCTGCCGGAGATTGGATTGCGGAAGGGGTTCTGATTGTAGGAAGGAAGCAGGAGAGGAAGGAGGGGCGGCAAAGGGCAATACAAGAGAGGGTGGTTGGGAAAGGTTGTTTTCGGTCGGAGGAGCTCCTGGTGGAACTGGAACGATCACTTCAGGAACCAAAGCTGATCTGCTGATGCGCTTCTCCTGTCTTTGAGACCCAAAACACTGGTATATGCTTAAACAGCCTCCCCAGCGCCTCCTCTGCCACAAACAATGATAACAGCATGTAAGAGAGGTATCATTTGTAAAAGAAAAGGGAACTCATCCAGATAAAAGAGGGCTAGAAGATTTTTGGAAATCTATAGAAGGTGACTAATGATTAATTCACGGCAAAAGAAGTGCTATTCATTATTGGTTCATCTAGCATCAACAACCAAAGCACCCTAATCAACTAAGTCTAACTAGTAATCAGCAGATACACAATTTTTTGACGGCATCAATTAATTATCAAGTGTGGAAAAGAAGTAATTCGAAAGTGAGATGACCTTCAGATTTTAAAAAAAATGCCACGATATGTGGGCATTATAATCCAATATTAGTCAAACCAATCGCATACAAGGGCAGACAGATGAATGGAAAACGCTTTCGAAAAGAGATGAATACTAGCATCAAACAAATAAAACCTCCAACTAGATGATAACAATCAACTTGTGTAAAAGAAAACTCAATTAATAAAAACAACTGCAAAAAAAGACCTTCGACCAACAATATTTTCTTCACCATAGAATAATATCATCAATAAGTAATGTAGATTGAAAACAACCCCATATTTGATATAAATACGAATTACAATAATTAAACCTTTTCCATTAATTTGCGAAAACTCTCTGCATACTTTTCAGCTACTGATTATTTTAAGGACAAATTGTGTACAGTTATTTACCCAGATTCCAATAATGTTATCTTCCACTCCTCAAATCTTTAACTCTATTCTGTTCCCACCCATAGGGGCCACCTTTCCATTTTTCCATTATATATAATACAGCATCCATCAATTTTCTCCATCCATCATCCCCGTAAGAATTACTGCTCCTGATATTTAGATTGACTGTGTGAAAGAATACTTCAAAATTTGATAATATATTTACTCCAATCTATTCATCTCTGCTCATCAGCATGGTTTACATGTCATCAATGTAGCAATCGGTGAATCTGTGGTAGGCACTATTACACAGCTTGTTTTGTAGCCTCATATTGTAACTTCGATATATCATATCATTTAATCTGAGTATGCATTTTGCTGTCCTCATGCAATGAAGTATACTCCGTTGACTAATGAAAAAGTGTATATTTCCCTATTCCATTGCCTTGAACAATATATTTCATGCATTTATGTATGAGTAATGCAAAGATATGCATTTCTATGCAAATTATTTTACAACAGAAAACACTACTTCTTTTGTGTGTATATAAAAAATGACCTCCCTTTATATCCTTTTTTTTTTTTTGGTACAGTTCCTATGGCAGAGGAAATTCATTCAGGGACATTAAATAAAAACTCAAAAAGGCATCATCAGTCAGGACTCCTCATTACATGCGGGACAAAGTAGGTGGTGGTAAAGAAGTAAAACCAAGGTAGGATAAATTTCAAACTAGAATGAGTTGAATGAAAACTGATGGAGAATCTGGAAATATTTTCACAAATTTAAATACCTAGCACACAATACATCGTCCCCGGTCTCCATTCTATCATCAAATACCAACATAATATTCATTCTCTGCCCAATCATCATACTACCATGACCAAACCTCAAGAAGCAATAATCATCAATTCTTTGAAACACTCAAGGGAGGAACACCCATCAACACTTCTCCTCCTCCAATTGTATACCTACTCACAGAGAAGTCTTTAACTTTCCTAAAATTTTGAAGATTCCCCAAAACCAACCTCCTTGCATCCTCCACTCGATTCATAATCACTTCAATCATCAAATTCAAATTCTATTATTTCATCACTGCTATTAGTATAGTTGCACAGATTTAAAAATAAAAAAGTTAACATTTTCCATCAAAAACTCAAACATTTATCAAAACAAACAATTCTGATAGAAAAAAAAAATCAAAGCAATCCCAACCAAATCACAGTCAACAGATTCAATAACAATGAACTCCAATTCCAAACAAAAACAATCCAGATCAAAAAAAAAAATCACAACACGACGAGCTCACCTGCTCCGTGTCCTGCCGGACCCTGCTCTCGGCGGTGATGATCGCCGTCGCCGCCGCGTTCACCGTCTCCACACTATCGTTCATCCTTCTCATCTCTCTCTCTCTCTCTCTTAAGAAAAAAATCCTAATTTTCTCAAATGAAGCAAAACAAACAAAAATTAGGGTTTTAATAATGGAAAATTTGGGGCTCACGAAGGTCAAACGAGAGCAGCAGCAATTCCCGTCACTGACATCTCCACATACAATGACACAAATTCCAGGCGTGTAGTTCACGCAACTCCTGTTTGGATTGGCGGGATAACGTTGTCCGATTGAAACGATTGCGTTGATTATTACGATCGCGGGAGGGATTGGACGGATAGTTCGGAATATCATTATCAAGGCAATCTCACACGTGCGGGGTTTTAATGAGTGTCTCCTATGTGGAGCAGTACCTGGTCCCTCTCATCATTGGTTGATTAATTGATTGAGTGGGGTGTCTTTACACGTGCGGCAGTGATGGGTGAGGCGTTTATCCGTATAAGAATCGGATACCTATTCAGATAATTATTTAATATTTTCAAAATTTTGCATGGATACGGATACGAGTCAAATGTCGAATAACTTATATTTAAAAATAAGAATCATATATCTAGTATCTGAAAAATTTCAAAAAATTATAAATATATACACAAAATCATGTTAATCCTACAAAATATTAATATAATAAGTAATCATATATTAATATTTCAGATACAAATGCTTGAGATTGGATATCATTATATTCATATGTTTAAAATACAGTTATTTTATTTCAGATAAAATTACATATTTTCATATATTCAGATAGAAGTATCAAATATTCAAATATTTTCATATATATATATATATATATATATATATATATATATATATATATATATATATATATAGTCGCGATTACGTGCAGTGTGCGGTCGGTGCGGTGTGCGATGTGGGCCGTCCGATCGCGGGTCCATTGCATCCAACGGTCGACGTGAATCACACCCGACCGTCCGATGCGATGGACCCGTGATCGATGGCCCGTGATCGCGCACCGCACCGACCGCACACCGCACGTAATCGTAACTCTATATATATATATAGGGAAGTGTTTGCGTGCGGCAAACGGCGGGTGCGGCAACGATTACGGGCCGTCGATCACGGGTCCATCGCATCGGACAGTCGGGTGCGATTCACGTCGACCATTGGATACGATGGACCCGCGATCGAACAGCCCACGTCGCGGCCGCACCTGTCGTTCACCGCACGCAATAATTTTCATATATATATATATATATATATATATATATATATATATATATATATAGTTAATACACATGTCTTTCTTATATTACTAATTTAAGCTCTTGTCTAGAGCCCACCAAACATGGTGACATGATGCTAATAGGAAAATGATGCCAAATCTCTCACATGTAGTCTTTACTATTTTTTTATTAAAAAGTATATATATTCATCAATTAAAATACACACGGTTATAAAACATATATATATATATATATATATATATATATATATATATATATATATATATATATATTAAGATATATTAACATATTTATAAAAAAAAATTTAATTTTATACAATGTGATAGTCAATGTATCACAATATACATACGATTGGAAGTATTTCTGAGCTGCTGTAGATGGGGATGACAGGCTCGATGGTGATGTATGCACCTAACATTTTTGGGGTGCACGTGCATCCGAGAAGAAAGAAGTTGAAAGTTTGGATCTGGACTTTTGAGTTCTAAAATGGTGGTAGCCAGTCACTTTGTGCCACGTTACTCAAAGTGTACCATGTAAATTTTAAGATATCATAATCCAAAAAAAATAAAGTTTTAAGGCATCATTTGCTCGTGATGGAAATGTGGGACACGTAATTCATTAGATATATATGAAGGGTGCTTTAGTTTCAACCTTGTAGAAAACCTCAAATAAAAAAATGAATTTATTGTTAACCTTTTATAATTATGGATCTTATTAAAAAAATTCAATTTTAGTTTCTACCCTTCTAAATAAATAAATTATTTAAAAACCCCTTCAAATATACATGATTACTTTATGATACTTCAAATACAGATTATCTTTATAAAAATCACGTATGTTTAATTTATTATAGAAATTATTTATATTAATTTTGTATCGATCATTTTTTAATGGTTTCTATAACAGGAGATAAAACTAATTTTTTTACAAAAACAATTACAATTTGTAAAGGTCTTGAAATAATAATATTTTTTTAAAATTTTTTTTAATAATTTACCTGTTTAGGAGGGGCAGAAAATAAATAACCCGAAATGGTTATGTTTTTTTAATAAGACGTAACAACTTTACAAATGGTTAATAATCAATTCAATTTTTAGTGGGGATTTTTTTATAATATGCTTGTTCTTTTGGGGTATATATCAAATTTCGGTTCCATAAAATTGTTAATTTTGATACCGACAAAAGTTTGGTCAAATTCGTCAAGCAGATTTAACGCATGCAATAATATGCTGACGTGTTATTCCAATTAAAAAAAAAGCTGACGTGATGATTCCCCAATGAGTCATGAGACAATGACATACATAGAAATTGTTCTCGAATAAAATAATACAAAGTATTATAGATACAGATACATAAAATATAAGATCAAATGATTAATACAACCTTTAGTTATTCCATCTGCCAGGAGAATTCGTGTACTATATCCGTGATACGATAATATTGATGTCATATTTATGACTGTATTTATATGATTGTTGCATACTTGCATGCATGTATAATCACATGTATATGAATATGTGCATGTAAAATAAAGTTAAAAAAAATTTATTGTTTACAAACTCCACCCATGGAGCCTCTGCACAGAAGACAACTCAATTTTTTAAGTACTTTCCATTTAATGAATCGACCCCTAAATAGTGTGTGGTTATTGGTCAACCAAATCATTCTAGTAACTGTCAGAATAAAAGAAACACTTTGGAGTCTATCTAGCAAGTGGCAACACCGTATCTTTAGATTTCAAAATTAGTTTTATTTTTTCAATTTGACAACATTGTATTTTCATTTTAGATCCCAAAACTTGGCTTTTACTTGTTGCATAGGATTCCATATTTCCATGTCAATTAGCCTCCGCTTGGATAGAGAAGTAGGTTATTCTAAGAATTATGATTATTCTAGTATAAATAAAGATAAAATTATTTTTTATTTGATTATGTTTTGAATTATCCTAATAATAAAGATTTTGTTGTTTGAATAAAATGTGAGTAATGTAGGAATAAAGATTTATAAAATGTGAAAAAATGTTGATAGTTGACTTATGAAAGGCCACAGTTGATTTGACAGTGGAATCTGACCACATATTCCTTTGGGTTGAATAACCTAGAATCCAAGGGTTGGTTAGAATCCATATACCACTTTATATCAGTTAATTTTGACATATAGATTCTCATTTATTTCATTCTTTCAAACATTCATTTTCAGACTACTCTGATTAATTCCTGCTTACTCCAGTCCAGACCATATTTTAAATCAACGGGGGCTTAGAATTTTGATTGATAATTTACTTTTTTTAGGGCTTGTTACAACCAATTCTAAATTTTAGTTTCATTTCTCTTTCTAGAATTATGTATAGTATTCTTAAAAAACATGTAAAATTTAGGACAAGAAATATGGTTAAAAATGTGAAATGGTTAAAACATCTTTTTCTTCTTGTTGTACAAGGCATTTATTTGCCAACAAAAGAACCTAACACATGGAAGTGGGATTTGGACTATACAATAATAGAAAATGTTTCCAAAACCAAAAGATGATAAGCTTTCCCTAACTTTTCTAATATTTTCCACTTCCTACCTTTGGAAAAACAAAGATTGGGGGATATATGTCAATTATTTGCTGGTTGGTTGGTAGTGGAAAGAAAGTCGCTCAGGGGAACTAACTTTGACATTGTGGGGGAAAGTCCATGTCATTCTGATTAGCTATGCTTATAAACATATAAGTTTGGTGAAGATTTGAACTAGAGACCTAATGACTATCCTGTAACTTTCTTTCATTCCGGGGACGGTTATTTAAACCCTCATTTAATCGAAAACCACCCTGACAAGAAAGTCATCCAACCAATTTTTTGAAACTTATAAAATCACCCCCTAATAAATATTATTGTGTAAAACCACCCCAATCCATTTAACAAAACTATTTCTCTTCGACCCATCTTCATCCGTGTGTCATTTCGATCACCGGTCACCGTCTCTTGCTCCATCTGCCTTTTCTCTCTTTCCTTCGCTACTCTGATATTGTTCCACCAGCCGGTCACCTTCTTTGTTCGATATCGCAGTGTAAGGTAAATATACTTCCTCCATTTTCTTTTTCATCTTTTTCTTGTTGTTGACATTATTTGTGTTATATTTTATCATTTGAAACCCTAATTGATCAATAATTTTAATTCAATGTCTAATTATGAGTTTGATATAGTTTGTTTTTTTATATTCAAACCAGGTTGGCAATATAAGCTAACAAGAACTCATTTATTCAAATATGTGATTGATGTGAGTTTGAAAAGCATAACTGTTATGTTTTGTGTGTATATGATCCTACTGGGTATATAAATTTATTTTCTTATATATGATTTACTTATTTTTTTACAATGCAATATGACTCACAAAGAACGTATTCGACCTATCGCTTTCAATCGAAAAAATTATTCCAATGGCATGGCATCGAGTTCTCAAGATGATGAAGTTCAAGCAAATCCATAAGAAGTAGTTTGTGACTATCTGTTGGTATCGACACTGTCATTGTCGGCCATTAGCATTTTTCTCGATATCTCATGTGTCGATTGATACTTATTTTTTTATTTTTCAATAATCTGCTAGTATCGACACTCCGCTTGGCGACGTATTTAACACATATCGACAATATATGTCAATATTATAACAAAAAAAAATGTTTGTGTAACCCTTCAGTTCGACACTATAAGTGTCGATATATGTAGCATTAGTCAACACTACATTTGTTGAACAGTACAAGGGGTGTGTTTGGTTCAAAATGGAGTGTGGTTGATGGGGTGGTTTTCCTTTGATTTCGGATGCATAAAAACTATAAATCATGAATGGTATTCTCATTGTATTGTATGGGGTGGGTATATAACTCTCCATTCCTTTTTGTTGTTACTCTATGTATAGTTAGCAATTTTAATCATGGGAGGGGAAGTTGGCAGTCCAAGACAAATAGGAAAATATTATGTTCAGTCTTATTTGCCAGCACGTATATGTTTTGTTTTGATTTTTTTTTTCAAAGTATGTATTTAACTAAGATATACATACTTTTTATATATATAAAAGATGAATAAATATGTATTTTTGTGTTTTTCGCACTTGAGTATATATGAAAATAGTAAAAGATCTACTTATGATTTCATATGTTATATTGGTAACACAATGATTGTAAATGATATAGTAAAACAAACAGCACAGCCGTGACCAAACAATTATTACAACATCGTCCTTAATTCGTGCAGTCCTAACCCAAACAAATGAAATCTCCATACGATATATACTCTGTTAGATAAATACATGCTTTCAAAAAAAGATAATTATATACTCCGAAAAAATTCAAAAAATGTTACGACCACAAAAGTAACTGCAGAATTATTATCTTTGATGTTTTCCAAGATATAACCTTCATGAGTAAAAAAGTGTGGGAAACATGGTTTACTTTGGATCAAAATTGAAGGTGTTCTGATCCGGTGACCCAATTCTTGACCCAATATCCACCTATTTCAAAACACCAATGCGGGTGCCATAAAACCAACCAGAAAACAAATTAGTCCTAAAGAGCTCCCTGCACAAGAAACTGTCAAAAGCCACATGAATAATTTCAAGGTATATACAAAAACAGGAAGCTATAAATCGCATTTCAAGCTGCATTAATATAAATTATATATATATAAATGACGAAAAGAATTACACAACCAAATAAGAGCACAATTTCAAAACTTATCTTACAACAAACTCAGTTCTACAACAAATTGACACCAGACCACTGAGATTCAAACTCCACATGGTCTCCGCCGCCCGGCGGATTGAACCCAAAACCATTAAAAGTTCTCTCGTCCATCCCAATGTCTGGTCCTTTGAGCGACGGCATTGGAGAAGATGCCCATGGAACCGGCGTTTGAGGGTTTGTGTTTGAAGCTTCTAAATTCAGAGTCGTCGGGTTTTGTGGAGAGTTACCAGTGGCTCTTTTGTTGAAAGCATTAGCTGGTGTGGAAAGGGAAGTGGGTATCTGCTGCTGCTGCTGCTGTTGCTGGTTCTTCTGAGGAGGCGATTTAGGTCGCAGGCTTTCGATATCGGGGGTCGTCAACACGAGGTGGGGAGCTTCGGGAGGGGGGTTTCTACCTCCACCTCCTAGCCATACCTTTCCATCCTTGTCGGCGAAATGCTTCATGTAATTCTGCAGGTTTAGATTGAAAAAGAAGAGAAAAATGTTTCATTTTCGAAGCAAAACAAGATGAATTGAGTAAAACCATATAACGACTACACCATCAATAATAATAAGAAAAACATGGATTGCAACAATAGCCTAGATGGGGAATCGTATGGGGACATAATATGTACTTTTGTTTGACACCATGCATGTCATGGACAATCAACAGAATAATCAGCATCATCTTCACCATCCAAATATGGGTGTGAATTTTATTATTTGTACATCAATCGGTTGTATTGGCTGTTGGGGGGGGGGGGGGGGGGGGTGTGGGGTTTGTGGCCTTGTGGGTTAAACTAAGTTTGCAAGGGGTTTTGTTTGGCCTCAGTTAGGATGCTTTACAGTACCCAAAAAGAAATGTGGCTAGCTTGGAAGAAGATAGGGCCACCTATGTGAAGTCCCTGGAATCTAGGTAAACCATAGCAGAAAAATTATAAGAATGCAAGAAAAACCATATTTGGCAGAGCAGTTCAGGGTGCAAGCGAGCTTCTCGAAATGCATACCTCGGCAACAAAGTTCGAAGAAGATAAACCTTTACCGACAGTTAACCATCCCGAGCGGATGTTATGGTCCTCACCAAACAGTTCAAGCCGCCTCCGGCCAAGGGAAAAGTGCTCAATGATTCGATACATGTCCTCGGGCTTTGTAGTAGAACCTATATGCATTGATGGTATTAATTGTTGCAACTGCAAATGTACATTAGGAGACTAGAAATTTTTTAGTTAAAAGATGAATGTACACACCGTAAGGAGGTTCTTCAGCTATGATTATATCTGTATCAATGTTGGCATGAATAATATGACCATCAGTACTGCGACGCACTGTACCCTTTATTCCCATTAAGCAGTGCTCCTGAAAATAAACAGGAGAAGATAATAAACTTCAAGTACAGCGGCAGCAAGGCAAGGGAATCAGTGATAACTCATAATAATGCCACAAAACAGACAAAAATTTGTAACCAACCTTTGAATGCTGAAATAATGTGTGAGAATCATGTCGCAACATATTCCCTTTGTTTCCTTCCTTCCTCTTGTTCGTTTTCACCCAACAGATATCCTCACACCTACGGAATCCCCACTATGTAATGCAAATACGAAAAAAATGTAAATAGAATCATCATGGATGAAAGATAAATATTTGCCCATGAAAAAAGAAAAGGGCAAAGAATGGTCACAACTTGTAACACTTGTTGGAGGTTCATTAGCCAGGGCAGGAGAATGACACGGCTGATTGTTACTATTTTTATGCATTTTTCATTCTAACAAAGTAAAGTCTAAGAATGATCGATATATCCATTACCAGATGTATGTAAAGAGATACATGAATGAGATACACGTGGTTTTTCTGAATAGTGACAATCTCACTCACTTTTCATGTCATGCTTTAGTTCTTGTGCAATTATGAACCAAAGCAAACAGGTTATAAAAAAAGGTACCAAAAAACAAAAGAATTACATGCATCTATAAAATGTATACCTTTTTTAGACACTGGCGACCCTGCTCCAAACCAACACCATCACCGACCCAAAGAAAGATAAAGGATGGAGTATCTGCAATTGCCTGAAGAAGTGAGGTAAGAATACAGTTATTCCTTCAAGGAAAAAGTCCAAAGATAAGAAACAATATAGCTCAGAGACTTTCTAATGGTATTGGATAAAATGAAAACAAGTTCAGAAATATGGGTTGTCTACCAAATGATAAATCATGTAAAGGATAACAGATTGTCATACCTCAATCTTGAGATTCATAATTTCTTCAAGTGTCCAGTACTCCATATTGTCAGCCACACCAGGCGCTCGATGAACGTATTCTTCCCAGGGCGGGTCCACAAGGATAACATCAAACTTGGTGCCAAAGAACTCAGGATTGAGGTTAAACTCACGCAGATCACACTTGTAGTAATAAGGTGGGGTAGCAGACTTAGACACAATCTCATCTTTCTTCTGAATAAGCTCCCTCAACTTCGGGTAATCCTCCACTGTGCTGGTGAGCTCTAATTCCCTAATAAAGTTTTGAGGTCTATTTCCAGTGTCAACAAAATTCTGGGAGTAGTCATTCTGCTCTCCTCTTGAAGGAGCCTTACCCAAGGGTCCACTGTTTCTAAGCGGAGGCCAATTCACAGGGGCCTTCTCATGGGGCATCCCACGAGCCATGGGTCCCATAGCACCATATCCAGGACCAGAAATGCTGGGAGAAACTCTTCCGGGGCCTAATTGATTGAAGCTCATAACATGTGATGGTCCAGTTCCCATATTATGTGCGAACCTGGGTCCCAATGGGCCTGCTGGAGGAATAGGAGCAAGAGCAGGAGGGATGCCCAACATGTTCATATCAGGTCGGGCGCCAGGCCATACCAGGGGTGGACCAGGAAATTGTGGAACAAAAACACCTGGGCCAATCGGTGGCCCTGGAGCAGGAGACATGGCTGGCCCAAGCGGCTGCATTGACCCTGGCTGCAAAGCTAGATGACCGAACGTAGGTGCCATCATAGGCATTGGAATTCCAGCTCGTTGATTATTATCTCTGCCTGCCATCCTTCCCCTTGGTCCCCTCCCAGGCCTGTTCCCCTTCCCTCCTTGAGAAACAGACCTGTTCAAAGATCCCGGTCCCTGGTTATTCCCAAATGAAGCCTGAGAACCACCACTAGACGCCTGCCCCATCGAATTTCGGTTAGAGTTTGGGGGCCCTCTTGGACCTCTACCCCTCCCACTCTGGACATCATATCCACTCCTCCCTGAGCTTTGATCAGGCATTGGTGAACCCTCATCTGGGTATCTCTCGTGCATAACATCGCCGCCAGAGCTATACATGCCGGTCATTTTTGCCTTGTCCTCAGTGGGATAACCCCACTCTTCATCACTCGCACCTCCTGAACCAAAATCCTGGTTTGAAGTGGCTTCAGTTCTCCTCCCAAAATGTGTGGACCCAGAGTCCTCTCTTTTGAAGTCATGAGATGACTGTGGCCTAATCTCTATAGAGTCGGTAATTTGATTAACAACTCCAAAACTCGACGACGTCCTTGCATGTTCACCCCTGCCTCTATCTTTTCTATAGATAGGCCGGCTGTCAATCCTGTCATGCTCCCGCCTTTGAGAGTCCCATTGTTTTTCATGGTCTAAATCGGCATTTCTGTCTTTGCTGTCTCTATCATGCCTCTTCTTCTCCCACTCTGTATTCCTCTCATTCCAACCACTGTCTAACCGGTCATCTCTGTATGGCTCCTTCTCCCGGTCCTTCACTTTCGTGCTAACACTTCTTTCATTGTCGGATTCAGCACCACCTCGGTCAAGCCCATCATTTTCATGGCGATGTCGCCCCTTTCTTTCGGGGCTCCATGACCTTTTACCCCTCCTAACCTCCTTTGCATGTCTATCATCCTTCGACTGCGGGTGCCCATCCTCATCCAGGTTAACTGACATCTCCCGCCTTTCACGCCTATCCTTCTCATTATACTCTGTGTGTACCCAAGAGCTCACCCTGTCACCACCAGTCTCTGTGTCTCCAGCCAGACCACCTGATTTCTCCCCAACCATCCTCGTCTTATCATCTCTGATATTCTCTGTTCCAACCTCACTAGCAATTGCAACAACCTCATTATCATCTTCCATAGCTTCTGATCTCCCTCTGCTTTTACTCCTTTCCTCATCAACCTTTTTTTCTTCTCCATCATTTGGCCGTACACCTTTATCACTAAACAGACCCCCACCTCTGCTTTTTCTATCAAATTCATTCCTCAAGTCCCTCGCTCTAGTTTTGTGATCGGATATCCTTTCACTCCTTGAATCAAGCCTATCCGCATTGTTAATATCCTCCGGCTTCCTGCCCATATCAGTTTCATCCCATCTCCTGCGAGAACTCCTCTCCTGCTCACGGCTACCCGTTTGGTCTTTCTCTCTCCCACCACCACTTTCCTTCCTTTCAAAATGCTTCGATTCCCTATCCTTCTCACGAGACTTTTCAGGCTCAACCTCATATGGAAGGCGCTCCACCTTGCTTCTACTTCTGCTCTGGGAGCCTTCAAGCCCAGTGATGCTGTTAACCCTCTCCATCTCCCTCTCACGGTAACCATCACCTGATCTCCTATCACTCCTCTCATCAGGATTCTTCTTCACCGCCCTAGATCGCGACTCCTGCCTGGACTCGTAATCATCATCATCACCGCTTCCCGGATGGCTCGACCCACCTGAAGACTTCCTCCGAGAATCGCTCTGGTCCCCACCCGCGGAGCTCTTCCTCTTTGACCCACTGTCCCTCTCATCACCTTCATCAGAGTTCCCATGCCTCCTGGACTTGCTCGATCGGTGCCTCTTCTTATCAGAGCCCTCCAAATCATCCTCTTCTTCGGTATCACGTTTCACATAACTCCGACTGGACTCACGGGATTCCATATCAGATAATGCAACCCGCTAACGGATGAGGTCTTAAATTCTTCCAACAGATTTAAAAGCAGCTCTTATACGACCAACCTAAAATGACCACCGAAAAACAGTCTTCAGAAAAATTTGATTCACATTGAAATTTCTTAGAAACCCTAATTTTCAATTCTCGGTGGTCCAATCAGATTACAAACACTAGATGAGAGTATGAGACGAGCGAACTAAAACCAGATTTTTAGCACAAAAAATCAAGAAAGAGTCATCTTTATCAAACAATAAAAAAAATCAGTTCATAAATATGATATCTACCAAAAAAAAACCCTAATTTTTCAACCAAATCTCGAAACCTCGACCAAAAGAACACACAAAAAACAAAGACAATCGATTCAACTAACCAACAATGCAACGCCAACCAAAAATACAAAAACTAGCTCCATTATAAATAAATATAAAAAAGCGAATGTGCACTCAAAACTCGAATCCGGCGAAGTCGAATCGAGGACATTAAAGTTTTCAAGAGAAGAACTGTGAACAAGAAAATCGTACCTGATTCGATCGATCGATCGATAGGGAACCCTAAAAACCCGTGATTTTCGACTGCTCGTGCTGCTCTTGTTCCCCCAAAACCTCTCCGGCGGAGGCACCGTTTTTTTTCCTTTTTTTTTTTTGGGGGGGGGGGGGGGGGGGGGAGTGTTTTAAGAATTCTTGCGTTCACCGTCATTGGTTGTTTGGATGTTGCCCTGAATGGGGCCGACGTTGGTATTGACCGTGGGATCTTGATTGGACGGTCGTGATGAAGAGGATGTTTGATCTCTGCGTGGGGCAATCGGGGGTGAGGTGCGGGTGATCTGTACCGTCCGATTGAGCCGTTGACACGTGACCAAAAAATTAAAAAAAATAAATTACGAGACACATATCATCTTATCTCCCATGTAATATCTTATTTTGTTATCTTGACATTGGATGATATTAATGACATTCATTTTGATAAAAAGTATATTATAATTCATTAAAATAATATATATCATCTCTATGCATCAATAGAAATTATAAGTAATAAAAAATTATTTGCGAACTTAGCTTTAGAAAAATAGGTTAATATTATCTCTCCGTAAAGGATGATTAATAATCAAATACCAAAGCACCAATCTTAAAAAATAATAATAATAATAATTTATTTTTTCTTATTTTACATGTTATTTAAAAAAATACACATGCGGTTGCTTAAAAATTTAAATTTACTTCCACCATTTACATGATATTTTTTTGTTGAGTGTACATAGATCAATTATTATGATTCTATAATGACTAGTGTAGGGTCCAAAAATAAAACTCATCCGTCAAGCTTCACATAGCGGTGGCCCACGATCCGCTTTAGAGCTGGCCTACAGTCCATTTAAGGACGGCCCACAACCCGACTCATTTACCATAGCTGATCCGCCCGTCCACCGGTCAAAATCTCAATCCAGTCAAACTTGTTGACCTCTCGGATATGACAATCCAGTAAATCTAGATCCATCATAATCCACTAAAATGCCTAGGGATGGGATCTATGACTAAATCAACCCCTGAATCTTGACAAATCTGGATTGTGGGTGAGATCAATCTTTATAAAATCAGATTGATGATCATGATCTAGGATCTCATCTAATCCACAAGGATGTGATCTCTAGATCCCAAAAAACACTATAAAAAGGTAGGCATGTCAACGGGTCGGGTTCGAGCCGGGTCAGGGTGGACCCGGACCCGACCTGGCCGGACCCGACGGGTCCGAGTCCAACCCAGGACCCAGTGGGTCCTTGAAAAGATGGACCTAGACCCGACTCGGGGATGACCTAAAAAAAAAATGAGAGAGTGAGGGATGAACCATTTACATAAACACATAATATCAACCAAATAATTAAATATTACCCTCATTTGATAAAAAAAAAATAGAAAAAAAATATTATCCTCATTTGAATTTGGTTGAGACATGGTTTCGAGTGGAGTCAGAGATGAAGACGCAGACGGCGCACGGAGTGGCCGACGAAGGCTGTCGCGGATGACCGACGGCGCGCGGAGACTTGAGATTTAGAGAGACCGAGCCGCAGAGACAGACAGAGACTTAAGAGAGGCGGCAAGTCTTGTTGGTTAGGCATTTAGGATTTTAGGGCACATTTTCATTTTTGATTTTAGGGCATTTTTGTTGGTGGGCCGGGTTGTTAACTCATGGGCTTTAACTCTTTTTTTAGTGGATGACTTGTGATTGTGGGCTTGTTATGGACTTGTGGATACAAAAGTGAGTTAACATTTATACTAATAATTTGATAAATAAAAATAAAATCATGGATCAACTAATACTAATATGAGCATGTATTAATATATCAATCGGGTCTCGGGTCCAACGAGTTGGGGCGGGGTGGAATCGGACCCGACCCATTTGTATGTTCGGGTCCACCTGGTCGGGTCCAAATCGGGTCGGGTATATTACACGTGTAATCGGGGTCCGAGTCAGATCCGAGTCTGGACCCGACCCGTTGACAGGCCTATAAAAAGGGAACTAATCACTATAAGCAAATAGAGGGGCACGTAGGCAACCTAGAGAAATATCTCAAAGTTCAGTTCAAAAAACAATTCCTCACCGCATCTTGGAGAGAGGGAAGCCGGTCGGATGAAGAAAGAGACAGGGAGGAGAGGAGCAGACAGATCTTGGTGACCCAAATCTGGATAATCGATTTTCGACCCTCCAACTAGTCAATCCTTAGAAAAGAAAAAAAAATACTTAATGATTCAATTTGATTCACAAGTTGTTTGGTTCATTCCATGGACTCTGTGGTTCAATTTATGCATTATGTGAACTAAGCTTAGCTCAGCGTGCAAAACTTCTTTCAAGTTTAGTTCGATGCTAATTTTTTTAGTTTAATGAAAAGTTATTTATTCATTTTAGTGTAAAAAAAATAAAGTTGAGTTCACTGTCAATTGTTTAGTTTGATTCGTAAACCGTTCAATTCATTTTACCTTTTCAGTGTAGTTCAACACAATAATTATTTTCCTAAAGATCTCAAATAAATTGTTTTGAGTATTAGTCATTAAACACTGTCTAACTCTACCGGAATCCAACTCCTAATCAAATCTAGTCTCAGGTCAATATAAGTTAGATAAAACTATATAGTCAAACAATTTAGTATTTATGTATATTAGAAATGAAAGGGGCAACTTATATATTCACTTTCGCCCTCATCCACCATTATTTTCAATGATTAAAAAATACATATTTTGATTTTGTATACGTTACAAAACCGATTTCACCATCACTACATTTACTTTGATTAATGAATAGCTCAGTTCAATTGACACTTATATGGATTGAATTTTAGTTAGCGAAATTTTATTTTCTTAAAGAGTAACATCACATGAAATGTCCATATGTCTGTCCCTAACATTTATTAGGCTAGTCAATGTCTATTTTACAATTAAGTCCATGATCAACTCCGTATGTCTGTCCCTAACATTTATTAGACATTGACTAGCTATGTCTACATCCAATCCTGGCCGGGTCCGACCTCAAGTTCGGATGAGTTACATAAAATCATATATATTATCACATGAGTTGAGCCTTGAAGCGTGCATTATAATTAGGGTATAAAGATATTTATTTGAGGGACCTCCTTGGTAGGAAAAAAAAAGTCTACATCACCAAAATTATTTAATTTACCAAATTTTATATTAAAAAATTAATTTGTATAAATCGACTGATCATGCAAATCAATAGTCTAAGTTTTCACCATCCCAAAATTTTAATCAATAAGATGTAATCTAGGCAATGTTGAATTCTATCAATTTTATTATTAGAAAAAATATATCAAATCATATGACACATATTAACCTCTCATTAGATTAATTGTAATGAGATCCATCATCCCCTAACACATCAGAGTCCGGATCAAGACTGACAACAGACAATCCAGTTTAGAATTGCATAATCAATTATTTAATACAATGTCACTCTCTGTACAATTTGATTTATAGGTTTTATACTTCAATTCATAGATTGTATAATTCAATATTGATGATATTGATAGTACGAGACTTGATTATATCCAAACTCAATAAATAAGGGTGGTAAACGAGTCGAGCCGAGCTCGACTCGGTTAAAGCTCGTTCGATCTCGTTTGATTAGACAAACGAATCGAGTTTGAACATTTTTTAAAGTTCGGTTTGCAAACGAGCCTAACCCGAGCCTATACGAGCTCGTTACTTAACATAAAAGAGGGAAACAAAAAAACCCGAGCCAAACCCTGTCATTTTCACATGTATAAGATGTTGTGATTTGTTAAAGATGACTTCTCAAATGCTAATAAATTTTTTTTAGTTAAACAAGCACGAGAGAATATTGGTTCGAGCTTCGACGAGCTGAGCTTCTTACGAGTTAAATGAGTCGAGCTTGAACACAAAATTAAGTTTAATTTTGAATCAAACCGAGCTCAATTGAATCTAATACTAAACGAGCTAAAACTGAACAGATTAAAACTCAGCTCGTGTGACTCATTCACCACTACCATCAATTGTTGATAATCTCCCTTTACAATCACTTCTGCCAAGGCCCTCCATCCCTCCGGACAAGAACCCGAAATCCGCTGCCCCTGTTGACGGGCTACACCCGGTCGCCTGGGCCCCGCATGACGAACACGATTACCGGTCGAGCCGGTTCCCTCTAATCTCTTGGTGTGATTTCCCGTACTATAAATGCAGACTTTCCTTCCACCTACGTCACCTGCTCCTCTGCTTTCCCTGTTTGAATTATTTTTTCTGTTTTTTTTTTTAATTTTTTAATCGGTTCTTATCCAGAGATCTATTGAAGGTATAATCGTTTCATCTTTTCCGATGATTCTTCTGATACTGTTTTTTTTTTTGGTGGATCGGATGGTCGTTCTTTGTGGTATCGATTCTCGTTTCGTTGTTTTCATTGATGGTGTGTGTCGTGTGTTTTTTTTTTTCGGATTTTTTTTGTCATTATTTATGGATCTGATCTTCGTTTTTTTTTTTTTGATGTGAAATTTGCGTCGATTGAATCGGATGGTGCCGTTACGAATTGATTGATTCTTCTTTGTTTGATTTCTTCAAGCGTTTGATGTCATTTTGTGGTTGATTTTACTAGTTTTTTTTTAATGCTTGTGATGGTGATATGTTAATTGATATGATTGGAGTGGTTTCTGATATGATTGAATTGATAGGAGCATCTTATTGGACAAAAATGGCACTATAAATTTATGATTTGCATCGGTCGGAAAAAACATGTTTTTCTAGGTTTTGATTTTAGCTCCTCGTGTATGTCGTTGGATTAGAAATCAATTTATCTGAGCTGGGGTTTCTGATTTTGAAAAGGAAGTTGCCAAGGTCTTCCACAATTCTGCATCTGAATTCTATATTCATGTCAATTGACTCATTCAATATTGGATTGTATTATATTGAATGTAATTATCATCCTAGTTTTGGACCCCTGAAAGTTTGAACTTCTTGGTGAAAGGGGGTTGTTTTGTGATGCATTAGGGAGAATGGCAGGTTGTTGTAGACACTGTGCTGTTGGAAAATATTGATCCAGTGATTTCCCTGTTGTTTGATGTGGAAAAGTGTGACTATAAGTTTTTCCCCCTTTCTTGTTTGACCTTGAGCAGTGTGTAATCTTTGGCATTTGTGTTTGTCGATATTTGAAATACTGTTTTCATGGTATACACATTTTTCTTTTTTTATTCGCATTGTGGAAGTCTTATGTGGGAAGTGTTGGTTCAACTTCAAAACACCAATACACACACGTAAAAAAGGGAAATGTGTTGCCCTTCATATGTTTGCTGATTTTTGAACTGTTACATTTAGGCAATTTCATGTGAATTAAACATTTTTTTACAAGTCATGTTATGTAGGCTGATCGAAATATTTTTGTCCCAGGAAGATCACATCAAACGATATGTCAGATAAAGAAAAAGAGGGAGGAGAAACCTCCTCTCGTGGAAATGAGTGGGAGGTTGTATCCCTCACTGCATCCGCTTATGCTGCTGCACCTGGTCCAAATGAACTTGAGCCGACTGATACTGACAAGAAAAAGGGGCTCAGTGGTGATCATGAAGCACCTTCTCCTGCGATGTTTATGTCCGAGCATTTTATCTTCCCCCCTAATCAGCACGAGAATCTACCCATCGAGCCTGACTGCTCTGAGATTCGTGATGAATCTGTAGATCTGGACAAGAATTTCAACAAAAGTCAAGTAGACATGGAGCACATGGTTGGTTCTGATAAAGCTGGGCAGCAAGGATGGGATATTGAAGGGATGTCTGAAGTGCATGGGATTCAATTTTTTGACAAGGGAAAGAGTATCTCAATGGGAGGCATCGATTTTGATGAAAGCAAAACATTTCAGGGTCTTAATTTGGTAGTAGAGGAGCAGAGTGTTTATGAAGCTGCTGGATATAGTTCCTTGCATGCTGAAACACATATAAGCGGGTCTGCTGCATATGATGAGGATACCGTTGGACCAGAATCTGATTCTGAGCTGAATTTTGATACGCATTCAGATACTTCAAAATCTCCAAATCATGGAAAAGATAATAAACACAATGGGTCTGGCCTCCCTTGTGAAGCATGGTGGAAGAGACAAGCAGCATCGTTGTATGCACATGCAAAGGAGGCAAATGCATTTTGGTCTGTTTGTGTAGCTGCTGCTTTGATGGGACTTGTAGTTATTGGACAGCGATGGCAGCAAGAACGTTGGCAGATTCAGCAACTGACGTGGCGCTTCAATATCAATGATGAGGTGTGTCTATAAATTAACCAGCTTGCAATGATGAGCTTGTTCCTTACTCTGTTGTTACTCTTTCTTGTTTAACATGTGCATAGCATGCATGCCATACATGGTTATCATTACCAATGCCTGTCAAAATCATGGAATCAGTTGGGACATTGACCGCCTTCAGTATGTGGATGGTTCTAAGGATTCATTCATATTTTATATGAACATGTCAATATGTATTCTTATCATAGGAAGATTTACTATTCCAATATCCTGAATTTAGCCTTTTAGCATCACATCCATTGCTATCTATTGTCAACAAAAAGGTTACTTTGGGTAATGTGTTGTTAATCAACTGGAGAGTTACCGCAAGGTTTGTGACGGTGTATTTAAAATATTTGAGGTAGGGTTGGCAAAAGTAAGTGGAATGTTACTGGTTTGGCACTCGTCTACATGAAGCTGTCATTAAATCCCCATAGTGAAATGAATTTTGAGAGGAGTCTACATAGGAGGTTAATGACTTATAAATCCTGATAGAAAGTCTTTTGAATCATTTTCTCCTTTGTTTCCATCTTTCTTTTATTTATCTAGAGTCATTCTAGATCTTTTCATTTGAAGCTTCTCCATCAAATAGAGGTTGTATTGTACTTGGTTGGCATAATTGCGATCTTCAAATGTGTTTTGATGTGGGATCTCTTGGATTATTAATGTATCATGTCTGTTAGTGCCTCATGGAATAATTTAGCTTTAGTATTGTTCTGGGTTGGCCATCATTTGTGCCTTCATGACAGGGCGGATTTTGTGGGGTTATTATTCAGTATTTTTCATTATTCTTTCCTAGCTTGCAAGGACAAGTAATCTAATATTATGGAAACACGATGAGAGGCATATTGGGTATGAAAATACGGTTATATATCTTTAATTGCTGATCTTCAGATGAAAGGGCAGGCATTGAGGGTAATGCCATCATGTATTATTTTTCAAGCACTTTTTTTCATACCATGCCTATTTTTGATCAGTTAGAGGATTTGGTCTCCTGATATGCAGTGGAATTTTGATACTGTAGTTTAAGTGGATTCTCAGTAGCATCTATTGTCGCTCTTTGGGCTGTGAGTATCTGGTTGGGACTTGGGACCTGTCTCGTATCGTATATTTTCATTCTTCTGAGGGGATGCCTCATCTCATACCTCTTTTTTATGGAGAATTCACTTGATCATCTAAAATTTCTGGTTGTGCTCTGAACTTCCCCAAATCTCCCCCCCCCCCCCCCCACCCCCCCGGAAAAAAAGAGGTTGGTGCTTGACCAATGTCAAGATGCTTCCTCGATGTCCAGTTACGCAAGGTTCTTAAATCGGAGAATGGATGGCAGGCTGGTGATGAAAATCTTGATGTTGGAGATTTATTGATCCTCTGCCGTGCAATTCATTCTTGTGAATCTTGCTTTCATTTGTGCATCTATTTGTAGTACTACCTGCAATCTTTTCCATACTGATTTTCTTGGCAGAAAGCACCTTCCTCAGCTTTCTTGTATTTATGTCTTAAAAGTTGTTTTGACTTTTGTTCTTGCAGTGATTTATTTTTCCTGTCAATTCTATATGCATAACATGTACCCCATGTTTTGATGAACATTTGTAATTTATTTATTCTTTTTTTTTACCTTACAACTTTACATAATTTTGCTCATTACAACATCCTTCTAAAATTAACTTTAAGTTTGCTTCATTCTGTGGAAAGGATGACATTGGTGTTTATTATTTTGGCAGAAGTTACACCGGATGTTTGGTCCAATTTCACGATTCAAAGAGGTTCTGGTTGGTGGCCAGCGCCGTGGTCCACCGATCCGTAGTGCCTCAGGCAGGGACTGATGAGATGATGACGACAAAGGCTAGCGCCAAAAGAAGAGATGACAGTGGTAAATTATGGAGCAGGAACGAATGGCGTCTGGTTGATTGGGTGAGCAATAACACTCCCCCTTTTTAAGACATAAAGGTATGGTTTTTAATTTGGTTTCTGTCAGTGTCACCATCTGTATATGTACATTCTACCCAAACTCTTATGATGATTTTCTGGCTCTTACATTTTCCTTCTGTGGTGTATGCATGCCCTCCAGTAAATGGGGTTTTAATGCCTTGTGATCTGATGATTTGATAATGCATTTGATGAAATGTATGTAGGATAGAATATATGTTGCATCTTTTCTTCACTATTAGACCGCTGCTACATGATTAGATTTAGGCAAATTATGTGTGCTTTTTTTTGAAGAAATTGCGTCTGCATGGTCTATTAGAGCATCTTCAAAAGCCTCTCTACATCACTTTTTCTATATACGGGGAGTCAAATCTCTTAAAACCCATGTCCCAACACTCTCTCCAAATCCCTCCCCCACTACATTTTTTTTAAACACTGGGGGTAGGGAGCCACGTATCATTCCCTACATCAAAAAAAATTATATTGCATCATTTCATTTCTTTCATTTTTGTTTCTTTATATGGGCATCATGGGTATCTCTAATCTCTCTACATGAAATTTTTTTATTCATTATTAATAATTAATTTTTCGTTCATCATAAATAATTTTTATTTATTTTTCATGTTTTTTGAAAATTTTAATTAACTTTTATTCATTATTAATAATCTTTATTTAACTGATCTTTATTCCAAGTCAATATTTGATAAGTTTTATAATATGCTTTTATTTATTTGATATTTAAACATCTTGTAATTTATATATATATATGATTTAGGGTATTTGATCATTTAAATGAAGATGTAGTAAGAATGATGATGATGGCTATGTCAGAGAGAGATCCTCTTAGCTTTACAAAAAGCAAACAGATACATGGGGTCATGCCTGTATCTATCAAATGTTTTGATTTTTTTTTTAAATAGATTCATACTACTATGAAAAGTGAAAAATATATTTGGATAAATCATTGCACTTTTTTTTTCCTAAAAGAATGATTTGTTTTCTTGTATTGTTTGTTCAACTACCCGAATCCACCCGGTAAACCTCAACGAACTCCCCACTGCCACACAGTAGCAATCCGCGCCCCTGTAGCGGAACAGCTTTGGCACCGCCTCCCACTCCTCGATCGCCCCCCGCGTCACCCTGAACCCAAGCAAGTGCGCCTGCACGAGCCCAGATGCCGTCCCTGTGAACATGGCCTGGATGAGGTTGCAGAAGGCATATCGATCTTCGACCCACACTGTCGCATCCTCAGGCCTCAGCCTGGCACACGGCCCGCCATATGTGGGAGCCCAGGGACTGGAATATGGAAAAGGGCCGGCCGCGTTGGCCTCGGACTTGATCTTGTCGAGTCTTTAGAGAAGGCGAAGACGCGCTGGCGGAGGGGATTGGATTGAGTCAATCATTTCCTCCACGGTGTCTACTGTCTATTGAAGTATTGAAGTATTGATGAAATGAGATGAAATTAGTGTCTACTAATTCCATTGGGTGTGGTGATCTCTTCAGTTGACTGACTTGATCATCATAAAAATTCACCATCTCAGTTGATACATGTGAGATTAAACCCTCGTTGGCATCTACTTAAGAAGATTGAAATAACTGAGTTTCTTCTATTGCAACACAAATGTTGAATCAATATGGAGGGTGATTTGCTCTGTGTAGATGCAGATTTAGTGAGCTTTTGGGTTTGTAGAAAGTTGAGTCCCCGAACCCATTTCCAAACAAAAATAAAATTATAGCTTAATTAAAAGCTATATAAACATTTTTTGTAAAAAAAACCCTCAAAAAATAGCTTTATCATAATCTGTAAAGAGATAGCTTTCTGCAAGCTCAGTTTTTAAATGAGATCTTAACTCAGAGCTACATTGTATTTGGAGGGGAGAAATTATATGTCAAAAGTATATGCCGTGACTATTTAATTGAGAGTAAAATATAGTTCTTACTCGGGTTCTCCTAGTTTTCAATTTCATTAGCGGTCCAATACATAAATTATATATATACCTTGTAGTTGCGAGTGAGACGTGAATGTAAATCCTATTAATTCTAAAATTATGTTAAGTATGACATGTCTTTGATAACATTTACCTAAAAAAATCTGGGATAGACTTCATGAATCTTTCTTATGTGCTTCAACTCTATTAAGGATTACCTTCTCCAAGACACTAGCAAACACGTATTTTTATGTATTTGTTTTTATGGTCATTATTCAAGTTTGTTTAAAAAATGATATGTCCAACCCCTAACGCAACCTCATCCCAATCCACACCATTTTTTTAAAAAAAATTATTAAACATATTATTATATGAAATAAAATATATATTAAAAAAAATTAGAAAAATGATATTTTTAAAAAAATTGAAATCTTTTTATCATCTAGCGTATGACTGCTAATGGGACTACAAAACAGACCGAGTCACAACTAGTTTTGACATACCATTGCTCTTTTTCTAACCAATACACCTATGGAAAATGTAATGATATGTCCGGTCTCTTGTACAATCTCATTTGCAGACCATACCATTTTTCTTTTTTTAAAAAAGAAATCATAAACTCTAAAGTACACGTTATATAAAATGATGTATATACCAAGATACACTAGTACATTTTTTTTTGTAAAATTACTCCATATACTATGATAGAACTCATTACTACATGACCAAACCATCTCAACCAATTTTCCATGGCCCTATCATCACTTGCAAACCTCTAATTTTGAAGGCTGTATATTTGGAAATATAATGAAAACGAGATAGAAAACAAGGAGTTGAATTAGATAAGTGGTGAGACTTGAACCTAAGAATTCATGTCTTCATGGTTGCAGATCATATTGTCAACCATTAAGTTATGAGTCCAACCCCAAGGAGATCATTAAGAATGATTATAGGATGTGAAAGAAATCAGAGAAACAGCTGAGGTTATTTTTACAAAGTAATTCAGAGATCCCATTCAGAGACCACAACAAAAATGAATATCTAGATATATGAGATCTCAAAAATCATGAAAAAGAGGATGCAAGACAAACTGACAGATCACAGAGGACTTTCAATGCATGCATTATATGCAAGCTGAGTTTCTAAAGCTTCTGATGCTCTAAAGTAGATGGAGGCTTCAACATCTATTAAAAATCGTCATCATCTGGAAGGGAAAAAAATTTGTGAACCATCCAGACAACTATTGTAAAATATGATTCAAATTTAATCTCTTCAATATAGTGATTTTGATGTTTTCCTCTCATTTCCTTCAGTCCAAACTTTGAAAAACTCTTTTTTTTTACACACGTATATAAAGGGTCGAGCAAGATCACACTTCCTATAATATGCTATGGATGACTAACCATCTCTTAGTCTCACACTCAATCATGATAGGGTTTTTGACTGATGGGATTTCTTACGGGTTTTGGTATTTTGTTATTATTTGTTATCATTATTTATGAGTATATTTGGACTATTTTTATTCTGAAGAAAATATTTTAATGATAATGAACTCATGTACCTGGAAGTCATCTGATAAGGCCATACAGCTCCCAGAACCTGAACACTATAAGCAGTCAAAACATGATTCACAATTAATACTCAAGCATCCACCTGAACAAATCTTAAGTCACTGCCACACTAACCAGGATATCTCCACAGTAAATAAAAAATAAAAAGGTGTGGCTCATCATACATATTAGGTATTGAATGCCCAAGGAAAAATTCACAGGGAATTTAGAGATCTTCAAATATGCAACATACAAGAGAATCATGTTCACGGACACAAATATACAGAGAGAATCTGAAAATAAAGCATCTAAATTTCAGTCAATCCACCATCGTATGGTGAAGAATAATTAACTACAGATCACATAAAACAATAGCACATCACTTCCCCCCCCCCCCCCCCCCCCCCCCCCCCCCCCCCCCCCCCCCCCCCCCCCCCCCCCCCCCCCCCCCCCCCCCCCCCCCCCCCCCCCCCCCCCCCCCCCCCCCCCCCCCCCCCCCCCCCCCCCCCCCCCCCCCCCCCCCCCCCCCCCCCCCCCCCCCCCCCCCCCCCCCAAAAAAAATAGATCAGTATATGCTTTTGAGCTATTTCAGAATGATGTAAGTGCTAAACAAAGGGAGTTCTTTATGTTGTTCATCTAATTATCAACAGTGGATCAATCCCAGAAAGAAAAAAAGACAACATAGATCACAATTATTTGAAATGCAACTGATCAGCAAAACACTATTATGACATCTAAATCTCCATGGTTTCTAACAAAGATAGAATTTAGAATGCAATACTACAACAGGGCCATGTCAGGCATTGTTAAAGAAAACACACATATTAACAACCACCAATGTTCATTTATGGCTGCTTGCAGCCCCTAAAGATGGATGAGATATGTTCAATGGTCCGGGTTTTTGTTTTTTTGTCCCGTTGTATATTTTTCTGTCTTACTTTTCCATCAATGGCAAGAACAAGTATAGTTTGAATTGAGAAAAAATCCAAAACTAATTAGAGAATACTCAGATGCAAGTGAACATAAATCCCAACAATGGAAAAAATGATAAATTAAAAATGCTACGGAAATGTTTACCTATTCTTTTAAATGATACATATGTTCTGAGTGCTTTGCTGAACGGCAATAATACCACGGAGAGTGCATCTTCAAACTTACAAATCCCCGATCAAGATGCCATGTTAACCTTCACTATTAGTACAACCCGGTTCTTCCATATCTGCAACAAAGCACAAGAGAAAAACTGAGAAATAAACAGTTAGGTATGATCCAATTTACTTAAAATGACTGCAGTCTTGATTGTTGATAATTTGATACCATCTGTTGTACAAGTCACAATAATCAAGTCAGCCTTCTTGATTAACTTTGGCTAATAGGTTCAACAGAATCCAAGATGATCTGTTCACACAGATCCACATTTATGTGTTCACTCGGTCCAGTGCCAATATGATCGATTGAAAATGCAGAAATGGTGCCTGGGGGGCTCATCACCAACTGTGGTAACGTACACAAAATAAATAATTAATTAATAAAGAACACAAATTCATTGAATGCTTGAAAACATGTAATACATGACATTAATAAACTCATGCTCGCAAGTCAATATTTGCAGCTGTGGGTGCCCGCAGCATACCTGGTTCATTGGGCAGTTACGACTAGTATGGTCGGATGGCTGATGGCACACGTCGCATATTCTTGATTTTGGAAGTTTCAATTGACGATTGGAATCACACAATCTTAATTTGTGATGTTGAACTGTATGAAATGTTGAACTACTAACCAGGCTTTCATCACTAGCACCATCATTAGCAACTTCTCCAATATTCTTTTTCATAGCTGTGACCTTCTTAACAGCTTCTCTAAGCGCCTGCATTGCCACATTGTAAACATCTGCAGATGCTGCCCCCTCTTGTGCATACTTAATGGCTTCTCTGCACAAGTTGTTGTAACGTGAGGCTGAGGATTCTTGGCCGCTGGCACTGCTTTGTGAATCAATGATGCCCGCCATGGACATCATATTGATAGAGGATAGGCGCTTACATTTCTTAATGCGGCGCAAACTTCGAAGAGGTCCAAGTGCATGGTTATGTTCCCTCTCACATTTAGAAACGACCCATTTCCCTAAATTATTCTTTTTCACCATGAGCATAGCTTTGCAGCCTACTCTTGTTGCTTCTCGAGGTCGCTTTATCCTTCTTTCACCACTCAAGCCTTTTTTGGAATAGAAACCCTCTTTGGAGCACACAAATAGGCGAGAAATGACTGATTTGTCACGTTTTGACCGATAATATGTACTGACTCGCATATTGAAACCCACATGCCTAGAGTATGCCAAATAGAACATTCTTGCAGCTTCTTCAGAATCAAATTCCATGCCTTCGCACGGTTCTAAAATTTCATCACCTGCAAAACAACTCAACTGATTATTGAAGGAATCATTTATGATGACATCCTCCTCCTCACAAGCCTCATCATCAGAATCACTCATCATTGGAGTGAGTGCATGATTATGGTTCTTTACAAGTTTTGAAACAACCCATTTCCCAGTCTCCCGCTTCTTCACCATTATCATTGCCTTGCAACCAACCCTAGTAACAATCCTTGGCCGCATGAGCCTGTCTTCATTGTTTTCATGTTTCTTTGAACGGAAGCCCTCTTTGGAGCACACAATTAATCGAGAGATAATTGAATTATCCCGCTTCGAACGATAATATGAGCTCACACGTGCTCTGAACCCCACTCGCCTTGCATATGCTTTATAGAAGACCTTGGCATCCTTTTCAGACTCAAATTCCATGCCTAAGTACGGATCTGATTCCAGGTCCTCTAGCGGTGCATATACCTCTCCTTCAGGGTAGTCTGCATCAACTCCAACAGGATTTTCGATTTCTGCTTCATTCTCATGGGTGTATGGGTTGATATCCAACATCACCACTTTCCCTTGAGTCCCTAAAACATGGTTATGGATCTTTTCCAATTTTGAAACAACCCATTTCCCAGAACTGTCTTTCTTTACCATGATCATTGCCCTGCAACCAACCCTTGAGACTGCCCGTGGACGTTTGCATGCCCCGTCATCACTCACTTCCTTCTTTGTGCGGAAACCTTCTCTGGAACACACAAGCTGCCTGGAGATGATAGTCTTGTCACGCTTCGAACGGATAAATGAACTGACACGAACTTTGAAGCCCATCTGGGAAGCATATGAGCTGTAATATGACCTTGCATTTTCTTCTGATTCAAACTCCATCCCTATATATGGTTCTGGAATTGGTTCTTGGTCCATCACAAAAAACTCTCTTGCTACAGAATTTTCTATGATGTCGTCAATCTCACCAACTTGGGGTTCAACATCAACTGCATAGAAACATCCCATCAGCTAATTTCCAACAAAGAACATAAAGTGTCCACAGTTTTAACCTAGAACACTATTAATAAATCCAATAGCAAAGTAAAAGGGACAAGTATCAGTAAATTGCAGCACAATGATTAAGAAAACTCATCACTAAAGGCGAAAAATATTACACATTAACTAATAGTTGGGTTGATCATTGAGATAGGCAGCAGATGTTTACTCTTTTCATATATATATATATATAATATACAATCAAATTTGTCTTAATTTAAATCTCCGTGTAGAGGTATTGCTATCAAATAGAAACTTAATGAATTGAAATTATTGATGTTCTCTTATCTCACCAATGGTATTAACAAGTTACAAGAAGATTTTGGAGAGATGATAACCCACTCCACAGGTTTTTTTTTTGGCTGCCTTTCAGCTCTCACTTTGGTATACTCTTACAACATTGAAGTATGTAGCATAACAATCCATTTATAGAAAATGATAGAAGATGTTTCACAAATCTATGGAAGAATTACTATCATATAGAACTACTACTATAGAACATCTCATAAGTATGCAAATACACTGCATCATTTGAAAGTTATTCACATTCAACATCGAGAAACTTCATATGTGCATGATCAAATATTGCTGTGAATACAATAATGTTATGCCAAGTTTAAGTGTCTCTGGACTACAACAAGCAAAACAATATCCTCTAGACCCCAAATGGTCACATCTGACTGTTGTTTATGGTCAAACAGACAAATCAAGTGACCTACCAAAGGTAAACTCACCTAAAAACAATGGTTAAAACTTAAAACAGTAGGCTTATTGTATCAATAAATGCCTCATTTTATTCGAAAGAATATTCCGTTGGACCGGGACAAACAAGCGGAGGTAGCCTTCCCAGCTTGATCGTAAAGTCAGCCATAAGGGGTCCCTCCGATAACAAATAAATAAATAATCAAAATACATGCCTCATTTTACAAAACAACAGCATGGTTCCAGTGTGTAACATGTTGGTAAAATCTCATCTCAATATCTGACAGCACAGACAATGAACATAAGAGCCATATTAATGTCAAACAAGGATGTCTCATATATAAAAGGACCCATAGAAAACATTATTTTCATTAATAGATTTATGTCATCCAAAGCATTAATGTGCATTCCAATCAAAATTCATCATCAACGAAACATTATCGTGTTTCATACATTAATCGGACAAAGCAGAATTCAAGATCCATAAATAAACATACCCCTCACCTCAACAACAAGCAGTGATCGATCCACTCTGTCTAAAAGCGGACCAGTACACTTATTCAACAAATCAATGAACCAAAACATCATAATATGATAATGAATTAAAAAAAAATTATTGATAACTCCATAAGGATTTCACGATTCTAGACAACTCCATCGAACAGACCTTCAAAAACCAATAATTCCACGGACAGAAACATTTCTTACTCCACATGATGAAAACTAAACCAATTGAACATTGTGTAACTCAAACAGGAAATGAAAGCACAAATGCATGGGAACTTCATTAAAGTAAAGACAGGTCAAAAGACAAAACGAGGAGGAATCGAAAAAAAAACACCTGGAGAGATGATCATGGAAGTGGAGAACATCATCCCTTCCATATCACCGCAGTCCCTGAAATCCATGTCGTCCTCTCTATTTGCTTCTTGATTTTCACAACTTCTCCATGTTCAAATGGAGCTACAGTGATTTAGGGTTCACAGTGGGCTCATTCTCGGGACGGGGGGTTCCATGGATTTCTCAAATGCGAATATCGAATTAGAGAGGGTCGGATTAGGGTTTCTGAGGGTGATTTTTTAGGGAGGTCGGTGTTTCTGATTCCGATCTGAGAGGGAAAGCAATCGGACGGTGGAGATTGAAGATGAAGAAGAAAAAAGTCGCATTCAATTTTGAGTGATGGGAGACCCTGTTTTTGCTAACCTTCCGATAATGGCGATATGTCGCTCTGCCGCTTGTTCTTCATAATCTATTCAAAATAGATTGGCTGTCCCAATTCCACCTGAACAGCTTATTCCAGAACAAGGTAATGCAATTCTTTGCTCGGATACGTGAGTGGGATGACAGCTTATCCCTGTTTGGTATAAAAATAATCAAGATAAATTACGGAGAGTTATCACAATTTTGAAATGAAAATATAGATATTTTGTTTCACTTAAAGAATAAAATAGCATTTATCCTTACTTTTTATCTCAATTTTAACAAATATAAATATGAACAAAATTGATGAACTTTTTATCATTTAAAATTAAAATTAAGAAAATTTATCTTTAAAATCTTAAGTTATTGTCAAACAAACACGGAGTAATTTTTTTTGTTGGAGTAATGATAGACAATTGTTATTTTAATAATAGAATTCTACTAAGTGGTCACCCTCCTACTCAAATGTCATTCCTCAATCCTCAATACATCTCAGAGCATCACAACGCTCTTAGGACTCACAATGAAACGGTCTCAATCACCGATTAAGCTCACCGTGGTCTCCCACATGTTTTTCTCATAGTAGCGTTGTCTCCTAAGTACCACCACATTCTGCGTTAGCCAAATCACCCAAAGTCCGACTGGAATGATTGTCCATGAGACCTTCACAACCAAGCTTATGTCATTCTTCCTCTCAAATCTGAGAGTTATTTTTTGAGTTATGAAAATTACTTAACACTATCACTCGATCTTGAATCATTAAATCATAGCATATCACGTGTCATCGTTATGATCAGAGTGTATAATTTGATTGGTTATATATATCAACTCATCACCAAAAAATTATTATTGATCTTAATTGCATTCATACTCGTGTGTTTCTCTGAGTCATCCAGCATAACGCAATAACAATCGATCTATTTGGTATAATGGTTTTGTGCGACAGATCAAGGACGATCGATGAATGCATAAAAGACGGAACATAGAGAATTAGAAAAGAGATAAAAACGCATGTCTCGAGAGGGGATGGATAGGTCATTTGATCCAGCCATTTATTCAATTCCCCTATTGACTTGAACATCAGAGTCATACTCACCATTTATGTTTAATTTATTCAAGCTGAAATAAACAAAAAAAATGACTTTTACATTTTTTAAATGAGATTAGCAAAAATGATAAACCAATAAAAAAATTGTTTATTTTTCATATATTTTATTTATCATGGTACAACAATATAGGTCTAAACAAGGCCTAGTATTCTTGAAAACCTAGAAAAAAAATTCCCCCATATGTGTAGCATGGCACATGTTGAATAAGGCACGATAGCCTCCCCCCCCCCCCCCCCCCCAAAAAAAAAAATGTTTTCTTTGTCAAAATAAAATCATATCTAGATTAAATAACATGAGTTATAATAATAATTTTAATGGAAAACTTAAATAACTCATCTATATTAAGAAACCAATCATATCAAAATATTTTCACACATATTCCAAAATATGTCAGCTCTTCATTGCTCTTCTATTACACACATTTCCGAACACAAAAAATGAATGAAATGATTAAAATTATCATTAAAAAAGTTATAAACATTATTTCACTTGTTGTTCGCCACATACATTCAATTTATCCAAATGAATTATACAACAAAAAGATGACTCGATTAACAAAAAAAAATGATAATTCGATAAATAAATAAATCTTATTTTACATATAATTTATTTTATCCTCTTGTATAGGTATCTAAGACGAATAACACTGCGACGACCCCAAACGAGGGCTAAATCATCCAAGTCAAGCCTAACCATGTTTCAAAAGCTCTTTAACCACAAGCCCCCTAGCCCGGTTGATGGTCATGAAACACAAGTACAAGTGCTCCTCCAACTCGTCGAGCCGCTCGGTGAAGCTCGACTCGTTCTTCCGCATCCGCGCCACCGCCTCCTCCCTCCCCGACCTCCTCGACCCCTCCCCGATCCGCAACCGCTCGAGACAAAACCGCGCCATCACCAATGCGTGCTCGAACTCGTCGTTGAGCCGCGTCACGAGCCGGCTTATCGTGTCCAAGTCCTTGTTCAGAATGTACGCCCCCTTCGTCGCCAAGTCGAGCCGGGCCGCGACCCGTTTGAGTCTTCGGCCCGAACCCAACCCCAGCAACATCAAAACCGGCGCGGCCATCAGCGCGGCCAGTCCGTGCGTCGCGGCGCACACCGCGAGCGCGGACACGGACGCGGCCAGCGCAGCGAGCGACAGTCCGAGCCCGCGTTTGAAGTTGCGGACGAGCCGGAGCTCGGCCCGGGCGCGCGCGAGCCCGGACTCGAGGCGCGCGATCAGGCCCCCGCACGCGGACTGCACGGCCCGGAAACGGACGCGCGTGGGGGAGGTCGGGCCGAGCGGGCTGGGAGGGCCGGTGATGTCCGTGAGGATTTTGGCGGGGAGGGACCCCGCGGAGGCGCGGAGGGCGGAGCGGAAGGGGCGGTAGCGGAGGCGGAGCTTTTCGACGTCTTTGAGGAGGAGGCCGCAGAGGGAGGAGGCGGAGGCGGTTTCGGAGAAGTAGTCGGTGAGGAGGGCGCGTTCGAGGGGGGAGGAAGCGGAGGAGAGGGAGGAGGTGGCGCGGGATTGGTCCGGGTCGAGGAGCTGGTCGACGAAGAGGCGGTAGGAGGGGAGGCGGACGGAGGAGGAGGAGGAGGGATTGTAGGTGAGGTCGAGGACGCGCGCCCAGAACTCGTTGTAGGACTCCGTGCGGAAGGCGTTGGAGTACTCCTCGCGGACGTCGAAGCTCGTGGTGGTGTGGGGCGGATGGGCGGAGGGGCGGAGTCTCGCTGTGTGACCTTCATGCACATGAAAGTTAAAAGAGTAAGCTTTTGGAGATTCTGTTTTTGTGATAATAGTAGTCGATTCAGATTTATTACTTTTGAAAATATGAATGATACCAATTTTTTTATAAAAGCCCACAAATAGTTTTAAGGGTTTTTTTATTTTTAAGTTCCCATAAACTATGATAAACCATATGATTTAGTGATGGATCTTTCAATTCTTATATTTTGATTTTAGTCCTCAGATTTAAAGGATGTGTTCTTTTTTTAGTCCCTAAGAAGAACCTATCCGTAAATTATTTTATTTTTTTAGTCTCTGTTAAAGACTAAAAAGGAACGTATCTTTTAAATCTAGGAACTAGAATCAAAATATAAAAAAATGAGGCATTGATTCCTAAATAGATATGTTTACAGAGATTGAAAACTAAAAAATCTTAGTTTTAATTATGAAATACAGTTTTTCCAAAATCAATTACAAATGTATTTAGATGTATTTAGTAGCATTTGGATGTGGTTTGTAAATTATTTTTTCTTTAAAAAATGTTATGTACAATCATTTTTTCAAACCTAATTTCAATCAACTCTGCCAGGTAAATATTTTTATAGAAAATAAAATATATATTTCAAGGGATTGCATTGACCCATTTTATACCTATGTTAATGAGAGTATAGGACATTGACTAGGTGTACATAATTGAAATTGGGACTTGAGAATAGATTGTGTTTAACAACGCTATTTTTCTTTAAAGCTATTTTTTTGGGGTTAGGTTTGCAGGAAGCGAGGTTCTTAACTATCCCAAAAAACTATGGGTTTTTTTTCCCTTTCAAACAATCAGATTTTTCTGTTTGGACGTGGGTTTGAGGAACTCAATTTTGTACACATCCAAATGCTCCTTTAAACTCATATCCAAACACACACTAAGAATGCATTTAATTGTACGATTGTAAAACTGATTTTTTACAAACGCTGAATTTTAAAAATGATTTCACTGGAAGTTACCCCTAGCTTTTGAAAAACGTAACTTTTGAACACTATTTGCCCAAAATATATGTAGAAAGCTGTCTCCTTTTTTTATTTGGTTGCACGATTGCAAAACGCAGTTCCCTGCAAATGTAAAAACTATTCAACCGTGCAACTAAACACACCCTCAATTCCGCTCCATGCAACTAATTCGAGTTGATGCATACGTACCTTTGAGAGCAGCTCTGCAAATCTTGAATTTGATTCCCATATCTGCTTCACTAGTACTTGGTGAACACTTGTTGATGTGTTGGGGAAAATATGTGAGAATTTAGTGAATTTCAATGGTAAAAGAAAGAACAGGAATGGAAGAGGGGGTTCTTAAATTGGGTAAAGTTGAAGTTTAGTGTTATTATGGATGTCCGTGTCTTTAAAGTCCTATATTGGCGATTCTTGAAAGTTAAGGTGTCCGGTTGTTGATACTCCTCAATCGACGAAAAGCCGAAAATATGGCAATGAAACCGGAGCAGACGGTGCTCTGCTTTCTTGATTTTCAGACCATACCCAATCATGATTAGAGGTGCTAGTTCAGATTTTAAATTTGAAACGTATCCCGAATATTTCGGATAAAGAAACTTAACGTGGAAAAATATTAATCTATTTCTTAAAATATAATTGGGAAAATTAATTCAGGCTATCCCTCAATTATTGTTTACGAACATGAAATATCTGGATTTATTTTTAGATTTCATATTAATTGAGATATTCTTTTTAAGTGTTTTTATTTAATGTGAGTTATCTTTTATCTATTTTTTTCTATTTTTATCCATACCTACATCTTTTATTTATGTCTCCTCCCTCTCTCTCTCTCTCTCATCCACACTGACGACAGCCCCTCCCCTATGCGTGTAGTCTCCCCCGACCCCTCCCTTTGATCACTCTTCCTCCTATCTCTCTCTCTCCTTCTATCTTAAAAATGTAACCAGACCTATTAACACTATACCCAGATCTGTTAACAATGTATGCAAACCGGTGAAGGGAAGAGATAAAATGAAATTGTTAATGGTTTTAATTACATATCTACTCTGGCCAACCCAACATAAATAGATAAACTGAACATGATGTTTATGTTTTCTTTAATATAATATATATTAATAAGTAGAATATATATTACGTTAAATTGTTTCATAAATTACGTCAATTACATGATGTATCCCAAAAATGAATACACGCCCCCTCCCCCCCCCCCCCCCCCACCTAAAAATTGAAAAGAAAAAAAAAACACTACTTATAAAATCCATCAAACAATAATAATAAGAAAAATTTAAGCCCATTTTTTAGTCTCATATTCAATTAATTTTTAATTTTTAGTCCCATTTTAATTTTTTAAAATATTATATCTTATTTAATTATTTATCTACTTTTATAAATTATTAAGTATATACTCCATGAAATTTGGACTTATGTATAAAAAAAATTTAATGAGACATATGTCTCACTGATTTGAGTACAAACTGGAAAAATAATTGTGCATGACTACAATAAAAAAAAAACTATTACTAAATCATAGTCATCAAACAATAATAACAATATAATGGAGTTTTTGTTTTATATTTTAAGTAATATTTTTAAAGCTTAAGATAGCGTTTGGTTATGTGATTAAGACAACATTTGCGTTTACTTAAATCTGATTCTACAATCGTACATTCAAATAATTTTGCAATAGTAAATAGTGTCCAAAATGTGCGATGGAAGAAAGTTACCTTTTTTGGGCATTTTAAAAACCGGACTCGGGGCAGATCAGACTACCGGATGCGAAAACAATCTGGCCAAGGCAACAAGAGGCGGACGTTAAGCATGTGAACACGCGGCGTCATTTCATTGGCGAGCAGTAGAGGAAGACCTCGATAACGAAGACCGAGGGAGAACCATAGAAGAGAGAGAGAGGGATCGGACGGTGGGGAAGAGATCATCATCAGATGGGGCATCTGTACGCGCTGGACTTCGATGGAGTCCTCTGCGACAGCTGCGGAGAGAGCTCCCTCTCAGCCGTCAAGGTCTTCTCTTCATCCACTTCTCTTGATTCCATCTGTGTTTCTTCACAGACTGATTTTCTTAATGTGATTCTTCAAAAAGGCTGCGAAAATAAGGTGGCCTCAATTGTTCGACCAAGTGGACATTGCCATGGAAGGATGGATCGTCGATCAGATGCACATCGTACGTC